>OZ016468.1:10734820-11296825 GCA_963966625.1 Caenorhabditis zanzibari
TCTTTTCTTCAAAAAACTCACAGTCCACTTTCTTCTTTCGAAGTCTAGCGATAACCAGCGCCACCTCGTCAATAAAGACAAAATGTTGAGGATTGGCATAATCCTTATCGTAGAATTGAATGATTCTCAGGTACGGTTTTTCGTCGTTTGCCATTGGACGAGGGACTCTTGAAACATCCAAAAGCGATTTGATGTCATCCGGGAGATGGAGGAAAACCTTCTTGGTGTATATTGGAAGTTTATCCTTTTCGTAACTCTGAAAGAAGTTCGAAATTGTTAAAAGATTGGAAAAAAGAAACTTACGAATCTATTCATAGTCTTTATCAATGCCTCATGCAGTTCCTCAGTTTTGTGTGTCATTCTGATTATTTCAAACGAAGGGGACACTGCGATCTCGATATCTTCACATGGAAATATGATTGGATAGAACTCGTGTTGTTTCTTGTTCCGTTTTTCATCAAGGCGAGACTTCTGAAAATTAGAAATTAAAAATTTTTATACATTCTGAGTATTGTTTCACCAATTCTTGACTGAACATGTCCAACAACGAGACGCTGACTTCATAGCGAGTGGTTAGCTCGCCTTTATTAACGAATCCTTTTGTGAAGTACTGTAATTAAGGGTTAGTTTAGGAATCTGAAGGATCAGTTTCAGATTTTCAGATTCAGATTTCAGACAGATTAAAACTCACCGCATGTCCAAACAAATCCAAACGTGACATGGTGGTGCATGCAAACAGAAAGAGTTTCTTCTGAAGATCTTTCTCTTTCAGTTTTGTCAAGTGATGAACTTCCTCATGGTTCCAATACATCTCGCGGAACAGCTTATCTTTTGTGAGCAGATCCTGAAACTTTTTAGACTTTTGTTTTCTGAATTTTGGTGATTTTGTACCTCCGGAACCTCATCCTTCAAAATCGCTTCCTCGGTTTTCGAGTAAGTTGCTCGTATATTTTCACCCGGAAAACTTAGGCGTAGCTTTGACTCCATTACCTGAAAATAGTATTTTAAGTAGATGAAGTAGAAGATATCAAGTTCTCGAAAAAATAAGCAAAGGGGAAGAACAGGGAAAAAAACAAAAGCTTCAAGTTCTCAAATTGCACTTTCAAACACTCAAAACTTTTCCCTTATCAGTATCGTTTTCTCTTTCTGGAAACCCGGTCAGCACCTGGCACTCCATTTACTTCCCCGTTATCTATCGGGGTGAGTGACCACCAAAAAAGTTTGATTATAACTTTGCCTGTGAGGTTTTTTTTTCAAGAAGATCTCTGGACCTAGAAAAGTCATCCGGAGCAAACAGAAAAATTAGTTTTATCAAAAAGGAAATGAAAGTTTTGCAGCCAACAAACAACAAAGAACAACAATGGTTTGGTCAGAGAAACATGTGACTGGGGACAAAAAAACAAAATTGATAAAGATTCGAAATTGAAGGCAAAGGAAAAATCATCTAAAAAAATTGTGCACAATTGTGCACGGCTTATGGGTTCGAAATGAGAGAAAAGTGCACATAAAATTTGATGGGATTTTATTGTACATGCAAATTCTCATATAGCTAGCATACGGTAATGTCATTACTCGATAACAATTGTTAATGGCTTTCGAATTTCTCGAATTTTCTTTTGGTTTCAAAATTTCAAAAAATATCCCTAGATCTGGTAAAATAGAAGAAAAAGAGTTTTTAAAAGTACATCACCTAATTTGGAGAAGCCTAGCGGAAATGAACAGATATCAGACAGAAAACTTTTCCGTTGTCATGTGGAGCAACCACAAAAAAGCTCAACATTACCAGCTTCGTTATTCGCATCCTCAAGGAATGTTATTACGTGTTTAACCTAATAAATTGACATCAGTGACGTCCGCATACATCGGAATCAGAATCTTCAGAAGCACCCCAAAAGCAACATCAGCACGTAAGTATATGTATTCTGATTCCATAATCGTTTTTTTTGTGACCAAATAACATCCATAAAAAACCCATCCGAAAAGTTCACTAACCTTAAGCAGCCAGTGAACACATGTTGTTAAAAAGGGGTGAGGACACAAGGAACAACGATCGAAAAAGGAAGAAACAAACACGGATGAAAAAGGAGAATATGGGGAAGAATGACTGCGAGGAGCAATGGGGCGGAGTGTGGAGTTGGGATAGGGCATAGAGAATAAGGGAGACAGGGGACATGGGAGGACCACCCAATAGCGGAGAGGAACACGGTGGCTTTGGAAAGGATAATGTGAACTGGATGATTGGAAAAATGAAATAAGTATCTAAAGGAAGCCGCACAGTAACCAGCAGAAATTTGAACGACTTTATGATAAAGCCTTTATCTAGAGAATTAATTGACATAGAAACTCTCAAAATTTCACGAAGTTGGGAAGCCGAAAACCTAATTTTACAATACACAGATAACTTCAATACACATAACGGCTAAAAGTCTACAGAAAGCCCATTTTGATTTTGCCATATCCTTTTGTGTCCCTTTCGGAACCAGAAAAGCGAATAACCGGCAGATAATTTGGCTCCAGTGAGTCTGATACAAAATGACAACTCACATCACTTTATTCCATTCTCCTGAAGACCTCTTCTAATCTTTAGAGACATGTCTCGGAACGTCATTTGTCTACAATCTCATATGATCTCATACGGCAGGGTCGCGGCGGGCCGAACCGGACCTATTTTCTGAAAACCTCGGCCTGGGTCGACCCGGCCCGAACCGAAATCAAAAGTTTAAAAACTGTTCTTACATCAAAAAGTTGGAATAGATTTCAAAACTCCTCGAAAGCTGATACATTTTCAGACCGACGGACACGGAAATTTTTTCTGGCGGCCCGGCCCCTCAATCATCAACCCTGTTATACAGTAATGTGATACCCGTAAATCTCATTAGTTTACATTATCCTCATCGATCGAGTTCTGAGGAAGGCGTGTGTTATGACACTTACCCACCATAAAACAGCTGAAGGAGGAGAAGGAACATTTTAGCGAGGATAAACTGACCTTTAAACAATTAGAAGTATGCAAATGGATACAAACAAAGTCGGATGGGTTAGAGGAAGCAGTTTATTTGAGGGAAGAGCAGTTAATTCGTGATTGGATTTTTTGAGTTCTGATGGTTTCTGAATCCTAAGTATTTCAAAAGTTTGGTTACTTTCAGGTTACTGTGCTTCAAAAATCCTCTGATTCCAAATGAAATAACAGAACTCTGATAACGCCAATCGCGTTGAAATCAGAAAACAAGTGACTGACAAGGAAGCTAGCGTACGCAAGAAGTTTTGAGCAGAAAACACGTCCAAGGAAAGGACTCCGACATAGAGTATGTCTTGCTGTTTTCAAGTTTCTACACGAAACGCTCGAATCCGTTTTTAACTTTCGACCTCAAATAGCTTCTTGACGCAAAATTACTGTGCTTCCAACAACGATAGCTCATCTGATAACGTCAAAAGACTTGAAATCAGAAAAGAAGTATCTGACAAGGAAGCTTCGACTTCCTTGAAACTGATTCTACTAAAAAATAAAAACGCAAAACAGTGTCATGTGGGGCGATACACGAAACAGACATGGACAAACAAAAAAGTGATGACGAAACATATTCCCAGGACATTCTACTTGTTCACTCTGACACGATTCATGAGTAATTTGAATTGGAATCGAGAGGGGGGAGAGAGGGAGGGAATAGAGATAGATATGTACAGGTGGATTCTACCATCTGATTTGATGTGCTCGTGTAACACTATCTTTCTTACAGAGTCCTCCCGGATCCTTTCCATGTTCAAGTCGAGATCTAGATGAAAAACTCAAACGAAGTAAAGAAAACCGAATACCTTATAACTCAAAAGGAGACAAGCCAAAAAGCTAATCAAAATTTGTGTATAACAGAGACGTTTTATGGGTTTAGAAAAGCGCATGGGAAACAAAAAAAAGAAAATTATGCTCAATTTTGTTACGGAGCGTCGTAACAAACAATAATTAGGTATACGGAGGAAACAGAAAATTGAAAATCAAAGGTAGGAAAAGCTCATAAAACTATTTTGGAATCAAAGAGTTTTAAGTTTGTCTCGATTGGAGGATTTCCTTTTATGAGACAGGGAAAATTAGGTATCAGAATTCCAGATTTTTGAAGTGTTAGGAGCTATGAAATTGTCAAGAAGCTGATTTGTGGATGATCATTTTATGAGTTTAATTTTAGTATGGATGAGTTTAAATAGATACTGATTTTTTCTACTCATTCCTAATTTTAACTCTAGACTAAATTTTCAATTATTCAACGTTTTGAATTTCTGGCTACTGTAGTTCGAACAAGAAAGGTCCAAAGCTTTCCGCAAATTTTGGTTTCCTAGCAGCAGTTTCCAATTTTTTTTCTAAAATTTATATTCGTTTTGTTCTTTTTGTATTCCGCCGTAAATCAATCCGCCCACATTCGGAAGGCTCAAGCCAAAACCACGTCACCAAATTCAAATTGACAAATCGAAAGGAATTGAAAGAAGGAGTAAAATGGAATGAAAAATTGGAAGAACCACGAAAAAGGCATTTCCATCGGTTGGGCTGTCGACGATATTCGCATTTTTATGAAGCATAAGAAAAGAAAGAGGGTGGGGGAACGAACGGATGATAAATATATGAATATAAAGAGAAAAATGAAATACAGAGAGAAAAAGGGGAAAGAGAGAACGAATAAAAGAATAGGAAAGTTTTGTGAGAAAGATTTTTTTATTTCTGCAAGAAAAGTTTAGATGACCCTGTGGAGAGAACAAGCGGACGATTTCCCCGTTTTTTGGTCACTTTGTCAACGTTCAATGTTCTCAGTTAGATTTCTTTTGGGTTTAGCTAATTTATAAGAATTCTTTGAGTCCAATAACGGAATATTATTGACTTTAGGTTAGAATCTATACAATATGCCTTCTGTAGAATTTTATTTGTTGGTGTGAACAAAAAAATTGGCTCAATTTTCTTGGTATTTTTTTGTGACAATGACTTTTTGCAATATAACAAACTTAGCAATGGATCAGAAGGCAGAGAATACCTTGAAAGATGGAGTTAGATAAAAAACTGAATTCATCTTTCAGGGCTCCGGGAAATTTTGAAAGTGAGACATTTCGAAAGTGTGAAATCGAAAAAAATCCTGTTTGACTAATTTTTTGAATTTTTTAAAAACAATGTTCTATTACATATAAAAACACAAAAGTATATATGAAAAGTTTTTTTTTAATCAGGCAAAAACGCAATTTCACACTTTCGAATTTTTATTGCTTTCGAAATGCCCACTTGCAAAATGTCCCGGACCCTCTTTCAGATATAATTAATCACAATTATTTGTTTAATTCGTCCATTTTGTAATTTTAGTTAAACTTGAATCTCGAACCTCAAGCTCAAAACTCAAACTATAGATCACATGGAAATTCATAAAAGGCGAACACAGACACCCACAATTAAAATTACGCTTTGGACGGAGTATGTTGATAGAGCAGGACGAAACCGCCAATTTATAAACAAAAAGAAATTGGATAGGAAATTGAAAACTGAAAACTAAATTTGGATTCTGAATAGTCAATATTTTTCTGGAAGTTTGTTCTGATTTTGAGTGTCACAAAATTTTAAGGCGGGTTTTCAGACAACAACTCTATTCTACCTCCTTCACAAAAATATTCCTTTAAAAAAGTAGACCAGAAATTTAATCAAGGACTCCAAGACTCCAAAAGTGCTCAACTAATTCACGATTAAAAATTTTAGGACGGAAAACGAGAGGAAACGAAGTAGACGAAGAAGAGAGAAGACGATGAATTCGTCTGATTGTCTATGACCTCTTTGAGAGCCGCCCCAGATGGAAATGAGAAGAGAAAAAGCAAAGTGTACGTATATATATATAGATATATACATATACGTGTGTATTTCCCTTCCACCCAACCGAACGTTTTTTTCCTTTTCCTTCTCCTCGATTTTTCCCACTTTTTTTAGGAGGGATGAGAAGGGGAAAAGAAGGACGACGATAGGGAGAATTGAGAGCTGATGAAATGGAGAAAGACAAAGAAAATGAATAAGAAGAAAAAGACTCAGAGGAGAAGGAGGAAATGGAGATGTTGTGTGCACTGGGAACGACCTGGATTTCAGTTTCTATTTTTGGAAGGGATTAATTAAAAAGGGGTTTTGGATGGTGACGTGGATTGTGGGAGGAAAATATTAGTTTCGAAGACAGCTTCAAGCTAACCAGAATCTCAAGGTCCAGAATTGGAAATCCTTTCAAAAACTTGAAAGGACCCATTCCAGTGGTCTTGAACTTTCCAGAAACAAAACATCGAATTCTAACATTTAGACACCATATTCTTGAGAATCCAATGCCTCATAATCTTAGATTTCCAAAAATTCTGGACTTGCTCGAAACGAAATCTTAAGAAAATCGTAACTTTTTCGTTTCTAGAAGAATATTAAAAGCTCAATTTCAAAACCTGCTCAAAAATCTTGAGAACTGAATTGAATCTTAATTATCTTGCAATTCTAGAACCGTAGAAGGTAAGAATCATAGTAACAGATTCTCGAAGCATTTGCTGTTTCTCAAAAAAAAAAACCAAATCTCGAATTTTAATTCTACCGCTGCGAAGATTGGAAAACTTTAACTCGACTGTCCGACTTATTATCGTTCCTCTAAATCCCTTTTTCCATTATTACCTTTTCCTTTTTCTTCTCCTCTTCGAACTCCGGCTCCAAACGTTGTGAAACAGTTGGTGACACCTTGATCAGAATTCCTTTATCTTCTGATTCTTCTCCATCAGAATCCTGTTCTTCTCGAAAGTAGTTCCAGACGTCCATGGGAAGTTTAGCTTCATTCATTTTTTTCTTGTGGAGATGAAGATGATGCTCTTATTTTTTGTGGGAGCTGCCTAAAAGCTAAGATTTAATTAAATTGAAAAAAAGATTCGACACCAAAGAACGACTTCGAGGAAGAAATTGAAGCAATCCGAAAAGGTTTAATCCAGCTCTCTAATCCGTTTTTGTCTAAGATTAACTTTTTATCTTTGTTTTTTTCCAGCACATTTTAGGTCAATTTGAAATCAAATGTTCGAAGACCAAGACTGGGAACAATCGAGAATATGAACTAATTAGAGGTATTCTATTTTAAACTATTTCAAACCGAAATGTCTTCTAAAAAAGGAAAAATGATAGGTGGCCCTAGACGAGATGGCATTTCCCAAAAACATTAGTGAAAACATTAATTGTTGTGTCTAGGCTTTGTTTGTTTTTTTCTGTGCAATTTCTGAATGGCACGGATTGGGGAAACAGGTGCAATAAAACCAAAAAAATATGGATAATAAACTTTCAAATTGAAATGAAAACAAAGGTTGGAGGAGGAAATTTTCAAATTTACTACTTCTAAATTCTGAAAACTTTTCAGAAGCAAAATGTATTGATGGTTTTCAGCTTCAAAAACTCTGCCTAAACTTGACTAATTCGAGGTCGGATCCCTTTTTTGAATCTAACTATTTTTAAAAAAGTCCAAACAAATAAGACTCCCAGAATGATGTATTCAAAGATTTAGGTGTTCGCGAAAAAGGATTGAATCTGTGATCCAGAAGAAGAAAGGAAATCTAAGATTGCTCCGTTGAAATGGAGTACTGTATCATCAGTAACAATTATATTTCCACTAATGTAGGTAAATTTGAGCTTCATTTTCGGTATGAAAACAGGGAATGGAGGAAGAATCTGATCAGTTACACACTCACATAAACATTTCGGATGCATTTATAAGCAATCTCAACCTAATCACCTGATCTTCACAATTCTCATCTCATTACGCACTCGAATTCCCCTTTGGTGCTCCCCATATGACGTCTTCAGAATGCTACAAATACTACAAATACTCATTCTTCCCCGAATTTAATCCTCTTCTGTTTCTCTTTCTCGAAAGCACTCCATAGATACATCCTAGAAACGAAAAGTACGAAAGTTTCGAATTGGAGACACATTTTTCATGAGCTGTCATCTATGTCTAGCTCTTGTTTTTACTCTCGAAACAAACGTAGTCACGAGTAGAAAATGAGCAGAAAAATAGGTAGATACTAATCACAGGTTTTGTTGTTCGAAAAGGGAAAATGAAGTTGACAACAATCCAATATCATTGTTTTATGGAAATGTGGCAAGGAAGAGGAAAGATGGCAGACATGGAAAGTGAACGTTGAAAAAGAGATAAAATAATGACCTTGAGAAAGTGAAGCTTCAGAATCTGGAAATCATTGAATTAGTCATAAAAATTTGAAATACAATAACTGCAACTTCTCACAATTACAGCAGGAGAATCACAATATTATGACTAACTTCAAGAGGATATTCAGTTGAATTAAGATTCGGGTAGAAAAGACAAACATGATTTATTCCCAAAAACGAAACGAACAAAAAAAAAGGATTTCAAATCAATCCATCTACTTCAAAAACGGAGTACTCTCATCCGACTCTGCAGTTTTCAAAGGCGTCCGAGTGATAGGAGTTGTGCTCACTGGAGTCGATTGGCGAGAGTTGAGACGTTCTGAAAGCATTATCCAGTTGGAAATCGATATTCAAGTGAAAAACTCACGAATCAAACTATCTCCCGCGTTCGAATTCTCGTTTTTCGTCGCTTGCAAACATCCGTTGATCGCATTCAGAAGATCTTCGAGGCGAATTTTGAAATATGAAACTTCTTTAGACACTACTTCTACTTCCTGCACGTCGTCAGAAGGTTTGATGGTCTCTAGGAATGGGCTACCCAAACTTTTCATCACTTTATTCAGAACTTTCTTTCCAACGATCATCACTGGAATCAACGGCTTCTTATTTTTCTCGTCCCGCTCATCAGAAAGACTGAAAATTTGTAGTCAAGAATGTTATGTTTAAAACGATCTCACCATTTCTCAGGAGCTCCAATCCCTTGAACATACGTCTCTTCTACATTTGTAACTTTTACTTCTCCTTTCCAAATCACCAAGAACAAACTGTCGAGTTGCAAAAGATCTCCAGTGCGAGCTGTTCGGATCCTGTTCAATGTTAGAATTTGCTTTGCTTTCAATATTCCAATATCCAAACTCTTCAACACTTGACACTCTTTCAGAAGATACTGTAATACACGTAGTTGTTGAGAGAAAGGCAATGGATAATTCTGATCGGTTCCAGCCTCTCGACACCATCCAATTACTGCATTATCCGCTCGATCATCGATGGAAGAGCGCACTTTTCGTTCGTTGTTCTCGTCGATTTTACCGAAAAGTTCCTCAAGAATATCCTCGATTGTGATGATTCCAACCACCTTTGAACTGAAACTTATGCTCAACTTCACTGGCTCAAACTTCTATTTAACTAACTCATAAGAAGCGTATTTGACAACACAAGCAAAATGAAAGTCACCAGTTCTCATTTGATTCAGGAGCAACTGTGCGTTCATGTCAAAGTTCACATATTTCGCAGTGAATCTCACTTTCTTCTTCTTCTCTTTCAACTCATCCAACACATCCAGAATCTCCTTGACCATTGGCTCCAAGCTTAATTGTTTTGTCACAAGATTCAAATCCTTCACATTCAACAATCCCACTATCGTATTTCGATTCTTATCATGATATACGGGCACTCGAGTGTATCCCTTCTCGATTAAAGTCAGAATTGTTGATCGATTCAGCTTTTGCGATTTCGATAACATAAAGACCTCCTCAATTGGTACCATCAATTCGCCCACTTTCTTGTTGGTGAATGTCGTGGCGTTTTCCAGAATAGCTGAAAATCTATAGTTGCTGACTTTCACACAAATTCAAACCGACTTTTCACTTTTTCGTTTGCATTCTTAGCCATATTCTGAATCATGCACGTCTTCTCCTCTTCCGTCAAAACTTCTCGAACATCTCGCTTCAAAAATCGACCCAAAACGAGAGAGACTGGATAAGCAATGGGGAAAGTGACAACGAATATGAGATAACTAACGAACCAAAGACCAGAAGCCAATGTGAAACCAAGTTTGCTGTTACAGACGGCCTGAAACTTTCAGAATCTTTTCAAGTTCAGAAATCAAAAAGAAACCTGTGGAATCATCTCAGCAAACACCAGAGATATCATTGCGGGAACCGCGACTTTCAGCATCGATTCGTTCGGTGCTCCATCCAACATTTTCTCCACATTTGTCGTGAAAAGAACGGTGAAGATCGAGGAGAAAAGCGAAAACGAGGTGACCAGATAGTTGGATCTTCGCCGGAGACTCAGAATTCGACGAGCCCGTTTCGCCAGCGACGCATCTCCTCCATTGATCATTGTGTTCAGCTCCACAATCGAAAACTTCATGTATCCCAGTGTCATTCCAGCTGCGTAGGCGGACATCAGAATACAGAAACAACAGAGAATAATCGCATCCATTCCGTACTTTTGTGTCTGTACGTCTTTCGCTTTCACAGTCAGATACTTTTCCGAATGAGCACTTCCATTTTTCTGACATAAGTGATAGGTATTGGTGGGAACGTTGAATGGGAGCCCCTTTTGAATCTTTAGAATTGCATAAGTACAGTAGGAATCCACGACTTTTGCTTCTACGGTACTAATTTTCTCGTTATTGGGAATGTATGCATCCTGAAGGAATATTGTTATACTTGCCTACAAACTCAGAGATCTCTTACCGCACAAGTGGTCGCAGTTGTGAAAAAGAATCCGTGATCGGGAAGATTTTTTCCGAGAACTCGAATACTGAACTCTTCGCCAGGCGCCACTTCGAGATAATCCGAAGAATCAGATGAGCCTCGACGGACTCCGGAGAGTTGGATTTTCGGAGCAGTTGAGAGTGCATTGAATTTGTTCCAGATGATATAGAGTAAAAAAATAAAGAATAGGCGGAGGATAAACATGGAGGATGATGAGTTGGGACTGTTGGAGCAGGAGTCATGGAGGTAGGAGCCGCCCGTACGATCCACGTTTTAGTTGTAAAAAATAATTGGAAATATGCGCACGCGAAAAATCTTTTGGGCGTTGTTCTTGCGGTTGTTTTGTTACCAGTTTTAATTTTGAAAACACCATAAAAATATATATTAGAAAGGCACCTCTTCCATAAGGGCACCCCGATGAGCTCAAAATGAGCACATTATTGAAATTCAAACGGATTTAAATTAGTCTTATTAGAATCTTGGTAAAAAGTTGACTGGACACATCACAAAATATGTTGTTGCTAATTTCTTTTCCAACAGATGTTATGATCTCTTTTGAGAATTCAGAAATATCTTTTCAGGTGGGGGCCTGGCCTTCTAATAAAGATTTCACGGAATAACCTGAATAAACCTAAAAGCAGTCAACACAAAATACAATAAAAAGGTATTATCGATAGGCACAGAAATCAGTTCAAGTTTAATCTCCAGTAGAATCTGACATCTTGTCCGATTCGGAATCCGAGAATCGTTCCGTTTGTTTCTTCTTCTCCTTCAAATCCTTCTCTCTCAAATGCCCAACCCATCCACCGGGACCGTGCATCTCTTTCGAAGAGATACCCTCGTTATCAGCAGTTGTATAAAATATTTGAGTGAGATATTGATAGTTGGGAGTTGTTTGGAATTTCAGCGTGTCAATGTACTGCGAAATTTCTTTAATACCATTCGGAATATTAGATTTCTTTTTCACTGAAAATTTTATGTAGTTTTAGATTTTGAAAGATTGAAACCAACAGGTTCCCGAGAAGAATCCATCCTTCGCTGCCGTAATCTCGTCTCGTTTTCTAACATTTTTCCATTGAAGACCATTAACTGGATCGAAAATGTCATGAACCATATACGCCCAACACTCCAAGTCGTCTTTTCTTCCTTGATCTTGTCCCTTCATACATGCTCTCGATGCGTAACGAAGGGTTCCGAGGAACTTTACAGACTTTCTTGGAGCTCTGTGTTGTTTGCTAACCGGATCCAAATAACTTCTTCCGATTCCAAAATCCAACATAAAAATCGAAGGCTCTGCTGGTCCGAATCCGACGGCAAAGTTTGCTGGCTTGATGTCACGATGAAGGTATCCGAGATTATGAAGATCTTGAACAGCCTGAAAACATTTAAAAGTTATCGAAGACTCCTCTCATACTCACCGCCAAACTCTGAATGGAAATCTGATAAGGATTTTGTTTCTCGTGAAGTTTGACAGTGTACTTCTTCCGAATATCATCCAAAGACGGTCCAACAAGACTCATCACAATGAATTTACACTTCAAATCATCGCTTCTTCCTCGATCCACAAATTCAACAAAATGAGCGTATCGCTTTGGATCCTTTTCCGCTTTCCTTGCATCCGAGATCGCGACCAAGACTTGCATTTCCACTTTCAAACGGAGCATCACTTTCTTTCCGTCCTCACTTTCCGTTTTCAATGCAAAATGCTTCTTCTTGTCCTTGATATCGTAAACTTTGTAGACATCGCCAAATCCTCCACTTCCCAGAAGATTCATCACTTTCCATGTGAATTGGCCGTTCTTGATGATGTCATCTGGATTCATAATCTTGCGAACCACCTTCTTCTTGAATCTGAAAAAAGAATCTTTTGGTTCTTATCCAAGTTCTTATCCAAGGTCCTACTCAAAATCATCATTTCCAGAGCAACGATTTCCAGTGGACTTGTCGTTTCCTTGTTTTATCACACTCTTGAGAACTTCAAAATCGTTAAACTTCCCGGCCCAATCACAAGTTGTCATGTTCAGGTCCTTGGATTTTCCATATGTTTCGATGACTTCTTTAAATGCCGCATAATCCGGAGCACTCTCATAAGTCATCGCATGAACCATATCAACGAGTTTCTTGAATTCAACTGGAACCTTTTGGTAGGTGTTTGCTGAAATTGAATAAATTTATCATATTCTGAGGCTTGATTTTTTTAAAAACTAACGCAAAAGATGAGCCTTAAAATTCTCCTTCTCCTTGATATGCATTCCACATCTTGGAACCTTCTTCCAACTCAACCCATTCTCAGGATCCAGAAGCTCATAAATCATATAAATCCAAGATTCCAAGTCGTCTTTTCTTCCCTGATCTTGCTCTTTTAATGCAGCAAGACTTGCGTAGCGAGCTGTTCCTCCATATTTGACAGTGGCACGGGCGGGACGCACTTTTTTGGATCCATTTTCAATGTGAAGTCTAGCGAGACGAAAATCGGTTAGCATAACTTTACTATCCTGATCTTCCAGACCAATACTGTATGTTTGTGGTTTGATATTTCGATGGATGTAACCCGCTTGATGAAGATATTGAATTGCTTCAAGTGATTGAAGAGCAACATTCAATGCACACCCTGGAGTCAGTCCTTTCAAAAACTTCAACATTTCGTATACTTGGAGAGAGTATCCAGACAAAAGAATGTACTAAAAACGGAAAGTTTAGAATCAGAAAAAAAAACGCAGATGCTCACATTAGCCTGTAACTTTTCATTTCCTCCAAAATCCAGACATTTCACAACGGGCAACTTATCATTTCCATTGAACAATTTCGCAGTTTCCACAAAAATCTCATGCGTAAACTGAAGTTTTCCTCTTTTCGACGGTTCGACACGAAGAATGAACTTTTGCTCCTTCTCGTCCTTGATCATAAATTCTCCATAATTAATCGGATTTCTCAAATGAGCAACCATTTGAAAACTTTTTCCGTCCTTCGTTTGAAATGTGTTTTTCGGGAATTCCTTCTTTTTCTTCGGTGCTTCATCATCCTCATCGTCGGCTTTCGAATCGTTCTTCGAGGCAATCGATTCCATTTTTGAAGGAGTGGCTGATGGAAGAGCGGATGGTCTACGTTTCGACTGTTTTATCTTTCCTCTTTTTGATGTATCCTTTGGTACTCCACCGGAGACACTCAACTGGAAAGCGGGAATTTTGCTGTGGTAAGATTATTTTCGCTCCGGGACATTTCGCAAGTGGATGTTTCGAAAGTAAGACACTTCCAAACTGGGCAAATCGGACATTTCGAAAGTGTGAAATCGCATGTTTGCCCAATTTTTGGAACTTTTCATATACCGTAAAACCTCTAATAGAAGGACATGTTCTTCTATTGTTCAACTTCCTCAAATTCAAATTTCAAATTTCGCAAAAGTATTCATTACTAATTTTTGAATACAAAACGAGTTTCATATTGATTCTAGACTATTTTTGATAAGGAATCGATTGAGACTACTTTCAGAATCACAAAAAATCTGAGAAAGTGCTCTTTTCGGTCTCACTTTGGTGTCCTTCTATTAGAGGTATTACGGTATATTTTTTGCGTTTATGATTCATTAAATCTTAAACCATTAATTATTTTACTTTTAAAAATGCAAAAATAAGTACAATTGAAGTTGAGGGGGGCCACTATTTATTTCAATTTTTTGCCTTTCTGGTCAACCCTGAATCAATCCCCGTCTTAGTGAATTATCATATGGCCCCGGGACCTTACTAAGCCTTAGAAGTAGTTTTAAGTATGTTAAGCGTAGGAGAAGGACCAATATGGTCACTTTTGGGTGCAAAAACCTGGCTTACTTGGAAAACAAACATCTCACGCTGATTAAAGGCAAAAAATTGAAAAAATATAGTGACCCCCCTCAACTTCAGTTGCGCCTCGCAATGTCCGCTTTCGAATTGTCGCGGAGCCAAAAACTCACAGCAACACTGGCACCTTTCGGTCCCGACATTTGCGAGACTCCGCTTATCTTCGACGCTTCTCTCGACGTCATCTCCTTCGTACCACCATTCGGTTTCTTCCTTCCACTTCTCGGAACTTTTTTCGGATGACCTCCTGAATTTCGGATTCCGAACGTCTTCAAATTTCATCATCAGAATACTCACGTTTGTTTCCAGGAGTACTCATTATGTGTCGTATCTCAAGCAATTGATGAAGTAGACCAATTGAATTTGTGGTGTGTTTTTGTTTCACTCCTAGCGAATAGAAATAGAGATTGAATTTTTGGAAACTGACTTTTCAATTTGGAAAAAATGGGAGTAGATTGGGAAGGGGAGAAAGTTGGCACGTTGATAAATGTTTTGAATTTTATTCTTTTTCAGAACTTTTCTCGTTTTTCAAATTTGAATCCCGTGATAATTGGTAAATTTCGTCTTCGTTCCTGTTCTCGTCCCCACAAATGTTGCGTTTTTCAACAACTTTGAATATAAATGATTAGAATATTTATTACATAATGAAAAATGATGGCGAAAACAGTTTGGAGCATGTTGTCAAAATGGGACTCGTAAGATTTTGAATAACAAGCAGGGATCTGAAATAGATCCACTTGAAACAGAAAACACACAATCACAAGAAAATACAGATATTAAATTATACATGGCGGTTGAGAGAAATTGCTGTAAATAAAATATTAAAAATATGATTAAAGAGAAGAGGGTTCGGTAGACAACGATATGAAAATCAGACAAGATATGAGTGAACTGATCAAACTCTACTGGAAAAAGACTAGAAACTGGGAAGACTAAAGAAGACGGGGATGAAATTACATGAGGTAGAGGAGGATAGGAGACCCAATCAGACTATCGTGACAAGCATTTGTTTTGGATTCGGAGTTACGCTTTTTTCGGTGTTAATTTCTCCGTTGCTTCGCCCCTGAAATCAGAAAAAAGTTATGAAATAGGACATTCTCAATTAGCTTACCGTGAATGGAGGTTTCTGATAGTTATAAGGCGACACAATCGCTGATTTCGTCGTTGGTGGCGTCGTATTGACAATTGGACACTCTTTCTTCTGATTCTGCTGCAACGAGTTCATGTAGATTCGCTCTTGCTCAGCTTCCACAATCGGTGCATTCACATAAATTGTGACTTCTTCTTCGCGAGTCTGATTCTCAATCGCATCTTCTTCTGGATAATGCTTGCCCTTCAGAAGAGTTGGCTTTGGCGGTAGGCGTGGTCGAATCGCTTCAATCCCTGGCCTTCGCATCTAAAAATAATAATTTACAATTCGAATAATCTCAAAAATGCCCACCTTCTCCACAAGACTTCCATTCGTTTTTGGGACAGGCAATCGAGTTTTGCCATTGGTTGCCACTCTGGTAGCTCTTCTTACTCCTGGAAGAGATGAAGCAGATCCTTTCGGTGTAGACGTGGCAAGAGCTCCAGAGTCCCGAGATCCTGTGGATGTTTCATTCTTCTGGAGAGAGGAACCACTTCCACTTCCACTCGAAATCATTGAGCAGTCAATTGTCAGTTGAGGATCGATTCCTTCATCGAATTGAGTGGCATCTGGATCCTCCTCATATTCATAATCATCAAAATGATCATCCGTGTAATCATAGTCTTCATCATCGACACAATCCATTGGAATGGTAGCGTCCACAACATCATTATTCTCGATTCTCATCGTATGGGTGGCGGAAGATGATGCATTATGATCTTCTTCATGGAAACCGGTCAATCCGAAACTATCTTCACTGCTCGCCTGACTCTCAAGCGATTCCATTCTATGCAGTTGTTGTGGTGATGACCAATCGGAGCCTCTTACCACATCGATGCCTTGATCGCTGGGCTCATGCGATGCGATGAATGCGTCGCGGCGATCGGCTTCCTCGTTTTTTGAATGACTTCTCCGTTCCGTTTCGGGATCCAGATATTGTTGCCCTCCGGATGCCAATCGTGGAGATATAATCCGGCTTCGAGGCATCTCTGACATAATTGATTCCATCAACAAACGATCGGCATCGGTGGCTTCCGACTGATATTTCAATCTCGGTTGTTGTGTTGGTTTCAAAATCGGAGACGTGTCTGGATGAGACCACGCAGGAGAAGAAGTTGGCTTTTGAGAAGGAGAGAAGAATCCATTCAGTCTTGGCGAAACTTTCATTTTTGGTGTTGATGAAGACGTTGGCATTTCTTCTTGAATAGATCGTGTCAACAGATCATCATCAATTTTCTGCTGAGCTCCACCAATAATAGCGTAATCTCCCTCGTCCTCTTCTAATGCTGGTCCTGGCAAAACATCGTCCGGACTATCCAACTCTTCAGGAGATTTGCTAGCACGTGTTGACTGAGTTGGATTCAACGTTGCGTAGGTTGGTGTAATGAGGTTATCCATCGGTACAGTCGTACCATCGCTTCGTGTCATTGTATTCGCCGATCCACTGCTATAGTGAGTGGTATTTTGAGCAGATGAGTTTGATGCTGGATTTTGTTGTGAGGGTGCCTGAACGTGATTCTGCTCTGCCTCTTGATTTCCAGGCAGATTGAAAACTTGAGCACACATCGTCGGTGAGGCAGGAATGTCACTGAATGAGACTGGAGATAATGCTCGCGAAGAGTTAGCAGCTGTGTCAAGAGTGGAATTCCATCCTCCCGTCGTCATAACACTTCCGGGATTCATTGATCCGAGACTTCTCTCACTGTTGCTACGAGTTCCCATAACAGTTGAAGTGGGAATATCCAAATCATCATCTACTGGTGGTACTGGTTCTATCTGTTGAGCTTGCTGCATTTGCTGCTGATGCATCTGATGATATTGCTTCTGTTGTTGATTCAGGTACATCATTTGCTGCTCGTCAGTTTGGACCTGGAACTAATTTTATTACGTAATTTGAACAAAATTTCGAAAACCTACCATAATCTGCTGTTGTTGACGCATCTGGAACATCATCTGCTGTTGTTGTTGCTGGTCCATCGGCTGGTTATAGGACTGCGCCATCATGAATCCGTTTCTTTGAACAGCGAAATGACGAGGTAGGCTACTGGATCTCTGATCAGGAGCAGAAACTTGCATCTGTTGTTGTGGTGGGTGAATATATTTTCCAGGTGATGCTCTGGTCGCTCTTAACGAGAGAAGTCTGGGAGATGCCGTACCATGGTACGCATGATGTGATGTCTGCATTTGAAGTTGGGGTTCTGAGAGCAGCTGCATTCCACTTGCTCCACCAACAGAATGAGACATGTCACCGTATCTATGACTACATGGTTGATTGAGAGTGTTCAAAACGTCTTTCACTGCTTTCCGGATGTCATCACGATTCGAGTTTCGAAGAACATTCAGTTGTTGAACAGCAGCAGCGTCCTGTCGAATTAACTGCTGCATGTGTGGATCTTTCGCAATGAGATGAGCAATAGCGCCAAGAGTATTAGTCACGCAGGTGAATGAAGCGCTTTTGAGAAGAGTCAACATCCGTGTGATGAGAAGACTTCGTAGCTGAAATGAGCTATTTTATAAGGATAATAAAAGGGGATAAAGCTTACCTCCAGGTGTGTCGAATTGGTCGCTAAATATTGAGAAACATATTTTAGAATTCCAGTAGCAGAATCCACCAACGAAGTAAACCTGGCGTCTGGCGAGAGAATACTCGCTAGAACTTTCAGACAATTTGGTGTATCACAAATGGTTCTCTTGTTTTCCACAGAATGCCCAGCCAAATTCCAAAGAGCAGAAAGTACAGCTGTAACGTCTAGTCGATGCGTTTGACCATGCACGGCAGCAATAGCGAGAGCATGTACTGTTGGTTGAAGTGCTTCACTCATTCCAGAGTCAGCATTCCATGATAAATTTCTAATGAGACCAGCGTAGACTTGAGTAATATTAGGTGATTCGATTATTATTCTAACGACACATCTTATGAATCCATCATATGAACACAGTCTTCTTTTTGATAGTATTTGTCCATAGGTGAGATTTGTCAAAGCGTTGGCAATCAGCTTTCGGATGTTTCTGTGCTCTCCAGCATTATTTTCCGGAATACCAAATGCGAGAACTTCAAGAATCAAAACTTCAGCCAGAGCTTCAACGAGACCAAGAACAGTTGCAACTTTTCGATACTCTTCTAAGAATGATTCTTTCACAATTGTATGCAGAGCAGCATTCAATCTATGATAATAAGATGCGGGCGGTGTGACTGGCCTCCTTCGTAGATAGAACACTTGCTCACGGACACAATTGGATGCTGGTAACGCTTTTTTCAGTCGTCTTCTTCTGAAATAGACATTTTTTTAAAGGTTGTCGAAGATGGATATGACAAACCTGTGAATATCTGGTTCATTGGTGATTAGTGAGAACATTTTCTCATGAAGTTCTCGAAGTTTATTATCATCTTCATCTGTAGTAACAACGTCACGCTTCTTTTCAAAATGGAGAGAAGCAAGAAGTGCAGTGATACGTTCATCTATTTCGCCATCCTGAAAGAAGTTTTTTTTGGAAAAAAGTATAATTTTATACATGTTAGAATCCTTGATTTCCCTATAGATATTCATTATATACCATGTCCTTCCGAAATCTTGCATAAGGTTCCTCATCGTCTTCTGCATCACTAACATCGTGTCGTACACTGGCTCGTTTCGAAGATCCAGCTTTCGGTTGTGAGTATATTCCACTGCCTCCAGCCGTTGTTGATCTATGTATGGTTGTATCGTTTTCATCACTACTACTGGAGCTCATCTGAAAAAAATTCTGATATTCTTATTGTCATCGTGTTTCTTCTTCGATCTTATTACAACGGTAAGATGTACGATTCAACGAAGGAGGGTCAGAACAGATGTTTACAGTGAGCGTAGTGACGTGTCTTCGTCAGTTTTTACTATTTCCAAGGCCATAAAAACAACGAAAACTATGCGGTCCACGGTTCGAAAGTACGCGAAGGCCAACCCAATCTGTATTTTCTTCCCCATTCCAACCCGAACCTATCTAGAATAAGGAGAAGAAGTCAATCGGTTTGACCTTCAGAATACCACCCGGCGCCAATGTAAATAAAATATGCGAGGCGGAGTGTATAACTATACATGGGCGCGGAGGGTCGTGTACACTGTGTTCAGCGGTTCCAAACCGGCAGTCGAACAGAGAAAAAAAATAGTTTTGCAAGGAGATGGATAGAAGAAAGGAACGGGGGGAAGAAGGAGGGGTTTGAACGGTAAGAACAAGGTGATGTTGCGATGGGTGGAAAGACAACAGGATAGTTCATTCATCGTTGCGAATGACAACGTCTTCTGCTAACCCTTCTAGTCCATCGACTTCTAGGACCACTCCTTTGAGTGCTAAAATCGATGAGAGTGATCTGGAACAAAGATTGTTCCAATTTTACAACCGCGAGGTGAAGATGTGCGATGACAGTGGTCAGAGTACCCAACATATTGGTGAGTCTTTTATGGTGAGGGAGGAGAAGAGGATTCGTGTGGGAAGACGGATGTGACGATTCATTAATCCTGAATGCAACTGAAGAAAGTTTATGTATACAGTACGTAGGATCATGAGAGAGATATTTGAAAATATATTGAAATCTTTTTTGAGGATGATAATCTCAATAAGATGTAGCAGAGTAAGTTTCGCAAGACAATTCAAATTTCGCGGCATGAATCAAGAGAGATAGGAAAGGATAAAGTGAGATATTGAGCGGAAAGGGGAGTGTTGAGTACCCCCTACTGTTTTCCCTCCGACAAACCAATTTAGGTGCTTGAAAGAAAGAGATTGCGCGACACAACGTCGATTGCGTGGCAGTCCCCCGCTTGTCAAGGATATTTGTGTTGACAGCAAACAGTGTGTGGGCCCTGTTGGTCCCAACCTGAGAAACACCCCAACACAAAAGTGCTTGAGATGGGATTGAACGGGAAGAGGGAGGGTGCCAATTAACGAGGTGTGAAAATGAGAGTGACAGAATCCCTATTCACAGGAACTGTGATTTCTGTTGTGATGCAAAAAAATCTTTTATGCTCACAGGAGATGAATGGATGAGACGCCACATTCGCCAGATTGTCAATTTCGACGTTTCTGATCGATGGATTAAAATGTTCAGAAGGAAGCATGGGATTCGGTAAGAACTTCTCCCCACCTAAAGCTGACCTAGTTTTCTTTGATACATCCTCCCCGAATTATGTTTTTTGCTTATAGATACTTCAGTGGACGCCGCCACTCCGACAAGGTGAACAAGTTGATACCGTTGGCGGCATTAGATACCACAAAGGTGAAGACATCAAACTATCTAAGAGGTTAGTTAATTAAAATGAAATGATTGATTCCAATCTGTTTCTTTTTTTATAGCACGACGAACTTTGAGAAAACCTCGCACAGATTTTGACGATGTCGATGAAATGGTAAAAGAAGAAATCCATAGAAGACAAATGAAGGGAGAGCGACTGACAAATCCATGGATCAGAGAGTACGCTCAAAGTGTGGCATGTGAACTGCACCCAGGAATACTAGAGGTTGAAAAGTTGTTCGATGCGAACTGGTTGTATAGATTCAAAAGGCGTAACTCTGTTGAGTTGAAGGTAAAAGACCAAACGAGTTTCAGGATTGTACCATAATTATTTTCCAGCCAAGAAGTCCTGAAAAGAACTGCGAGCAAGTACCTCAACCGATCTCAACAGTAGGAGAAAAAGAGGAAAAATTAGAAGACGCGGTTAGTGAGATCGCACCGTTGAGCTTCGAAACTAGCCTCAAAGTAGATGACGTTCAGTCAAACCTATTTCAACTGATGCAACAACAATACTTCAGCATTCTGAATGGAGGAATTCTCGGCTTCAAGGAGCTGGAGAAGTTCGAAAATTAGAAGACGCAAGACAAAATGAAGGAGGAGAAGAATGATGAAACCGAGTGATGACTCATCCAACAATTAAACTTTTAAGTCTCTGTTTTTGGTGAAATGAGCATGTTGGAGCGATGATATATAAATGTTAATTGTCATAAGCTGTAAGATACTACTAATAAACCTAATTTTACTGTGTCGGTGTCGTTGAAAATAGGGTTAGCCAAAACCAGAGCTATTAAAAGAGAAGGTTTTTTGTGGATTTAGGCTATGCCGTCGTCGTGTCTATTTCTCAGTAATCTTCCTCAACCAGCAGAAGCTGAAGAAATAGAGACATATAAATTGTGCCCGCTTTGCAGGCGGCGTCGGCACACAAACGCGGGGGTCGCCCATCAAAATGACATTAGTTGGGATAGTGAGTAGCTGCAGGAATTATGTAAATCAGATGAGAAGAAGGAGAATGGAGATGAAACTGGTAGCGCGAGGAGTGCTCATCGTCCAAAACGTTTTAGTACCAACACTTTGAAATTCTCATGTTGGTGAAGGGGCGCACATGTTTTTCGGGAGGGTCGCACACGCAGACCAGACCACCCGTTGATTGGCTCCGCTTAAGTATTAATTGTTCGAGTTGTATGGCCTCTTCGAACATTGATGGTTGTGGTGGCCCCATTTTATAGACATTCTGAATGAAACGAAAGCGATTTTATGACTGAAGAAGGCCACGTCGCAATGGAGCAGTGTTTCTTTCTGTGTCTTCTGCATCTCTGTTTCACCCGACTCTAAAAGACCCAGTCAAAAACATGGCTATTCGGGTACAAGATAGATGTTGTGGTGAGATGGGATCTCGAGAGCCACAGGGGCAAAGATGAGTCCCAGTGAAGAGAAAGAGAAGAAAAGAGAGAAAGAAGGACCCACTTCATCATCAAAAGAGAACCCGCAGTTGGTTTGGGGTGGGTGGTGAGCACAGAGAGCACCCGACGGACAACTGGACACAGAAAAAAAGTTTGCTTATTTTCGGGTATAAACTCGTTTTTGCATCGCTTCTGGGAGCCCCACAAAAAGCGGATGATGTTTTCTGGGAATTGGGGAATTCAAATATCTGGTTGTAAGAATGGAAACTTGTGAGCAGTGAGAGCAAAAAAACACTAGTAGTAGTAGTAGTAGCGTTTCGATTCTAATCGGAGAAGATATCGAAAGATAAAAGGATGATGCTTATGCGTCTATATCTACTCTAATCCAAACATGACACCGGAAAAAGGAGACCGGAAAGGAAAAAGAAACACAGACAAACACGAGGCGGAACGCGCAAGAGGGACCACCGAAAAAGGAATGCTCAAGAGATGAATGACCGTGTGCACTCTCGCCTCGCGCGTCGTTCTGCGTCTGTCACTGTGTTTTCTGTGTGTATGCACTGTCGGCGATTCATCAAAGAAGGACTGTACACTCGATGTGTCTGCGTCTTGTATTCTAAACACTGCCATTTCGCACATGCTGCTCTCTTTTCAGCATGGTCCTCGCTAACAAGTCGGTGTGATCTAAACCTCACTGATAGGCTTATTTTATTTTTCTGACCACAATGATAGCGGGACTTTTGTGTTTGAGGACCAACTAAGGGTTGAATGATCAGTTTCAAGACAACTATCGAAGGAAGGAGTTAACGCAACACGGGAGTTTCTACGAGTTCTAGACAAAAACTGAGACAGGCAACCATGATGATTTTAGTACCATTTCATAGGTCTCAACAAAATTAAATTCGAAAAGGAGAAAATCGAAAGCCCAACAAAAGTCCGGATTACATGTATGGCAAAGCATACTATTTTGCAATAAAATATATTATGGAGGAGCTAGGTAAAATATAAAAAAGCAAATGTTTTTACTATGGCGGGAGATTACCACGAGATTATCTATCTTTTGATCGGGTATCCTTCATCCATCTTCTCGCCTAAATGCGGCAAATCTGTGAACTTATGATCGAGCACCTCCTAATCCATACGATGGTGACAGTAGTCAAACAGGTGGCTTTTTTTGACGAGAAAGACAACAATTCAAATCTAGATAGCTCTACTGCGTATATCCCAAACGATGGGTTATAAATAATTGATGAAAAAAGAGCATGAATAAGGAATTGCAATGAGACTAGAGAAGGCTATTGTGTTTGCGTGCAAGACGATACGGGTCAATTCGAAAAATGTTTGGTGGATGGGAAGAGAGGACAAAAGACACCACACATGCAACACCCTGCAATTCATTCATCCTTGCCCTCTGCCCCTCGGTCCAATACTATTTTCAACAACTAATTTCGGCGCTGTTTGAAGTTTTTTAGGCGGAACAAAAAACGAAGACATTGAGGCGTGAGAACTTTCAAATTCAGGACAACGAATAAAAGAGCTAGAGGCTTTTTAAGAGGTGCGAATTCTTTTAAATCACACATAAATGGCAAATAGTGTCCATCTGCTCCGTTCGCCAGCTGCTGAACGGATTCTTACAGGCGTTAATTTTCGACGATAGTGCATCGGGCAACGCAATTAGATACCATCTTCGACGCCTACCAAATGTTATACCTGACCGATTCATTCAGTCATTCGCTTGACGACAGAAGCCGAAACGATCAGATATGGAACGGTGATGGATACGATTCTGGCGAGTTTATTTGTCGGCGAATTGTTTGAAAATATGGGTTTTATGAGTCTAAGAGTGATTTCAACTATCAAGAAAGTTGGGGAAAAGTGGCGATATAATGAAAGTTTGTGACTGTCTAAAAGAGAAGAAATAGAAGAAAAATTCGGCAGCGTGTATTTATGAACTTATTTAGGTCATGAAAAAAATCATCAAGAAACAGAAGGAGACCGGCCCGATTCCGGAGAAAAAAAACTCCTGAGAAAAAAACTCCTGAGAAAAGGCGGGGCTTAATGTAGTAAACAACAACACTGATTGGTTGTTTACTTGTTTACTTGGGGTGATTTCGTGCGGCAGTTGCAAATAGATCCCGCCTTTTCTCAGGAGTTTTTTTCTCAGGAATTTTTTTTCTCCGGAATCGGGCCGGTCTCAACAGAAGATAAATTTGCAGAAAAAAACAAAAATTCATGCAAAAAAATGTTTTGCAAACTCAGACAGGATTTTCGTCAGGACGGCGGATGATTTGCGGAGTGAAGGGGATTTCGGAGCATCGTTGCGCATTTTGGCGACAAGTCAAATCAGTCGAATGCAATTTTTTCTGGAATTCCGCGATGAAAATAGCAAAATTTTTTATAAAAATAAACAATTTGATTGTCAGAATCGTTCTAGGTGGTTTTTATTTCGTAAAATCGCATTTGAACGGAAATACGCACGGTCAAAATTTTTTGACTATTTTTCGATGTTTTTGTGTCTGAACTGTTTCGAAAAATAGCAATAATAGTTGTAATACAACGTAGTGTATTTGTTTCTACAGGTCCGCACCAAAAACATCGAAAAATCGTCAAAAAATGTTGACCGTGCGTATTTCCGTTCAAATGCGATTTTACGAAATAAAAACCACCTAGAACGATTCTGACAATCAAATTGTTTATTTTTATAAAAAATTTTGCTACTTTCTTCACGGAATTCCAGAAAAAAATGCATTCGACTGATTTGACTTGTCGGCAAAATGCGCAACGATGCTCCGAAATCCCCTTCACTCCGCAAATCATCCGCCGTCCTGACGAAAATCCTGTCTGAGAACGAACCCAAAAACGCTGCGAGACCTGAGACAATTTTTCTCAATGCACCTTTAAAGATTACGGTAAAATGATTTATTGATTTTTTTTCGAGATTCTGGAAATCATTTCGAACCTATTTTTCTGATATTATTTAGCTGAGTAGCTGCAGAAATTCGCAAAAAAAAATTTTCGTTAACAAAAGTTCCTTTAACATCGTTTTAAACAGTAATTAAAACTTCAAACAGGCATGCAAATAGTTTTGCCGGTAATACGGGCAAACATCAAAATTTTGTGTGAATGCGAATGAAAATCTGAATCTGTGTGCATTATTACATCAATCGTTTACTTGTCAGTTGCACTCGGTGTGTAGAGAGCGTGTGATTATAGGAGGAGAAAAGGGAACTAAGAAATTGGAGAGTCAGGTCTTCGTTGTAATACGTTTCCTCTGAAGAGATGATCAAAGCAAAACCAAAGTAATATTTTGAATTGACACAGTTTATGGATAACATCGAATTACAACCTGTTTTGAATCGGAAAAATAATTAAATAACTTTCGAACTGCCAGCAAAAACATGCAAATTACAGCTGTCCCGCAAACAAATGTTGTTCCAATTATACACATTCTGAAAAAAGAAGGTTTAGAGTTTTTTTTCGTCAAAGTTCTTCTAATACTTTAGAATTATTTCCAGTTTTTGCTGCGTTCGGCCATCGGAAAGCAGATCATGCCGAAATCGATCCCACCAATCGAAGCTTTCATTTGAATTCGAATACCCTGAAAAAGTCCCAACTAGATACAGTAACTTATATATCTGAAATACCTTTCTCCATAGTCTCTGCGACAGAATAGAGTAATCCGATAGTAGAAGAGTGGCGAACACAGTAATTGAGAAGGCTCATAGAAATTCAAAAACAAAAATCTGCCAGCTTTTCGTTTCCCCCCTCTCTGGATCAACAACGATTAAATCCGGACACTGCCCGCAGAATCATATGCGAGTGTCAAAAAGGAGCAAGAGAGACCGAATTGAATTGAGAAGAAACTATTCGAAATGTTCGATTCGATACGAACAAACATGTGAGATCGAGCAGAGGGGGAGGATATACACAACAAACAAAAGTTAACACCGGATCGGTTTCATTTGACAAAGAACAGGATGAGAACTCACACAGGGTGACAAGTTGATTGTTGATTATTACTGTCAAGTGGCAGTGAGCGATCTTTCGATTTTTATGTCAAGCATGTTTTATTAGACAAATACTTGGCGAGTTGATGTGTGAGCATATACATGTTTACCCTCTTATATAGTACAAGTTGCAAAGTATATCACATTTAACAGGAATCATCACGAAAAGAATAAATTAATAGACTACATAGTTTGAAATCCCAGTATTCTCCTAAGACTTCAAGCTTCTCATTTGTGCAACAACGCCCGAGAGAAGGTCTCTGTGACGAGAGCGAACTTCGGTTTGACGGCGAGCGAGCGCAGCTTTGAAATGGAGCATTAATGGTGGGAAGTCGATTCGGCATGGTGGAACTTTGGGTGCATACGAAGAGTTACTGAACAAATATTTTTTAAAAAGTCATAGAGAACAAACACTCACTCTATCGAGACTAGTGCTGGAACTGCTTGAAGGCGTTTGTGAAGAGTTATGAATGCCTCGGATTGGGGTAGAAGCATCAACAAAGCGGAAAGAACAGTGCAGAGTGGTGCGCGGTGAACTGAAGAGAGAAGATCCATACGCACATCTGAAAATTGATGGGATTAATAATAGACTACTCTGTGCGAAATCATACATGCAAGAACTGGACTTTCAATGAGGTTCACTAGTTTGTCAATCTCCAGTAGAACGTCCACAGTGATATCCACTTGTGAAAGCAGAAGTGCCACGTCAGCAGCTTGTTGATAATGTTGAGACAAGAGACATAATCCCAAAAGAGCAATCGGGCGATTTGACCAAACACGGAAGATACATTCGAAAAGGGAGCGAGAAGATTCAGTGGAAAGGGAACGGAGCTCATCTCGAAGAATGAAAAGTTCTGTGGCAGTGAGCAACACTCCATGAAGAGTTGAGACCATTTCTTGAGCAAAGTTGTGCTTCGCTTCCTTCTCCAACAATACACAAATAACTCGATAGATTTGAGCGGGTTCCAAAAGAAGACAAAGTTGTCTGATAATGAGTACTCCTCTTTCACGCAACAATGATGGCTCTTTCCGGAACATTTCAAGAAGACTCAGAGCAAATTTGATGAGGAATGGAGAGATGTGTTCCACTTGTTTTAGAGCTTCTTCGTCCAATCCGAAAGATGATACATCCACTTGATCGGGTGCAGATTCAGATTGACAGATGTTCGAAATGAGGAAAAGATCCAGAAGTAGTACTTCATCGGAAGTATCCGAAAGAGTGTTGAGAAGCACCGGGAAGATGAGATGCATGTGAACGAAGAGCTGTCCTGGCATTGAACTATGCAGGTGTCGAATCCAGTTGAGTACAGTAACCCTTGTCTCCACAATATCGTGCTTGATATACTTCAGAAGAACATCTGTAATAAAAACTTTCATCAAAAATCATTTTCTAAACCGTTTTCCAAACCTATGGTTCTATCCAGATTCTTCTGTTCCAACTTGTTCTCTCCAACAAGAGCCATCAGAAGACGATTAACAGCATCTGCTCTCAATTCATGTTCCACGATTGATGGTAGAATTCCAACCAGAAACGTTGATAACATCTCGAGTAACTCTCCTTTGTACAACTTTAAAAATTCTTCCAACCAAATCAAGGATAGTTTTCGAGCAAGGATTGGCTCGTTTTCATGAGTGTGAACCACGAGAACATTGATCATCTGAATCTTATCCTCATGGGAGAGAGATTCCGGTTTGAACTTGATGGCAGTCAAAAAGTTCCCAAGAACAGTCTCACAGAGATCTCTCACTGTTTCAGCTTGTTCTCCGAGCATTTTGAAAAGACCATCCGAGATTTCGGAAATGTAATTGCAAATCGAGAAGAAAGGCGTTGAGTTGATTGTGTTTAACCATTCCAGAATAAATCTGCGGTTTGATGTTGTCTGAGTGTAGATTCTATCTCGGATAAGCGACATCAGAATCGCAATATCAAAGTCTTCCTTCGATAGAACTATTTCGGTAACAAGACGATTCAGAAGTTCAGCTCCTCCTCGCACATTTTGATCAGAGTCTGCTGTCACTCTCCACAAACAATCGAAAATGTCAGTAAAGTGATCAAGCACCGAAGTTTTGCAGATTTTAGCAATGTTGTAGAGCGATTCACAAGCATAGTATCGGATTTGCAAGTCAGCGTCCAGGAAGCACGGAATTATCGGTTCGACCAGTCTGGCAGTGTATGGAGGAGCATTCTTGTTTCCCAGTGCAATGGCAGAAGCTGCCATACCAATCAACCCTCCTTTTCTTTGATTTGAATTTCCAGAGTTGATCAGTTCCGCCAATACCGCAAGACATCTTTCAAGTTGTGACAGCTGATTGTTGTTGAATAGATCTCGAACTAGCCTAAAATATTGGGGGTTGAAGTTGGGAAATATGATTTTTTTTTTCAACTCACTTTTCGACGTCAAGAGCAGCCGCTTTTCTCCTTTCATACGATTTGTCGGTGATAGAACGGATAATTCCAGCCGAAATCGGTCCATATTGCCCGTCTGACATTCTGTAAACATTTTTTATCAGAAATTCGAAAAATTTTCCTTTTAGGAATGACTTTTTCGCCGAATTCAGGTGAGATTTTGCAAATTTGCAAAAAAAAAAGTCAAAAAACGAAAAATGAAACAGCGCTCCTTCGCGACGCGGCAGAGATGAGAGACGGCAGAGAAAACAGTTGAAGATCGAAAAAAACTAATTTCAATTCATTTCAACAGCATCTGAAATCTCGATTTTTCTATTTATTCTGAAAAAACAAAAGCTCTTCGAAATATCGAAAATTTCGTCATCCATCAATGAGCGATCTGTACTTGATAATCTCGCGCTTGCACTGCTAAAAACCCTTAAAAATCAACAGGACAAAAATCGAGTCGCCGATAAAAAGGAAAAAGTAGGTTATTTCATAATTTTACTCATTTGTCACTATGGAATTTTAGAACTTTCAAACACGACGTCTCGTATGCGGAGCTCATGAAGTGCTGAAATTCGTTCGTTCGGGAAAAATCAAACTCGTTTTCTATGCGAAAAACTGGGATGAAAATAATGTGAGGGGTAAGGTATTTTTTCGTTAAAAAAGCAATCCCTGTAATTTCAGCTGCTTCAAACTTCCACTCGCTGCAAAGATTGTGCCCAATCGAAAAGATTCCGATAATTGAAGCACTAAGCAGAAAGGAAATGTCTCGATTGGTGAACAAGTTTCCATATGTCGGCGTTATTGGAGTGTTGAATTTAAGTGGATTCGAGGTATTTTAATTACATCTGATTATGCTGAATAATTTCTTTTGTTTTCAGGAAGAAACAGATGAAGTCATTCGAGCATGGAAGCTGAGCGATTCCTACAAACAGTTTCACACCGATCAATCTTCTCTTTTACCATGAAACAATCTGTAAATATTTGAATGTGTAAATAAATATATGTACTTGCAAATTAATATGTTTTTTGTCCATTTATTATTTATGTTCAAATTCAAGGTTTTATTCCTCACTATCTATATTGTTGACTTGATCTGATCTGACAAAAGAAAGGCTCATTTCTAAATTCATATTCATGTCAGATCGTCGTAATTGGATGTTCCGCAGCTTGTCTAGAAGCGCTATTTCCCATAGCCGTTGCATCTTTTTATCAGGTTTCGTCTTTTTCCTTTAGCTCTCGTCCCATGATAACCTGTTTTTCTTCCCTGCCATCTTATTTTCTTACTAATCTCCATGTATTTCGGATTTACACACACACTCTTGCTTATTATATGCTCTCAAAAGCAGTATTGTCATGAGAACATTTGATGGGCCCAGGGATATAAACCTTTACTCCTAGACAGGTGTCCTGTTCAGACAACCTCTCCTGTTGCGAAATCACCTGCATGGTAAAGAAAAGAAACAGATCACGTTTTGACTCATATGGGTTCCTCTCCAGAATGTTCTGTTGTAATTCTTTCTCTCATTTCCCTGACCGTTATTGAAATCCTAACCACTGTGTTTCCTAACCACAACAAAACGCTGTCTCTGTGCCCATCCCTCAATATTTTCTCAATGAGCCTAATCAGTCACTTCTGCTCCTCCTGACTTATTCTCTCGTTTCCCTTTTCCAGGCCTCTTCACAAGAGTTCTCATCTCATCGGCCGCCTCTTCGCAGACTGTACAACCCCTTTCCTCGTCTTCTTCTTCTTCTACATCAAAACCGTTTCTAGCTTCAATAATAGGTTCGTCTGTGTGTGTTTGTGTGTATTTGTGTGATTTCATGTTACTAACCAAGAAGTGTTTGGATTTTCTGTCATTTTTCATGAATGATTCTTTTCTCGTGCGTTTGATGAGATGTCATAAGGAATTCATGACAAAACGCTTTCTTCCAGGGTCATCACTCTCTTCCCGTCTTCTCTGCTCACTTGGAGGCCCGCCGTCCGACGAAGAAGAATCGCTAGGAATGTCCAGAATTAACAATGGATCCCCATCTGTAGTGCAACCCCGTGGACAGCACAAAGGTACTCTGATCTTCCTCCACGGGCTCGGTGACCAAGGACATGGTTGGGCGGATGCTTTCCGTACGGAGGCCAGACATGACAATATCAAGGCGATCTGCCCACACAGGTTCGGTATCTCAGTCTGCGTCAGTTGCTCATACTTGATATTATAGTGCTGATCGTCCCGTAACTCTGAATATGGGAATGCGTATGCCGGCCTGGTACGATCTGTTCGGACTCGATGCCACTGCCCGAGAGGATGCTGATGGAATTCAGGCTGCTGCACAATACGTTCATCAGTTGATCGACGCCGAAATCGCCGCCGGAACCCCATCGGATCATATCGCAGTCGGTGGATTTTCAATGGGCGGAGCTCTCGCAATCTACGCAGGCCTCACTTATCCTCAAAAGTTGGGCGCAATTGTTGGTCTCAGTTCTTTCTTCTTGCAAAGAACAAAGTTCCCTGGAGTGAGTGGCAAAATGTTAGGAAATTAATTGAATTCTTCTTTTTTTAGAACTACACAGCGAACAACGCCACGCCCATTTTCTTGGGACATGGTTCTCAGGACTTCTTGGTTCCGATTCAAATTGGTCAAATGTCCGAAAATCTGATCAAACAATTCAACCCAAATGTCGAGTTCCATACCTACAGAGGATTGCAACATTCGAGTAGCGCAGAGGTAAAGCTTAACAGAATCTAGTAACCTTAATAAATTTTATTTTTCAGGAGATGCGGGATCTCAAGGTCTTCCTCGGCAATCACATTGCCAAGTAAATTTCACATTCCGATAAACATTTTTATTCGAAATCAAGTTGTTCAATTAGTAGACACGAGAGTTCTGCGTCCCCTCCATCCGATTTGTGTAGTCTTTTTCCGGCATCCGCACCTCCAGTTCATACAGCGTGTCGTCCGTCTCATTTCGATGCGCCATCATATACGCACGTCTGTAAATGCCCTATGTTTAAATATTTGTCTCTAAATTTATCATAAATTATTTGCATTTTTCTTTCCCACCTCTCGTTTCTTTGTTGAACCGATCGTTTTATATACTCCAAGTCTTCCGGAGTTAATTGAGGACGATAATTTGGTCCTGAAAAGGAATCCAGTTTTTACTTATCCATCTAAAACTCACCAATCATTGCCGATTTCTGCTGCTCTTTCTTTTTCTTCTTCTCCTCATCGACTCGTTTCGTTTGTTTCTTCTTTTCTGGGGACTTCTCTTTTTCCCCAGCAATCGGCATGGGGTAGTATGTGGAAGCAGCGTACTGTTTCTGTTGATAAGTTGGAGGAACGGCAGTGTGTGGAACAGACTCAATTTTCTCAATAGGAATTTCGGAAGGTTGACTGTAATTAGAATCAAAAATTTTTTGAAATCCTAAGAAAAACCCTACTGTTTATGCTGAGTAGAAGCTGGGATGTGTTGATTCACAGTGGCGAGAGGAGTTTCTTGTGACTTGTTCTCTGAAAATAGTTGCTCTTTTTAACACATTTTCTCAATATTACTCAACCATGCTTTTTGGCGCTCTTGTCCTGAATCGTAGTGTTTTGATGAGTTGATCCTCTGGTTTCGTTCAGCAAACTTTTCGAGTACTGGTTCATCTGTGGTTCCTCGGATTCAACACTAGTCGATTGAGTTGTTGGATGTCTAAATTTATTTTTTCGGTATAAACTTTTTTTTGAATCGCCTAACGTTTCATCAAAATGTGCAACACGGCTGTGGTGAATTGTTCGTTCTAACGGATGCTCGTTCTTTGGAATCGCAGATTTGGACTTTGAGTTTTTGCTATGAGTACATCCCATTATTTGGTGTTTTTGCTTATTGCAACACGAAACAAAGTCTCTTTGACGGGACTTTTTGAGCAGTATTCAGAAATGAAGCGGTGTGTGAGTTGATAATTCAAAAATACTTTATTTCTAGAATGTTTCAGTAGAAATGAATGGATCATATTAAAGTTCACGATTTTTCTTCTTTTGATATTCTTTGATTCTTTCCCCGACACTTTAGCGTGATTTCAGATGTCAAGTGCGAAGAAGAAACCGATTCTGGTGACATGTCCACAGTGTGATGCGGTAGTCCTCACCAAAGATTCCACGAGGCATCAAGATTTTTGTGGAAAGCCTGTAGAGTACTCAGAAATATCCTGTGCCCGCAACGGAATTCTTCGTGGCTTCAACGTAGCTATCGATAGAGCAGAGAGCTTCCTTCCTCCAGATGCTGTCGGATGGGAAAAGGTATGGAAGTTGAACTTAAATTCTAACAATAATTAGAAATTCAGGAGCACTCCATTCTCATGGGTCAACAAACGATGGATAGTCTTGGCCTTCTAGCTCGACAACCCGTTCGAATCGTTCATGCCGACGAAGTCTTCATCGGAATTGTGTGGCCGTGTAAAGAAGTTGCACTTCTGAAAATTTCCGTGATTTCGACTAGAATCCCGAGAGAACGTATGGTCACTTTGGAGTCTTGTGGAAGAGTGGAAAGCGTGAATCGACTTGGAATCACACTAGAGACGACTCTGACATCAAGCCCAGCTCTGATGGGATTCCTGGAAGCCTACCTGAGTCATTCCTATCTCCAATATGGACTTTCTGTGTCTCTGAGGTATCTGGGACAGAAAATTAAAGTCACACCGGAGGAGTCCATTGAGAAGAAAATGGAACGAATGGACTTGGAAAATCAGAAGCCTACAGTAATCTCCACATCTGTGAATTACAAAATTCAAATTCTGAATACACAATCGGATGATTCGAATTCTCAAACGCAGTCAAAATATTCTCCAACGGATTTATCGAACATTGGAGGATCTTTCGCAGCGAAACAAGTACTTGAAGACTACGTAATCGGTCCGATCCGTCGGAAAGAGTCACCATGTTCTGTATTGATTTGGGGACTCCCTGGAAGTGGAAAGACACTTCTTCTGAAGGAACTCGCAGCAGTGCTATCTGGACGTGTGACCTACATTGGAAGTTGTGACGAACTAATCGAATCGAATGGGTCATCAGTTGGAGATGTTGTGATTGTGGATGTTAACGAAGTGGAGAAGGAAAATTCAAAAGTAAATCGATCATTGAGTTCTCTGCTGTCCGATGAGAAGGTTAGAATAGTTTATAGCTCGAAAGAGAACGATTTTTTTTTTCAGATTTGCGTAATTCTATCAGTTCGGTCATCTGAAAATCTCGATCTCGGATTCCGTGTTCGATTCCCAGTGGAAGCAGAAATCACTGTGCCAACTCAAGATGAACGTCTCCAAATTTTATCCAAGATCTCTTCACAATTCGACTTCCCATCTGAAAACCATCTAGAAGTTGCTCGTCATACTCATGGATTCACTGGTGGAGATCTTTGTTCACTTCTAAAAGCGTCCAAGTTTGCCCGTGGAAACACACCACTGGAGAAAGTGAATGATGCACGGAAGAGAATTAGACCAACTGGAATTCGACAATTCATTTTGGAGGTTCCAAATGTTTCATGGAACGACATCGGCGGAAACGAGGAATTGAAGTTGGAAATTCAACAAGCAGTCATTTGGCCTCAAAAGCATCCCGAAGCATTCGAAAGATTCGGAATCGATCCACCAGCTGGAATTCTTCTATATGGACCACCAGGTTGCAGTAAAACACTTATTGCTCGTGCATTGGCAAGTGAAGCGAAGATGAATTTCCTAGCCGTAAAAGGTCCTGAACTATTCAGTAAATGGGTTGGAGACTCTGAAAAAGCGATTCGAGACTTGTTTTCAAGAGCAAGGCAAGTTGCTCCGACAATTGTTTTCTTCGATGAAATCGACGCAGTTGGCTCTTCGAGAGGATCAGAGAAAAGTTCGGGAGTTTCGGATCGAGTGTTGGCTCAGTTGCTCACTGAATTGGATGGATTAGAAAAATCAAGTAGAGTGATTCTGCTGGCTGCAACAAATCGACCAGATCAACTCGATAGTGCTCTTCTCCGACCTGGACGCTTGGATCGAGCAATCTATGTCGGCCTTCCGTGTGAAGTCACCAGAAGAGCGATTCTTGAGATGAGAACTCGCAAAATGAAGTTTGAAGATGCAACGTCTACAATTCAGAAACTTGTAGAGAAAACTTCGGGGTATTCTGGAGCTGAATTAGTGGCTGTCTGTCGAACTGCAGCGATGTTTGCAATGCGAGAAAGTTTAGAAGCCAGCGTTGTCCAATGGAAACATTTTGAAGAAGGTGAGAAGAGCTTCTGATCTTCAAATTTACTCCAATTTATTACAGCTTTGGCCGCAGTAGTGTCTCGGACTGAAGCATATCTCCTCGAAATTTATGATGACTTCAAAGCTGGCCGCACATCGAATGCATAAAAATTTGTTAATTTTTTATGTTGTTACGTTAATTTTTTGTTGTTGAGTTTATAAACGCATTAACAAAATTCAATCTTGGATAATCAATTCGAGTCTTTTATTGCTTGTAAATAGGGTGAGAGTAGAATCCATTCAAAATCCACGAGAATTCTAATGAGAATATTCATTTGATTCATTTGTTGTCGTCTTATCTCCACTTTGCACATCCTTCAAATCCGACTTTGTCAAACATCCAATCACTTGACTATTCGCTCGAAGAGTCGTGCTTTTGAACAACTGTAAATTCAATTTTATTCATTTTCCCACTTCATGTTATCTTCTCTTACATCAGCAAAATATGGATTCTTGAGAAGATCCAGACCAGCCAAACGATGTTTCGGATTGTATACCAAGATCTCTCGTAAAAGGTCAACCGCTTGTTTCATCTCAGATACTTCGATTTTCTGAAAATCAACTCTAGATCTTGTTCAGGATATTTCTAGACTCACATCATTGAATACAGTCGTCCGACGTTCTCTCTGATTCACCGGATTCTGATCGTAGAGGTACGTGAAGTCTGCAGTCTTCTTCAGTAGATCCGGTTCGTAATTCTCCGATATCTCCTTGTACTTTGTGCTGCTCACTTTCATCGAATTCAATTCTTCTTTCGAAGGAATACCGATGGCATCGAATACGACTTCCGCCTGGTTGATAGCCGATTTTCCAGCCAGAAAGATTCCGCCTTTCAACAATTCTCCGAATACACATCCACACGACCAAATGTCGACTTCACATCCGTATGATCTGGATCCCAAGAGCAATTCAGGTGGTCTGTAGTATCTTGTGACATGGTAACTTTGTTGAGATCCTCTGGATGGTGAGACTGCGGAAGAACCGAAATCGGAAATCTTCAGAAGACCAGTGGCAGAATCGAAGAGAAGATTCTGGGGTTTGATGTCTCGATGACAGATATCCGCTTTCTGAAGATGTGCCTGTCCACGGAACAATTGCCACGTGATCATCTTCACTTCGACTGAATCAATTCTCCGATTATTATCTTTTAAGAATTGATGAAGATTCGATGGAATACATTCGAAGATCAGACCCAGAAGATTACGACCTTCCACTTGTTTCTGATAACTGTAGAGAAGTCGAACAATGTTCTTATGTTTCAACTTTCCCAAAATCGCCAGAATTTTCACTTCAATCGGTGCAGTAGTATGTCTTGGCCATGTCTTTTTAATCACAATATCCATTTGATGATTCGATGGTGTGACGGCCAATCCGCGATAGACATTCGAGAACGCTCCAGAAGCGAAAAGACTCATTTTTTGAAGGGAGAGTCGGACCTGAAAACTATTTCATCATTTTGGGAATGGCGTCCAATTTAAACTCACACTTTTTCCATCTTCTAATCGTTGAGCAATGACTTCATCCGTTGTTCTGTATGTGTTGGGCATTCTTTTTATACTTCTTTTAGCCCTTTTACATGCAAACTTGAGTGCGCGTATTCGCTGTGAGTTTCAATCGAGTAGAAATACTTTGAATTCTTGGATATCAAGCTTCTTTTATATCCATTCTTGTCTGAGAATTTAGGGAACGGGAACAGAAAAAAAATGATATCCACACGTTCAATTCAGAATCCAAAACGTGAAAGGGCGGAGCTTCCAATATCCAAGACCTGGCTCTCAAGTTCCGTGAGAGCAAAAATTTAAGACAAGTTTTTTTCTGAATTGAAGAATCAGACTACCGTAGTCCTTCCGAGATTCCTCATTCTAGTCCTTGTCCTCGATGTCCCGAATCTCAAAGAGACTGAACCCGTTTCAGAGTCTACCCCTTATAAATAGAATTTTTACAACAAACTGAACACATTGAAATTAAATCATATCAGTTTTTATCAATTCAAATCAGAACAAAAGTTATCCCGAGACAGCTGCACACGAAACAGATGCAGATAAGAGATGGAAGGGAAAAAAAGACAAACGCTTTATTTTATTTTTTATTTTTATTTTATTTTATTTACGATAAAAATCGTGAGAAATGTTACATGTAAAGAAAAATCTGCATACATCGGGGTATAATTGAGATGAGGTTATTTGGGAAAAGATGAGTATTGATAAATTAAAATGATTTACAATCAAGTTTAGGTGTTGTAGTATAAAAAAGAAGAATCAATATGAATGAAGTACAATAAGAAAATACAAAAGAAATACTGGGAAGAAGATGATGACTATTTGGGACTCAGTAGGGAATATCATACATTTTACAGCATAATAGTGGAGAAAGACCATTGAAATCTAACTATTTGTGCGTGCTGTAATTGCGCTTAGGGTTCGGTTTGTGAAGAATTTCAATCTTATTTTTGTTTTACATTTTGCCCAAATGAATTTTGTTTTCGTACGAGTTCGGTTATTTGTATCTACTGTGAAAAAGTCATTTTTGTTCATGTCTACTTTGCCTGCCATCATTTTTCCTATGAATTTTTGATCGGTAATCATTCTACGAGATTCTAAAGATGTCAAGTCGTAAATTTCATTACGTTCCTGGGCTGTTTTGTACTCTGGGTCATCAACTCGAATGTACCTTCCTACTTGCCGGCTTAAGAGCCTTCTTGTAAATGAGTTGTAAATGATACGCTTTGATTCGTTGGTAGAAAATATATTACAGATGAGGTGTTTTGGAAAAGTAACAATTGAAAACGGTGAGCAAGGGGGGGGGGGGGCTTTGTAGCTGTTCAAGGGGATTTGGACGCGAGTAGAAATTGTGCTTACTAACAAGGAGCAAAACAAAAATTGAGAAAACCACTTTGGAGAAAGAAAAGGTCCCGTTCGTGAAGATGAACTTGTGTATGGAATTGAATGAAATGAGAAACTATTGAATGTGGGCCAAGATTCCGAGAGAGAAACAGAAAAGAGCGAGGACAACGTTTCTGGCGTGTTAGAATTGAAATCGAGGTGGACATGAATCAGCGGATATGTGATACACGTACAAAACACGTGCTACGGTAGTGGTAGGAGGGATGGTATTTGATGACAGATATAATTTGGAATAAGAGGAAATACAGAACATGTGAAAGCGAGAGGTGAAGCTTTATGAGAAGATCTTTAGCCGGGGAAGGACGAAAATGAACTGGGATGGTGAATTAGAAAGTTTAGACTCTAAAATTTACAGAAATAGATTAGAGGATGGCAAATTGCCAGAAAGCATACAAACAATACTAGGATGATGTACCATTGGAAACCGCCGAGTTCGCGTTATTAGAAGTAGTTGCACTAGTGATGGGAGCGGTAACCCGAATTGCAGAAGCTTCCAGTTCTATGAAACTCCGAAGTCGTTCAAGGTAAGCAGCATGTAGCTCTACGTCATTGTGTCCGGCTCCTGAAAATCCTTTCATTTCGCATTCAATTTTCGTAGTTGTCTGACTGGTATAATATCAAAAATCCGATTGTGAATACAAAAACTACAAAAAACATCTATCGTACCTGGAACCCAAAGAGGCTCTACAGACGCAGGACAGCGTTCATAGATCGAGACTCCGTGCGAAAAATCAATGACTTCGTCGTCGGTTCCATGAATAACAAGTGTTGGGCATTTGACACGTGGCACTTTCTCGATAGATGGAAAGGCATCACAACACCACGTCGTCGTTGTTCCAGGGAAAGCAACACGCATTCCAGACATCAATGGAGAGTGCAGAATGAGAGCAGCCAAATCTTCACGGCTCGCTAAATCAACACTGGGAACTGTGCCGATCGACTGACCATACAGAATAATCTTCTCTTTCGGTACTCCTGGAAAATTTTGACTTAAAAATCAACCGGATTCAATTGAAACTTACCGAACTCTGTTTTCAACAGCTCGAAAGCCGCCGTGATGTCAGCATACAAGTTTTTCTCCGATGGTTTTCCCGTCGAACAACCATAACCCGAGTAGTCGTAACTGAACACATTGCATTGTAGATGGTAACCAAGTCCGTAGAGAAACGAGGACATTTGCCCCAAGTCAACAGCGTTTCCGTGGGAAAATAGCAGTGTGAAGTGAGCGTCGGGAATAGCCCGGATCATGGTGCACGCTACACGATTACGCCGACGAGTTCTTGCTACTCGCATCTCAACACAATTCTGCAGGAATACGTTTTCATGTGGCCATGCTGCGCGTCCCTCGATCAGAACCAGCTTGTTGTCTTCAGAAATGGTGTAACTTGGTTCAGGAGGCATAAATGCAAGTTTTGAGACAATCGATGATGGGAACGGTGGACAACAGAACAGACAGCATAAGTCTCTGAAAACTGTGAAGTCTAGAAAGGATAGTTTTTTTTAAATTGAAACTCACTTGAAAGATACACTGTTTGGCCCACCGGCTCGTGGTGGCGGTGATCCGGGTGCACTCGACATCGATGATCCCGACGGTGCTCCCGACGACATCAGAGAGGCTCGACCGGCCAATCTAAAATCAGATGACGATGTGACTCGAGTAGGGTAACCAAGAAATTGGTGGGAAAACGGCGAGAAAGAAGAGAAATGGAGATGACTGCGGGGATGAGAAGCGTTGAAAAAGAAAACACGAGGTGTGAACGAGAGGGGAAAACTTCTGGTAACTAGGAAAGAGATCTCATGGGGAACGAATAATAAAAAAAATTTCTGTCGCAGACCACAATAATTATTATTTATGTTTTTTTTCGAAGTAAAAACAAAAATTATAGGAAAATTCTTTTTCTCCACAATAAATCGACTGTTATACATAGAAGCCGGTGTCAATAATACTACCTTTCTTGCAGAACAAGGGCGTGTCGAAGCCCAATCAAATTAGAGTAGGTGGTTTGTCTTTCGACAAAAAAAAGGAAACTGGAGAATAAGATGATGATGAAGAAGTCGTTTACAATGATCGCAAAAGACATGCGTACATCTGACCTTATCTCATATGAAAGAGAGACGGAGAAAAGAGAGCCACACGATGTTTAATTTCGTAGATGCACACAGACACGCATAAAACGTGTGTCTTCGTCTTCTTCTTTATACTTCTCTCACTCTAGGAATGGAATGGTAGTGCAGAAGGAAATTGAATGCTGGAATGTATCCGCCACTCAACGATCCTCCCTCTCCTCCAATTTTTCAATTTCTTCTTCGTATGGCCTTTGACAAAAAAATTGGGGCAAAAACTCATTGACTGCAGGACTCATTGACTGCATATTCTCATTGACTGCAAAACCTCATTGACTGCATTTAACTCATCGACTGCATTTGTCTCATCGACTGCAAAAACTCATTGACTGCATTTACCATATTGTTTCATTGGCTTCAAGATTTTGGAACTTTCAGTAGTGAAATTCGGAACATTTTCCAGAATTCCTAAGCCTTTTTCTCAGTTTCGTGTAACACTGAACTACAAAATTTCTTGTATCTGCCTTTCCAAACTTTAAAAAGGCTTAGTTCTCTGAAAAACCTCCATTGAATACATGCTACTGCAAGCTACTTTTATGGAGATTTTTCGGAGAACTAAGCCTTTTTTTAAAGTTTGTAAAAGGAGATACACGAATTTTTATAGTTCAGTGTTACACGAAACTGAGAAAAAAAGGCTTAGGAATTCTGAAAATGTTCTGAATTTCACTGCTGAAAGATCCAGAAACGTGAAACCAATGATCCCATGATAAAAATGCAGTCAATGAGCCATTGCAGTCAATGAGACATCTGCAGTCATTGAGACTTTTGCAGTCAATGAGTTTTTGCAGTCGATGAGACAAATGCAGTCGATGAGATAAATGCAGTCAATGAGGTTTTGCAGTCAATGAGAATATGCAGTCAATGAACGATTGCAGTCAATGAGTCCTGCAGTCAATGAGTTTTTGCCAAAAATTGGGACACGAGATAGAAAGAAACAGAATGAGAAGAAATGAATTGGGAGCTGGGCGCGGGAGCACATAACCATGGTGAATCAGCAAAGGAGAATGTTTTGTTTCGGCGGCGAAGGAAAAGAGGAGACGCCGAGCATGCCTTATTATACATATTTGTGCGCGTCTTATCATTGTTCCGACAGGAGGAAGGAAGTCTCAAAGTGCGCGAGCTCTGAGGAGCCCGAATCTAATACGAGCAATCTCGTTGAATCTAAATTGACATTTTAAGAAACGAAGGTAATTAAGTTAGGTAATACGTCAGTTGCTGAGGATGTCAAATCATGTTAATTAAAACCCTCAGAATGTCCAAATTGAACGAGAATTGTCAAGAACCCGTCAGTATTTTTCAAGGCGCCAGCCTAAAATAAATCTGCGCCATGTTTGTAATGAAGACCGCCAACGCTTGCTCAAAATTGGATTCCCCGGGGTGCTCTCGAAAGTACGGACAATCTTTTCTAAATCGGCTTCTGTTTTTAGAATGTTTTCCTAAGAAATATTGGATTATCAGCAAGGACTCGAAAAGTGCAATGTGCCAAAAACACTAGTCTCAACTGAAAATGTAGTGAGTTATTAACGAAAAGTAATAGAAAATGGTAATTCGTATGTTTGAAAATCATTTTGTCAGAAAGAATGAAACTAGTATCTATCAAAACTAAAACGGAAACGAAGATAAGAATATCGAACTACGACGTTCATGTTTTGACAAGAAAGGAAACAACCAAAATAAAAAATAAAATAACGAACAGTGTCGTCACTATGTTTTTCTAGTATTTATAAACTTCAACTTTTTTTCATTCTAAAATTCCAGGTAGTTATTTTCAGGGCGAAAAACTTCATACTCGACCTACTTTCCTTGAACAGGTGAAATTAGCACGTTCTAACATGAAATGAAAAGTATAAAAAGTAAACAATAGAAAACGAATTTTGAAACTTTTTAAATCAACAAAATGGGCTTTTGAGCTTGGAAGAGATTTACACAGACTTTGAATACTAATTAAATGGAGATGAACGGAATCGATGAAGAGTTCAGAATGAGAATGTGATGTTATGCGCGGCCGTGTAGGAACGAGAGAGGGTCAAACGCAGCTCAAGGAAGCGGAGAGCACAGACGACACCGGCGACCCGAGAGCAGCAATTCGTTGGCGATATGCCTGGCTGAGCCAACGAGTCCCGGGCTGCCAATCTCGCAACACTAAAAGCTCCGCCCTTTTTCTTTTCTTTTGCGTACAACTTCTTCTTCGTCCTCTTCCGTTGTCCACACAAAAGGTCCACTAAGATTTTCGTTTTCCATCAATTCACCACTAGTATCTATTCAAAACACCAAACAAGAGATGGCATAACGAAGCTGATTGCTAGAGTCATTCACGTAATCCTCCCACTATTTTCAAAACTAAAATTATAGCACTGCGATAAGCGAGAGAAAAAATGTGGTCGCGACGTCAAAAACAAGACGGATTTGTCTGTGTTCTGACACAGATAATGATAGAAAATGTATTCACGGAATGAGAAGAAATAACTCCGTATCAGATGACACACTCAAAGGCACTTATATGGATTCGCATGGGAATTATTTACTAGAAACTCACTTCCGTTTGCAGTGTTTTGGAGCGAGCGATGATCTCGTGTGAAATATTATTCAGGAGAATGAGGAAGCTAAGTTTCTTCTACAAATGATGAATAGAGCCAAACTATTCGTTTTTCGATACTAAGCAGAAGTTTGAAATTGTTAAAAGTAAAATACTTTCCTAAACCGGCATCAATTAAATGGGAATCACAATTTAGAAGAAAAAACGACGATAAGTAACCGACTTGTCAAAGAGAAAGTGGAGTCAAAGAGTAGGTGTAGTCAAAGAGTAGTGTAGTCAAAGAGTGTTTGCCCAAAATTTATACAGTTATCTTACGTGTCTCACCTAAATTCAGATCAAATTTAGAAAAAGGGGAAACGAAAAATTGAGATTTCAACGCTTTTCCATGCCAAAAAAGAACATTGTTCGCACTCCGTAAATCTACATCAGGGCCGTTTGGAAATCGCTGCGAGACCCATCGCATTTTCCCCTCAGTGCGCCTTTATTTTTTCATTCATTTTTGTTTGAGTTTCGCAACTTTTTTATTGGATTGCCGATAAGTCCCTCTGTCAGAAATTGGGAAATATTACTATTCTCGTTCAAAAAATAGTTTTGCTCAGCAAACATTTCCTATTGTTCATGCCTCTTCACTTCCATCTTGTCCAATTTAATCGGAAAAGTTTTTTTTTCAAATTTAAATTTTCAGAAAACAATCTCAAACCAAAGCAATCATGGCTGACGAGCTGGTAAGTATTTTTTCTGACTTTTCAGACTATTCACATTTATGTTCAGGCGTTGGAACTCGGATTAAAGAAAAAGAAAACGAAGAAGGTGATCAAGCTCGATGACGATGAGGCACCAGCAGAACCAAGTGTAGATGCAGTCGGAGATGGAGTTGGTATGGCGATAATTAAGGAAAAAGTTTATAAAAAATTGTTTGCAGAAGAACTCAACCTCGGAACCAAAAAGAAGAAGAAGACGCCAAAAGCGGCCGAAGAGATCGTTGAAGACAAAGTCCCCACTCTCGATATCGGAATTGGCGCTCAAAACTTGATCGATGCAAAAGGGCTATGGCCAGATTATACATACGAGGAAGCTCTCACTCTTGTGTTCCAAGTTATGAAAGACAAGAATCCTGACTTCGCTGGTGACAAGAAGAAGTTTGCAATCAAACTCCCAGAAGTCGGCAGAGCCGGTTCAAAGAAGACTGCTTTCTCGAACTTCCTCGAAATCTGTCGCCTTATGAAGAGACAAGACAAACACGTACTGCAATTCTTGCTCGCCGAATTGGGAACCACCGGATCTATCGACGGAAGCAATTGTTTGATTGTGAAAGGAAGATGGCAACAAAAGCATTTTGAAAGCGTTCTTCGAAAATATATCAGTAAGAATTAACAATAATTAATTCGTAGCTCTAAAACGAAATTTTCAGAGGAATATGTCATGTGCCACACCTGCAAATCTCCAGAAACTCAGCTCACCAAGGATACCCGTCTCTTCTTCTTGCAATGTAACAACTGCGGTTCCAGGTGCTCTGTAACAGCAATCAAGAGTGGATTCAAGGCTGTGGTTGGAAAACGTGCTGCTATCCGTCGTGCTACCGAAGCCACTGCTGGAAAGTAATTGTTCTAGTCGTTATTACTCGATTGTTATCCGGCTACTCATGGGTTGGTACCTCTAACATCTTTCCGTTTTTTTTGCTGTTTTTCATCATTGTTCGTATTTATTTCTTTCCAATTTCGTTCCGTATTCCTCTGTCCCCAAATTTTCTGATGCTCCCTTTCTGTACTCGTTCTTGAATAAATTCAGCATAGTAGAACGTGCGACTTGAAAAATGGATGTAATATCAAATCCAGGTATTTTCTTCTTCTCATGCTTCCCCCGAGATACGAATATGATTGCTTCAGAAAAATGTCAAAAATTATGGTGGCACTCTCAAGGTTATCAAAAGCACTCGATTCGGGAATAATTGCAGAGGTTGCACTTGCTCTTCAAGATCTCGACGAACAGTTCAACTACGAAAAATGTGAAGATGCCATCGCTTCTTCCCTATTTGAGTTCACAACATGGGACTTGACGAAATCCCCAGAAATTTCGGAGAATGTTATTCGGCACCTAATGAGTCTTCTGAAAAATCCGAATGAATTGAAAAAGATTTGTGAAAATATTCTGAAGGCCCAGTCCGGTGTTGCAGTGCAAGTCGCTGTAGAGAAAATGATAGAGTAGTTAATCAAGCTGAAAATCTGTAATAATATATTTTCTTTCAGAGAAAATTGGGTGCTGAGTCACGAATCTTGTAGAGAAGTTTGGAAGAAGATTGATTCAATGAAACTTCCAGACGAAGCGATGCACAAAATAATGATTGATGAATATACGAATAGGATCACTGCGAATTGCAAAATTCTCCGAGTATCTGGAACTCCCTACCGATTTTTGATACCGATGCTGTTAGATGCCCTCAGAAATTTTACACGATTCCGGAGCTCAATTCCTGTTGAACTCACAAGGGAACTTGCGGCACTTTCACCTTTACACCCCATTCTCAGTAAGACAAGTGCGGATTTTATTTAATTTTAGACCTGTTTTCAGTTGCTGAAGAAATGAAAAACTCTTCAAATCTCTTCCTGATCCCTCAAGTGTATTCCGAAGATCAGCGTTACCGCTTAGAGATTCGTCAGTTCATCAGCTTTTTTCAATATCCAACAAATTATCACAAGACAAATGCACGATCATTGCTCACAGTGTTCCGTAGTATTTGTGAAAGAATGAATCGTATCGAGCTTCTGGAAGGGGAGGATATTGAATGTGTTGTTGACTTTTGGCTCTCTGCGTTATGCATCTTTGATGGACAAGGAATCGGATTAGAGGACATCACAGGAGCAGCTAAACTGATTGAGACAACCACAGAAAGATTTGAAATCAAGAGACGTCCGTTATTTTTGAAACGACTATTGAGAAAAATTTCCGCAAATGTTATTATTATTTTTTGTTTGTCGAAGTCAAAGTATAATTTTTCAGCAAGAATCACAAATCAGTCTAGAGCCTCAACTCGTTGCCACAATAATCACTACGTTCCAACGAAATGCATTCAAATCTCAGTCAACCGAATTCTACCAAGAGCTTGGAGAGTTCTGGACATTGTGCATGAATATCAAATATGAGGACGTCTACATTGCTACAGTTTTCTATTCGGCCGTCTTTGCATTAGCACAAGCGCAGGCTATCTTCCGAGTCAAAAAAGAATTATGCAGAGCTGTTTACGAGAAAATCCTACAACCCATGCATCAACAAATGGTCGACTTCGTGAAGCTGAAAAATGTAGAATCGAATAAGGCAGAAACGGAAGAGCAGAAAATGATTCTGGAACAAAAGAATCTTGGATCCAGCTACTTCTCCATTCTGACATGCACCTACAAGAACGCTGAGGATCGAATTCTGGAATTCATTAATCAGCGGTGAACAAGCGTATCTAATCTTATCTGGAAAGATAACTCTTGTTTTTTCAAACATATCGTTGTTTCATGTTGAATAAACCGATGATTCTTACTTTGCCTCTCCACCACTATAATGTCCATTAGAGTTGAATTCTCTGAATTTTTTACATCTGAAACAGCGGAGCACCGTTGTCGCTGCAGAGAGTGAGAAATAGTGTTGTGGGTCAAGAGACGCAGAGATCGCACCGAGTGCGCCAACGCGGGGTTGGCGCGATTCTTGATGACCGTGCTGTACAAAGTTTCAGATTTTCTTTATTTTTCGGGATTTTCTTGGCAAAGTAATTTTTTGAGTGAAATAAATAATACATGTAAATTCTCCTGAAAACAATGCCATTCAATTATTCGGATTTTCTGACATATTATCGAACAGGAAGCTTTTAAATATACTGAAATTAGGAGCTCATTATTGACCTTTTTTAACGATGTTTCTTCGTAATGCATCCATTCTTTGAGTGATAATCTGTTATTTTGCAGGTAATCGACGTGGTGCGTAATGCAGCGTGCCGTGGTTCAAGGATCTAAAGTGAGTTTTTGACTATTTATGAAAATTAGGTTCCCGATTTTTCGGTTTCAAAAATATTAGAAAAGAAGATTTTCTCAAACTTATATTTTTTCAGCGCGGTTTGGCGGTCCTCGCCGGAGTCACCGCCGCTTCCGGCATGGGACTCGTTTACGCTTTGGAGAACTCGGTCAGCGCCAGCGGAGACAACGTGCACCCGTATGCATTGCCATGGGCACACAGTGGACCATTCTCCTCATTCGATATCGCTTCGTAAGTAATCCAAACTGTGGAAACAATAGAATACCAATATTTCAGAGTGCGGCGCGGTTATGAGGTTTACAAGCAAGTTTGTGCTGCTTGCCATTCGATGAAATTCTTGCACTACCGTCACTTCGTTGACACGATCATGACAGAGGTATTTAATAAACTTCAAAAAATAACTATTTGTAACACTGCTAATTTTGTAGGAGGAAGCTAAGGCAGAGGCTGCTGATGCTCTCATTAACGACGTCGACGATAAGGGAGCCGCTATCCAACGTCCAGGAATCCTCACTGATAAGCTGCCGAACCCATATCCAAACAAGAAGGCTGCTGCCGCTGCCAACAACGGAGCTGCTCCACCAGATTTGTCCCTGATGGCTCTTGCCAGACACGGAGGAGACGACTACGTCTTCTCATTGTTGACTGGATATCTCGAAGCACCAGCTGGAGTGAAGGTAAAACAATTTTTGAGAAAATATTCGATGTGACATCCCGATGTTTCAGGTTGACGACGGAAAGGCCTACAACCCTTACTTCCCAGGAGGAATCATCTCTATGCCACAACAATTGTTCGATGAAGGAATTGAGTACAAGGACGGAACTCCAGCCACAATGTCCCAACAAGCTAAGGATGTGTCCGCATTCATGCACTGGGCTGCTGAGCCATTCCACGATACCAGAAAGAAGTGGGCACTTAAGGTAAGATAAACAGATCAAGAGTCTAAAACAAAGTTTTTGTTTTTCAGATCGCTGCCCTCATTCCATTCGTGGCTGTTGTTCTTATCTATGGAAAGAGAAATATCTGGTCATTCACAAAGTCGCAGAAATTCTTGTTCAAGACTGTCAAGGGAAGAGAACCACCAAAGTCTCAGTAATTGACAAATCCCCAAAATCTTTTCATCATCCTCTTCATTCGTCCGCACTTTTCATCTGCGAACAATTGCTCGCAATTTCATCGAATGTTGTGAGAAAACTAATCTGTGTAAAATTTAATGAAATTGCGAGTATTTGTGCGTTCACACCCGTCTCTCATAGTTCACCATTTTTCGCCTCCGTCTTTTTTAAAAAATGAACGCGCTCCATTTCAATTCAAACGTCGCTCAAACCGTGTCGCATCAGCGGTTGCAGCTTCGTGGGCCGTTTAGAATCATTTAGTTGTCGCCGTTGTTTGTTAATTGTGAGAATAAAATGGAGAGTTTTAGTGTGAGTATTTTCTTTTTCTCAATTCTTGAAAATTTGTGTTGCGATCGAAGGCCTCCGATTCTTTTTATGCTAAAAAGTGCATCTTTGACGCTGCATTACTTTTTCAGAATCTTTTTTGTAGGAATTATTTTAACCGTTTTTGTCACTGTATCCATTTTCTTTTCCTTTTTCTTTCCGTTTCCAATAAATTAAATGATGGTAAAGCTGCGATTGCGAATTAAAAATTATAGAAGAATTTAATAAAAAATTCTAAATATACTAACTTTTGCATGTGTAGGATACTTGGTTGAATAGATTTTATTCCCGAAATAATTCTATTTGATGAAAAAGGCACTGAGTAGGGGACAACCGGTAGTGTCAGAAAACGAAAATCTCAATACTAGTCGACTAAAGTTCTAATATCACTAAAAGTCGGAATTCAAAAATAATTATTATCACTTTCTAACTGTTGCTGCTTCTCGTTGCTGTTGTCTTCTTAAAAGCTCATTGATCCTTTTTCTCCAAATTCCATGTCCCATAAGATAACCAGTCACGTGTCCATATCCTTCCATCATCTCAACAGTAACGTTTGGCCAAAGTTGTTCATACGTTGGAGTTCCTTGGTTTCGCAGGACATACTGATCCTGATCAGCGAGAAACACATGACAAAGTGAAGTATCGAGTGGTGTTGGATAGTTCTCAAGACTTGTGAAATCATCCATCAGAATGCGCATCATGTTTTTGGCTAAAGGATCTCCATTTTTTGCGGACATCTCATGCATCATATCCAGCCAGTTTTGATTTGGAATTCTTCTAATTTTATCTGTATAATGGGGATCCTCGAGTTGTTTCTGCAGCGATTTATAGTTAATTGCCTGTGCAATTGCTCCTTCTGTGTATGACGGCGACGCAGTTGTCCAGGAGAGAATAGGAATAATTGAAATGACTCTTTGAGAGTTGGATCCAGCGAGTTGTGCCATGAAACCACCCATAGAAACACCCGAAATCGCAAACGGTCCATATCCAATATTCTCTGCCCAATTGAAAAGATGATTGCATTCGGCGATCAAAGAGGCGCCCATCACAAAAAGATCCGTTACATTTTCCAGTGACGAGCGGAACTGGTTCGGCGGTTTTCGATCTCCATAAAATGGATTCTGTATCACAATCGAACCAACTCCGTCTTTGAGCATGTCGTCGACGAGAAAGTACTGTCGTCTGAAACTCATCATAGTCAATTTTTTAAAAGGAAAAAAAAGAACCTGAAATATGAGTGATCACCAGTACCAGCAAGATGAATGCATACGGGACTCGATTTTTCAGGGAGCCATGCCCTGAAATGAGATCTTCCGACGTTTCCGGGCATATGCTCTGGGAAAAGTGTTGCATGTGGGCTCGTGAAAAATCCTTCGTAAAAAGTGACTCCTTTCTTTGTCGAATTCTGAATACCTACGATAGTAATCAGCAAGAAACTTATACTTACTTTCACAATATCAATTTTCGGATTCAATTCTTTCACATATTCCATCACCAATCTTCTCGACATAACATCTCTACGATACTTGGCCATTCTGAAAAAAATGAAAACTTTTTCTTGATTTCATATAAAAACTTACTGTTTTATGACATCCGGATGTCCCCAGCTTTTCGTGAATAGTTGACTTAGTAGAAGTGCAGATCGAAATTTATGATCCACATGTTTAGCAAACGACGGAAAGTGAGGAATGAAGGAAGCCATTATTGTTTTGGCCAGTCAGTCGCCGAATCGACTGAAATTGTTGCAGCAAATTGTGAGTTGTTCCGAAACGATCTGAAAGCAAATTTTTAAAATTTAGGGACTGAAAAATGTGATTGTAAAAGTGTCGAACTTCGAGGAAAATTTGCCAAAGACACTTCCAGTCAAACAGTTCGTCATTGAGACGGCAAAAGGAAAATTGGCGACGATTGTTGACGAAATGAAAAAGAACGAGGTAAGCTATTGGAATTTAAATTAATTTTTAATAAACTAAAATTTTTCAGGAACCTTACTCTGTGATCATCGCATGTGACACAGTTATCGAGTTCAATGGAGAGATTATTGGAAAACCAACAGATGCTAATGATGCTATTGAAACTTTGAAAAGGTTTTTTTAAAAATCTAATATAAATGTGATGAATCGCTTTCAGACTCCGAAAAAACACTCATAACGTCTACACGGGAATGGCGCTTCACTATCATGAAGCTGATCAATACGAAGAGTTGGTCGAAAAAACCGTGGTTCATTTCGGTGATATTCCCGATAGAGTCATCGAAGAATATGTCAAAAGTGGAGAGCCTTTGTGAGTGTTTTGGAGAAAGCCTTATCTTTAACTTCAAAAGATACCGCTAGGAAAATGAAATGGACAAACCGAGTAAATTTGCAGAAAGAAGGCTGGATCCTATGGAATCGGTGAATTCGGTGCTGTCTTTGTCAGTGGAATCGAAGGATGTATGCCGAATGTTGTCGGTCTGCCACTTCACCGTCTTCACCAGGCTCTTATCGCGAAAAATATTCTCTAAATGCCATCATTCCATTGATTATCTTTTTCACGTTGTTATCTGTTGTTCGCACATCGATATCTTGTTTTTGGATGCTTTCCAAACCATGACCAAGAAAAAGGAGATAGAAGATTCATTTCAATTAATTTTTTATCGATTGGCAAGCCATACATGCTCATCGGAGAAAATAGAAAAAGTTAAAAGATGTATCGGGGAGGAAATGGTTTTTGGTGAGAGTCACTGGAGACAAAGAGACGTTTTTTAAAAAAGATTGGAAACGGAGAGCTGCAGGAAATTACATGGATAGTGGGGATATGTGTTGTCTATAACAAAAATGAATATATATTTACAGGGAGACTAGATGAAATGCAAAAATCACAATAATTTGAAGATGTGGACGGAAGGGAGATGACTAGAAATGCGTCATTGATTGAGTCTACAAAAGAGGGTTCAACTTAGAAACTGTACTAATTGACACTGCAAAAATGCCACAAGCGTCAGGTGACGGGAATTTTTGGATGGGCGGAGAGGAGAAAAAAGAAAGAGACAACAGACTAGGAAAGTATCTAGGTCGAGGAATCACAACGCAAATAGTGAGAGAAACAGAAACAAAAAGAAAAAATAAAAGGGAACTAAGAGGAGTCCGATCCGCGAGTCTCGCGGATTGTTCCAGAATTCGGCTCACGATAGTTCATCATGCCAAGGTTGCTTGGACGTGATGTCGATGACGTCATTTCCATTTCTTGTTCTTCCGGAAGACACTCGAATTGAGTGACTCGAGAACTAAAAATTGAATAGTTCGATTTTTCTTGATGAAGTTTTTTGATTTTTTGACAAATTTGTGTTACTTTGCCTATGTTTCTCTTTGGATTTAATGAAATCGAAAAAAGCAAAAAAAAAAATTAGAAAAAAGTTTCGTCAGTTACGACGCATTATCTGCAAACACCAATTTGAAAACTAGCGGGAAATTCAAATTTCGATGACCTACCTTTTCGAGTTTCCAGTCGCATCCTTGTCTCCAGATTGTCTCTTAATTCCTCGCCGTTTCATCAACGGTGCCGCTGCGACATCAAGCAAATGGAAACCATCTCGGTTTGCATGAAGGAAGGCACGTAGAGTCTCATTGAATGTTTCATCTGAAATGAGGATATCTGAAACTGGAATCCAGAATAAAATAGTTACCAGCAGATGAGGGGAGTATGCTTGGAGTCTGCAGAGGGGTATCCATAGAAGCAGAAGACTTCAACCACATGTGAGCAGTGAGCTCTTGCATTGAAAGACGTTTCTTTGGGTCAACAGTGAGAAGGCCAGTGATTAGATTTTTGGCGTCAGCTGAGACATTAGTCCAGGCGTCTCCTTCAAACGAGAACTCAGCTCGACAAATTCTTTGCATAATTTCTGTAGCAGATTCTTGACGGGAACGTGCATGGAACGGTACTTGACCAGACAGCATTGTGAACTGAAACTCCCGATAGTTTCCACGTTTCAAAGTACCGTAATCTTACCAAAACTACTCCAAGAGACCACAAATCACACTGTTCGTTGTATTCCGGCTGTGAATCTCCAACATCCAAAACTTCCGGTGCAGCATACTGTAGAGTGAAACAAGGAGTCCTGAAATAGAGGATTACTGTGCACTAGAGACCCAAATTAGACTGTGATAGAGAGAAGAGAGGATGTGAATGGAAACTCGACAAACAGAGGAATTATGGATAGAATGAGAAGAAAAATCAGAAAAAGTTCCGAAACAAGAATGCACGAAACATCACACACCACCATCTTCCTCTCTACCAAAAAGTACCCGAATATATTGATATTGAATCATGTTTTTTGAATAGCCTGCTGTTTCATATACATGCAGCCCAGAACGAAAAACCGAGAAAGTGTTGAAAATGAGCAAAAAAGAGACAAAACACAATGACTTTTGACTAGGCGGTCTAGAGTTTCTCTGGTTACTCTCAGGCAGGTGGAAGAATATGGTCGATGGGATGGAACCGTACATCTTGCGAAGAACTTGTACAGACTTGAGTTGTTGCTCCATTGGATTCGGCAGAAGACGTGCGAAGCCGAAATCGACGAGACGGAGACGAGCGTGACAGTCGGTGCTTTCGAAGAGGATGTTCTGGAAGTCAGAAGGATTGGGTTACAGTCATTAGTTTTTCTCAAGTAATCAGTTTCAGTATTTACAAAAATGACAATATTTTTTCATTAGAACTCAAGAATATCGATTTTCAAAACGCCAACTTACATTTTTTTCTAACCTATTTCAAAATTGTAGAATTTTTTCGCTGGTTCGAATGCACTTATTGTCGCTGCTCAAAACGTTATAGAAACATTTAAAGCCAATTTTTTCTCAGCAGCGACGAGCGCGACAGCAGATTGTAAGTCGGCAGCAACGAGCGAGACAAAGTGAAACTTTGATTCATAAAAATATTTCTATAGCGTTTTGAGCAGCGATATTATGTGCATTCGAATCAGCGAAAAATTCTAAATTTTTTGCAATAGGTAAGGAAAAATGAATGGTCGTGATTTGAAAAGCGATTATCTTGAGTTTTAGCAATTTTTGTGAAAGAATATTTTATTTTCGTGAGTACTGTAATTTGGAAGATCATTTGAGTAAAAATAAAAAAGGACAGTGACTTTCTTGCAATTTATCTGCAATACTAACCTCTGGTTTCAAATCGCGATGAACGATTCTCTTGTCATGTAAATATTTGACTGCCGAGACCAGCTGTCTCATAATGTCGGCTGCTTCACTCTGAAAACTTTGCCACTCCATTTCCATGCTCTATCTTAATACCTACCTCTGTAAACCGCTCCAGCTTCCTAATCCTTTCCAACAACTCATTTCCCGTCAACAATTCCATAACAAGATAAAAGTGAAGTGGATCCGAGTGAACATCGTGCAATTGTACAATATTTGGGTGCCCTTGAACCATTTCCAGAATCCTTGCCTCGCGTTGTGCCTGACTTGCAAATCTTTGTGAAACTATTTTCACAGCGAATTGAGCGCCATCGGTAACCCGTTCGCATCTTCTGAAAGCACACGATTACTGATAGAATAATGCTTCACAAACCTGACAACCGAGAACGCTCCTTTCCCTAGGAGTCCATTTTCCGACTTGTCTAATTTGTACTTGACAAAGAAAGATGAGTTAGCGAGAAGTGCATTGACATCTTCTGCCATCAGCTCTTCTCCTATTACGTTGTCGTTAGCGAAAATGACAGATGGAGAGACGTAGGAGTAACCCTGAAGAATTTCAAGGAATTTCTCAAGAGACTCCTCTAAAAACTCACTCTAAAAAGAGTCGTTGCATTCAACGGTGATTCTGCTGGCGAGTACAATGGTGGCTGTGATGTGAATTCTGCCGAAAAGAACTGAGTATCCAAATCATGCCCGATTCTTGGAACAATCACTGGTTTCAAAGTTCTTTTCTCTGCAGCTGACCAATCAATGCTTGCCATAAATTTATGATTCTTGATTTCATCTACTCCACCGTATCCCAAACGTTTCTCCAATTTCTTCTCTAGCAAAAGACCAATAAAGTCTCTGGCATCTGCATCCATTGTTTTTGGGAATGGAACTTTCTTGGTGAGAATTCTCTTGGCGATATCCTTGCTAGAGTTCTGTCCTCCATCAACCGTGAATGGAGAGCATCCGGTGAGAAGTTCGAATGAAATCACTCCCAAGGACCACCAGTCAACGACATCACTGTATCCCCCTTCTGGACGATTGATCACTTCGGGGGACCTAGAATTCAAAGTTTTATCAATAGAGCGAACATTCGTTCACTTACATGTACTCAATAGTTCCACAATACGAATTGGCTCTATCCAACTCTCCGGGCGAGAATAGTTTACTCAATCCAAAATCAGTCAGTTTTACATGACCCTCTTCATCCAACAGGATATTCTCTAACTTCAAATCCCGATAAATCACTTTTCTCTGATGAAGACTATCAATTGCGACGACCAACTCAGCAATCACAAATCTCGCTGCTTCCAAATCGAAATGTCCTCTTGAGCATAAATGAGTGAAGAGCTCTCCTCCTCTGACGTATTCCATCACAATGTGTAGTTTAGTGTCTGTTTGGAATGCGTAGTAGAGGTTTACGAGAAATGGGACACCGCGGAGACGTTCAAGAACTTGTCGCTCGGCCATCGTGTGCTCGAGGGTTTTTTGTTTCGTCATCACCTGGAAATGGGAATCTTTGAGTTTCGGAGTTTCAGATAATTAAATTGGTTTTCTGAAGTCCCAGATACGGGATTGTAGGTAAGTTTTAAAAATCCTAAATCTGAATCTCAAACATAATATGGAAACTCAGGATCGCTGAACTTTTGGTGTTTTTCCTGTCATTCGAAGTCTGTCAAAGTTCATTTTTCAAGTTTTAGGGGTCTCTCTGTAAGTATAGAAGAAGCGTGAAATTTGAAACTTTTTAGTTTTTCATTTTTTTCTGATTAAAACACGAAATCACTGCACGTTGCCACGTTTAGCAGAAATTGCAGATTCACAGCTGCTGTAAATCTGGCAAAACAAGCGTGAGCTAAGCCATTTTGCCAGATTTACAGCAGCTGTGAATCTGCAATTTCTGCTAAACGTGGCAACGTGCAGTGATTTCGTGTTTTAATCAGAAAAAAATGAAAAACTAAAAAGTTTCAAATTTCACGCTTCTTATAGCCTATAGGCTTATAGCCTATAAGTTATAGGCTTAAAACTGAAAGATTCAGAAAAATTTCATTTAAAGATTCTATAACTTTTTGAGAGTTTGTCCAAGGAACTAATGAAATTTGGAATTCAACTTTTTTCCATAATATTTCAATTCCAAGAATTTTCGAAATTCAAAACTCACCCTAGTCTTTCTCAAAACCTTCATCGCATATATCGTGTTATGATCCTTTCCTCCAACTTTTCTCACCAAAAACACTTTTCCATAAGCACCTTTTCCAAGAACTCGAAGGAGTGCAAAGTTCTCCATCGAGACTTTTTCTCCTTCTGGCATCATTAAATCCTCCATTTTTGGGTTCTTCTTCTTATTCTTTTTTTGTGCTCTGTTCGGGTCTAATCACCTGAAAATTCGAGACTCTAATTAGACAGAGGAACAAGATTCTGAGATTTTAAAAATGCGAAAATCGGAAAAACAGAACAACAAAAATGAAGAGGTGGAGTGGGAGGAGTTGAAAGACTATTATTAGAGTTTTTGTGCTCTTTGAAAGCTCAACATTCTCGTTTTTCAAACTTGGCAATTGCAATCGCTTCAGAGTACATGGATCAAATAAAACGAAGGATTGGAAGAATCGAAACCAGATGAATTTTTTCGAGTTTTTCGAAGTCCTGAGTTCTAAAGTTTCTGGTAATTACTTCGAGGTTCTGAGAGCGCGAAAGTAAGTTTTCTTAATAGAAATCTCAAAGACAATATTGATTCCACAAAGTGCATCTTGTTTGTTTTCATTCTCGAAACCATGAGATGTCTTCAGAGTCCTGGAAATGAGTCACACTTCCCTCTAGAATAACAAAGTCCGATGATGACGAAAGAATTTCACAACAATCCCTAATCATCATCATCTGAAAAAAAAAAACTGAGTTCTAGGAGATTGAAGTAAAATATAAATTCAAAATCTTGCAGAGAAAGGGGAAATGAGAAAAAAATCCATTACCGCTTTTTGGAGAAAAGAAGAAGAAAAAAGGCAGCTGAAGGAAAGAGAGGACAACAAAACAAACATGGAAAAAAATAGGGAATAGAGAAATGGAGAAAAGAAAGAAAACACAAAATGAAACTGCTCTTTTTTAGAAGAAGATTTGCTTTTTTGCATCTCTTTTGTCTCATGTTCTTCTGAAAAAGATCTGAAACTGGGAGACGAGAGAGAGTCTCCTTTATTCTTTCTTCTCAGAGCACCGGAGCTTTGGAGACGGAGCAAGAAGCAATAGCACAAGTGGTGTCATGAGCCATAAGCAAGAAGCAAGAAAAAATGAAGAAAGTGGCAGAGAGAAAGAGAGAGGAAGTGAAAAGATGCCATGTGTTTTTGCCTTTCTCTCTTTATTTTTCAGTATTTTGTTGCATGAAAACGGAAAAAAAGAAGGAGCAGGAACGGGAACGCTTGAAGGTAGTAAAAGAGAGAGAAAACAGGAAATAGTGGAGACTCTTGGACCCCTTTGGGAGAGAGAGAGAGGTGTCTTAATCCAAACCAAAGAAACTAAACTAATCATAAGAGAAGTGGGAAACGAGTAAGAGAGGAAGGAGAAACGAGGAAGCTAGTTTTGGAAAAGAGGAAGAATATTCACATATTCAGAAAAAAACGAAGAATTGGGAATTTTTAATTTCTAGAGAACCTCCAGAATGTGGAAGGCTTCAGATGTTGAAAGTTTCAAATACACGAAGACATGAGAAAGCTATCAGAATTCAAAATCTGAAACCCAGGTCGATCTGTTCCACTGTAAATCTGGATAAATCCGCCTAGCTTCAGATTCTGATCAAAACTTAGAAAACCACATCTAACTGTAATCAGTGATATCTTAATTCTGTGTAGCGAGTGGATTCTAAAATTTTTAGACCAGTATAAGGAGATGTTATTTAATCATCCCTCTAAATTTCAGCCGACTCTGAAATTTCAAGGTTTTGAAGTTCCCTTGTAAGCTTAACAAATTGAAACAACTTTTTTTTAAACCTGGATTATCTTATCTAATGAAAAACTGACTCATCTTACTTTCAATGATCTAATTATTTGATAATCCTTATCTTGAAGTATTCGAATATTCTACAAAATCAGAAGATGAAAGGAAAAATGATGGAAAGTGGGGATTATTTTATATGTGTAAGTAGATGAACACTTGCATTTTTTGTAATAGGATTATTGGTTTTTGGAAATCTGCGCAAGAATCTTTTTTTTTTGAGATGTTCAGGTCAAGCGTAGGGTCTATGACCGTTGAGAAAATTATGCAGAGTTTGCTTTTGAATTCTCGAGAGTCTCAAAGATCACAATCTTGCAAGTTTTCACCAGAAAAAAAGTTTTTCGTACTCAAAAGTTTACTTGCCATGGAAACAAATTGACATTTTTGGACGAGCAGGTGTATTGGAAATGTGAAAACTGAATCCCAGAAAAAGTTCACTACAAACCACACATTTCAATTAATTTTCATCTAACTGATGAGAAATGCAAATAATGTCTGAATGTGACAGGAAATGTGCTCAAATGAGCCGGGAACGAATAGTTAAAAAAAGGAATTCTTCGAAAGGAATGAATAATGCAAAATGATTTGTCACTTATCGTGTTTCGGAGTCTTAAGAAGAATGTGCTTTGGTGATTTAAGAAGGTCAAGGATTAGAACATTTTGGGATTAGGAAAAATTTGATCAATTTGGAAAAATATTTGGAAAACAAATCAGGAATTCTAGCTCAAAGCTGAGTCAATAACCAATTCCTGATAACAAAAACTGAAAGTTCAGCAAAAGAAATTGATTAAGAAACTCACCGGAAGTTTCGTGGAGAGTGTTTTAAAACTTTAGAAGACCAGGAGTTTTCAGAATCGAAGATGCTCAGAATTTGAGAAATTTCCAGCTCTAAAACCTAAAAATTCCAAATTTGCCAAACTGCAGTCAACTGGTAAATACTCATAGCTTCAAAATTTTTGACTAAAAACTTCGATTCAGAATTACAAAGTAGAGAATCCTAGTGATCACTAGAAAAGGAACATGGTCAAAACCTAAAAGATTATCCATTATAAGGTTTCAAAGATCAAAGAAAAGACAACAACAAAGTTCCTTCTTCTTCTCAGTGTTATCCCTTTTTGTCTCTTTTCTCACCTTTTTTCCAAACTTTTCTGCTCCTTTTTGTTCTGCAGAATTATCATCAAAAAAGTGTGTGTGTGTAGGACACAAAGTTTGGTCACAAAAATGGGGAAAAGAGAGTAAAATGACCTCGAGAATTCGATCTCGAAATTGCTGTATTTGCATAAAAGAAGTTTCTACGTAAAAGGATTCAGACATTAATGGGATCATCTTTCAATTTCTGCAAGAAAAATCTGTTAGTAGAGCAAGATGTACACATTTAATGTGAATCTCCAAACTAACTAATGCGAATAAATTAAAGAGTTTCAAAAAAGGAGAGAGAAAACGACAGATACTAATAACTTTTTTTTGATATAGCCATGAAAATGTGTTTGTGTGTGTCGTCGTCCCTTTCCTCGCCATTTTCCCGTTTCAAAAAAGTGAGAGGAAAAAAGAAAAAGAGAAGAAAAAATGAGAGAGAGTGAGGATTCTAGAAGAGATTCAGAGAGTTTTGGAATAAAATAGAAAGGGCGAAGGAATTGGAGCGAAGAGGGGGAGAGCAGGAGTAATTACGATTGTGCACCGGAGAAATTTAGGGATGGGAAACAGTGGGGGAAAAAGGGATGGGAAACAGTGGGGAAAAAGTTCAATTTTTTCAAGGATTGTTCATAAAATTTCGACCAAATTTTTGAATACAGTAGATTCACAAAAATTTGGAATTTTTGATTTTGTAATCAAGATTCAAAACTCAACTCCGTCTACTTTCAAAAAAGTGGTAAGTTCTGGATCTGGAAATTTTCGAATGTCTGGACTCTGATTTTCCATATTTTTTATATTTCTTTTATCTTGAACTCGGGAAGAGCTAAAATTATGTGACCTTCTGTTAACTTTGAGGGAATCCAAGTTTTCTCAATTATTCCTCGAGTCAAAGCAAAAGTTATTTGAACTTCTTATCTTGTTCCCTGATAACTCATTTGTTTAAATTTTGAAAATTAAAAAAATATTCCTCACTTTAAGAAAAAAACGGAAATCAAGGCTTATAATTCAAAAACACAAACCTCCAAAACTGAAAGATCACATCCGCTGCAATGAGGAACAACAACAAAACGAGGAAATTCAGAATTCGTCGTCGACGTCTTCTTCTTCTTTTTTCCTCATTCCATATCAACAACCAAGACAGAAAAGGAGATATTATGATTCATAAGTGAAAGTATAATTTTCTCAGCAAAATTTCTATGAGTCACTGGTTTTCGGATATAGGGTCAAGTGGCTGAGCTAAATTGGTCTAGACTTGAAAAAAAAGTGTAAAGCTCTTGAGAAATGAAAAATGACGAAATTGGTTTGGTCGGGATACTGAGTCTAATCGGATTTCAGATTTGCAGTAAATGTGAGCAGAAAATTATGGAAACGGCCAAAATGTGATCTGTTGACTAAATGAAATTTTTTAGAAGTTGATGAACGAAAAAAAAATCTCAAGATCAATTCCCTGAATTTCCAATTTAGACATAGATCGAAGAGAGGAGAATTGAACTTTCCCAAGGTTAGGGAGGTCAGCTGGTTATAGGTAGTCACAAGAAACAAAAAACGTGGGAAGAGGGGAGGGAGGTGTTCACAAATATTTTCATTACATTGAAACGGCGAAGAAAAAGAAGAAAATAACTCAAAGTTCAAGAAAGGTTCAAAATGTCAAAAATAAGAGTTCAACGGAAGCTGATTGATAGGGGGTTTTGTAGGAACTTAAGATAGGAATCTCGGAGTTTAAAAATTTGCTGAATTTTCTGAAAACGGAAAAGATAACAAGTAAAAGCAAAAATACAGTTCTCAGGAGTGAACAACTTTTGAATTTAACTTATCCAGGAAAAAAGCTTTTTTTTAAAGAATTGAATCCTGAAAAGTATGAAAAAAACAAAAAAATCAAAATTTTTTGCAAAAAAAATGGTTGAGTAGAGACTTTCTCCAAAATTGTAATTTCATGCAGATGAAAATTTTTATAGATGAAATTTCCGTAATAATCTTGATGAAAATTTGCTTTCGATCTGTATATTTTTCAATTCAATTGGACTGTTAAAAGCACAGAAATAACGTTTTCTAAAACTTGAAAACTGAAACTTCCCCAATTTTCAATTTTCCTTTGTTGAAGTTAGAGCCAACAGCTGTGCAAATTTTATAAAATTCAAGTTTCTGTTTCCGTAAATTTGAAACAAAACTGTTATCAAACAGACAGAGAAAAATCTGGATTCTGCTTTGTTGGAGATTTGAACTTTGAGACCAAACTAACATCTTCCATCCAAATATGTACTACTTTTCTGATCAAAATACTCTGAAAACGCCTATGTAGTTCTTATTGTATTCTGGAATACAAAAAAAGGCCGTTATTCAATTCTAACACCTCAAATCAGAAAATAAAAGGGGCAATAATAGATCGTCATCATTTTTCTTCTTTTCTCTCTCATCAACCACTGGCGCCCTTTTGGCAACAGGTTTCAACTCTGTACCGTTCTTTCTCCTTCTCTTTCTCTTCTTTTTTTTCGTTTTAACAAAAAAGATTGGAGAGAAGAGGGAATGTCATTTGACAAACAAAGTTTTGCCGCGCTGGTTATATATATTTATATATAATGGTTGTCTCGACACACTAGAAATAAACTAAAATAGAGAGAAAGATAGAGAAAGAGAGGAAGTTGTTAACACGAGACAGGAGCATGATGAACTTTGATACTGTATTTTCAGATCGGAGTATCTCAATTTTTTGTGCGGTCAAAATTTATATAGATGACCAATCAAACTCATGAGATCCCAAAATCTGTAACTTTCAAAGTTAGAATTTCAGAACAACATCAAAGTTTCTGATTCTCGAAATCTTGAATCATAATGCTGAAGGATCTGAGTTTTCGGACTTGAAAATTTGCCAGTATGCTGAGTATAACTTTCAGATTCTGAACATCTGCTCATTTAAAGTTATGACAATTTGAGAATCTCAGGATTTCAAGACTTGAGATTTGACATGTTTGAGACTTCTAATTTTGAGCTGTCGAGATTTTCAGATTTTCAAACTCTGCCCCATTCCATTTCCATTCAATCTTCACTCAAACACGATTGGAAATTCAGAGAACCTGAAAAAAGTCATTCTCTGTTTCGACGACACGCTTATCGAATGGATGATAACGATTAAAAAAGGGAAGAGGTGGAATGTACATACACATGTTTACCCATTGCAACTTTCGAGGTCAATTGAAAAGAGAAAGAGAGAAAAATGTATTAAATTTGATCAGCAATATTTTTTAAACGCATGAGGGAGGGAGGGGAACGGTTTGATACTGGAAAAGGAGGAAAATGCTTACTTTTTTTGGGGACTGACCTTAAAATGGTTACTCAAATTGTGAGAACTAAATGAATGAAGTCTGAGATACCGTAAAATCTGTATCTATTTTTCAGTCCAGATTTATAAAGCTTTCCTAAAAAGTTATTTCTGAATTCTCATGGAACACACAAACCTGTTGAAGAAAATATTTGAAACATATTTTGTGAGGTGGTCAGTCAACTTTTGACGAAGATTGAAATAACACTAGTTTCAATTCGTTTTAATTTCCACAATGTGCTCATTTTGAGCTCAGCAGGGTGCCCTTCTAGTTTGGCGATATTCTGAAAATGCGCGGAAAGTTCTCCGCGGCTACTATAACCAATTACGATCTGACGAATTTTCGATCTTCGTCCTGTTCTGACAGCTCCGATTCGGATGTCTCCGAAGTTTCTATTCTGGACCAAAAGCTGATACTGGTGACTTCGTCAGAAAGCTAATCACGCTTCCACACTTAACAGTCAAACCATTTACGGCTTCAGAGCACTCGTTTCAATGCATAAAGGCATGAATTGAAATTTCCAGGGTTAGGTGTAGTAGGTTTACCTAAATACTACGTTAGGAATAATTTACAATTTTATTTTTTTCCCGTGAACTTCGAACAAGCACATACACGTCTCCTTCTCTGACATTCAAATCCGCAAACGAAATCAGTATTAATTTAATTTTCTTCAAACCGAGACTTGTCATCTTCTCTTTAGCGATGAACAAAGTGAGAGGATTGTAAGTTTTTGAATACTCTTCCATCGGAAACAATTTATGTTTCAGAATGTCGAAAACAAAGAAGAGTAAGAATACAAAGAAGAAAAATAACAAGACATCTTCCGAAAATACAATTGCCACGGCATACGAAAAAGATCCGAAGAAGAAATCTGGAGAGCCGCATCGTCGTCGAGACAACGATGCTGGAAGTAAGGAGCAACCATCCACAGCTCATTCGAAGAAGTCGAAGAAAGAAAAACGAGGAAGCAAGAATCAGAAAAAGAAGAAAGATGCGTCGGTGGATCATGGGGAAAAGCAATTGGAAGCTGATACATTGTTGAAAGCCATGAAAGAGGTGAGACACTTTTTGTGTTACATAATCCTTTTCCAAATTTCAGAAACCTTCAACTCCTCCAACTGCGGCTCTTCATACTCCACCTGGCCCTCATAGTGCTCCTGCTCACATCAAAAAATCTAACGAAGAGGAGCCAAAAACCCACAGACCTCCAATTCACAATACTCCCAATGCGGAAACCACGTCACTTCAAGGAAAAGGAGTTGCTCCAGGGAAATCTCCTGCTCTCGATAATTCTCTGAAAATCCATTCAACTGTGACACCGAATTCAACGTTGTCAACCACAGACAAATGGTGTGGAGAGGATGTAGCGAAGGCGTGGTTGGAGAAGGCCGATTTCGGTAAAGCGAAATCAGAATTCGAGCGACTTCAGATGATGACTGTTAACGTCGATGGAGAGTGTAAGAGATGGAAAGCCAACGGGAAATTGAATCAATCTACTGATGATTATCCTGCTCTTGATTCAAATCTTATCACTTTTGAGAATGTCTATGTGAATATGAGTCTGACACAAGTGCCACTTCAACAGAATATTTATATTGGACAGATGCCGGTCAAGGGAAATGAAGAAGCATTTTGGAAAGTGATCTTTGATAGAAGAATCACTTTTATGGAGATTATCACCGATCAAGAATTTGTTGAATTCTTCCCAAATCGATCTGGATCACATGTCTATTATGGAACGATGTTTGTGAATAATCGAAAAGTGGAAAGTGCAAGTGAAGATGTTCATCGATTCTTGATTGAAGTGTTGCCAGAAGGATGTTCCAATTCGATTATCTGCAATGTTAGTGTTATCAAAAATTGGAGCATCGACGGTGTGTATGCAAAGCAGGGAATTACCATCAAGGAGACAATTGAGTTGATCAATTTTCTGATGACTGTAAGTTTTTGCTAACTTGTAGTTGTCTAGTAACTCTTTTCAGGCGAAAGACGAATCGGCACTCGTGATTTCCAAGCATGGAGCAGGACGTGCTGGTTACTTTGTCGCTTTGTCTGTAGCAGTGTTTCAATTGAATAAAGCCGAGGAGCCGTCGATTTTTGAAATCGTCAAATCTCTCCGTCTGCAACGTCCAAAATCGGTTGAATCATTGAAACAATATGCTTCGTTGTACACTTCATTGTTCTACTTTATCAAGGTTTGTCTTTTGGAATGTGTTATGATTCCATTTAATCTATTTCAGAAGAAGATGGTAAAGGTTGACAATCACAAGAAAACGATTCCCAATCCGAATTGTCTGATTTCGAAGAAAGCGATGCAGCTGACACAACTCTTCACAGTTGCAATGCTTGCAGAGACAAATGCAGCTGCTGCAACATCAACAATGACAATGATTAGATAGAGAATCGAATAATTGTAATGAAATAATGAATGTGTACTTTTGCTCTGATATATGGAATCGAAAAACCACTGAATCTAAGAATATAAGAGAATTGTCGGGGACAGTTTGTACCGTTTTTTTCTTCCGAATATGGTACTCTCGAGCTGTGATTTTAACTTTTGTAGGTTACGGTAGGGATACTACTGCATCATTTTTTTCTTTATTTTTCAACTTGTTTTCGTGTATATCTTTTTTCTTTTTTAGATTATATAATTTCAAAAAAGAAATTAGTTTCAGATCAAAAGAACACCGCAGACAAATTGGTCCAAAATACAAATTTTTTGTTCATCACGTGTTACAAAAAGACGAGCCCAGTAGTCTCAAGAAAATTTGTGTGAGATTTGGGAGTGTCATCTGTTTTTGTTGATACATACATTTTTGAGATTACATGATTCTGAGATATAAAATTTTATTTAGAGATTTTGTGAGCTATCATTATCCAGACCTTGATCGTCGCTCCTCCAATCATATTTCTTGACGTATCGTCGATCCTCCAATTCGGTTTGGCGCAAATTCAATTGTAGCTCCCCAACATACTGCCCTTTTTAACGACTTCATCCGATTTTTCCTCTGCTAACCCCCTCCATGACATTCTCTCTCAACGGGTGGCTTTTTAACTGTGCGGGGAGCGACCGAGAGGAGGAGGATCCGTTTGAGGAGGAGCCCGTTGAAAGATCAGCCACGAAGAAAGGAAACATCAGAACCATCAAAATCCACCGTAACCAGAGCAGGAATATGAAGAAGAATGAGTAGAATAAACCAGGGAAAGGTAGGGGTACTCCAGGTGCCCACCTGGAGTACTGATTGTAATCAGCGCATTGCTATGATGTGGGTCACGCCTACAAAGATATTCTTCACTTTCCAATGGTTGTCTCTTTGTCGGCTCCATCTACAGTAATCCCGAACAAAACACAATTTACTGCCACTGACAGGCAGTCCAGGTGTGTCTCTGTTTGTCCGCTCGGCTGACGTAAAATCAATGTAAAGATTACAATCTCTTGAGAGGTGAGATAACATTTAATATGTGACGACTTTTTTAGGCTCCGCTCCTTTTTTGAAATTCAAAAACTTAAAGTTTTAAACTTCCTAATTTGATTGTTTTATTTTTCAACGCCTTCATTTTTCTGTCTTCTGACACCTTTAATGATGACTCGTTCTCGTGGAAAATAAGATACAAAAAATATGAAATTTTCAGTATGATTGATGGGCATTTTTATTGTAGTTTTAATACGTAAATCAGTGGATACTACATCACACATCCATTTTTTTCAGAATTCTTATGAACTTTTTGAACGAAGAGTAATGTATGAAATTAATGAGTTCATTATTAAAAACTGCCGTGAAACGGATTTTTTTCAAAATTTAAAGGGGTACAAAAGTGTTCCAAATAACATGTCCAAAAATTCACCTAAATTAAGTTATACGCGCTCAAAGTGCCAAAAAAGGGCTTCCGTAGTCCTACTTTCAGCGAAAAAAACTTTGAAAAATTCCGTGGTCCTCCGTGTAATAAAATAGGACCACGGAAGCCCATTTTCGGCACTTTGAGAGCTTGTAACTTGATTTAGGTCAATTTTAGACGATTTTTTCTTTTCAGCAACAATCTGAATCGATTCATATGAAAATATCCCATTTTTTGGAACACTTTTGTACCCCTTTAAATATCTTTATTTGTGTATTACAGGGTGGCGAATAAGTATGTGGTTTTTTGTTTTGAGGCGCGGTGAAAAAAAATGGCTTGTCAAAATCCAACAAACATCATTTTCTGATAGAACAATACTAAAACAACAATTATTCAAGAAGATTCTCAAAGTTAGATCCCATGCCTTCGATGCAGGCATTCAGACAAACCGGAAAACAATCGACCTTGCGCCGCAGGTATTCTTCATCTTTCTCATCCCATTCCTAGAGAAGTGCTTGCTTAAGAAAGTTCAAATTTGGATGTGAGCGAGCCATGATCATGATCTTCAAGTTGCCCCAAACGAAAAAGTCCAACGGGTTGATATCCGGCAATGACGCTGGCCACAAGTCCTTCCACCAAAATCCCGAAAAAGGGCATCGAGCACCGATTTCGTCAATTTTGAGCCGTGTGACGGAGCCCAATCCTGTTGAAGAATGAATTGTCTTTATCCGAAGTGCTGAGTGATTCAGGGAAGTAGCACATCCTTCAAAACCGTCTTTGGATACACCTCCGAGCTGATGTTGGCGTTCCGATCAATGAACACCAGTGGAGCTTTGTCTTCAACTGTCAGTCCAGCCCAGACCATCAGTGATTTTGGAATCAACTTCTTGTTGGCCAAACGTCATTGTGGAGATCTCGAGTCAGCTTTTGACAACATTTGCCGGGTGTTCTGGCGATTCGGAAGCGGCTCAATAGTGAAAATCTTTTCATCTGTCCAAATCACGTCGAAGAGGCGGCGCACCTTCAGGTAGTTGAGCAACTTTCTCGATTTTTCTAGTCGATTCTTTTTGTATTGATCTGAAAAGTACTGCCCACGACAGAGGCGGTAACTGTTGAGATTCATGTCATTTTTTACCATAAATTGGACACTTTTGCGTCAGACACCAAGCGATTCTGCCATTTTGTTCGTCATTCCGGGTGATCATCTTCTTGATGATTCCACGGATGCGGCGAGTGTTCACGGAGCGAGGTCTTCCACTTTTCAACATCTCATCAACATGGAACTGCTTGACGACCTTCTGGGCCAACGACTGACCGATGTTGAGCCTTCGAACAATGTCCCCCTTTGGAGTTGAGTGGAGCGATGAGGGTGCGGTGTGAATAAGCTCACATAATGAACGTAAAACACAAAGTGAAGACAAATGGCTTTGTGAAACTCTTATTTATACCTTCTACTTTTGAAATATATCGAAGGTTCTAGAAAATTGGATTCGGTGCGCAGCCTGGAACTCGCGCAAAAAAAAACCACATACTTATTCGCCACCCTGTATTTTTTCTTGTCTCGATTACTAGTCAAATAACCTAAAAGTAACTAGTTGTTTTTGAACATTTCAAAATAATAAATCTTCATCTAAACCCAATAAATCATCTATACTGTTCATCATTATCATCCCATTCAAATTCTTCCAATTCATTAAAATCGACACAGCAAGACTTAAGAATTCCAATCAATCGCTCATAATCCGGGACGTCGGTTCGTTTTGTGTGTTCCAAAATCTGGGGAAACATTTGAAAATTTCTTCCCATTTTTCTGCAATTTCTCTTTTATTTTCAATCAGAGTTTTTCTAAAACTCACCTCGACTGGAAATTCGCCAATAATTGCCGTTTCGCATAGCAAACTTGATCCGGATCGGCGATATTCTTCCATGGAAGTCCTTCAACCAATTCGAGTACAGAAAAGAAAAGACACCAAATATCATCAACGAATCCGGTTTCCTTCCTCTCATGAGCAGCCAATGAGACATATCTGGAAGTGCCACGGAATGATGCATAAGCACGTTCAGGACGGAATGTTCCATCCGAAAGACGAATTTGACGAGCCATTCCGAAATCTACGATGTAAAGGATTCGTTTGTGTTCGCCGATTCCGACACAAATATTTGATGGCTTAATGTCTCTGAAGAAAATTTCCAATTCCCTTGAACAACAGTAAACTAACCTATGAATATATCCAAGTGAATGAACTTGTTTCAATCCTTCCAAACACTGAATTCCAACTCTTGCTGTCTGAAATCCCCTTTTTATCTTTATATTTATTTCCTTATCTTAAATACCGTTTCCACTGAAAATGATCTCGATTTTTGCAACTTTCTCAATTCTGCTATATTCGATCCCAACAATTGCATAATGATGAAGTTGTACGCGCCGGTTTCTCCACTATAATACTGAAATTCAAAAACTTAACAAAGATCTGAAGATCAGCAGATCGTACCACTCTAGGTATATGAGAAGAATGAGCAAGTTGAACAAGAATATTCAATTCAAGAACTATTCGTCCTGGATCTGTAGATCTCGGTTCCACTTTCACAGCCACCACCAACTTTGACTCCTGAATAACTTTCCAATTTTCTTTCCTCTTATTCCAGATTTCCCACCAAATCAACGGCTCTATAAATCTGTCCGAATCCTCCACCTCCGACCATTTTCTCAACACGAAACGATCGTTTCAATCCAATGATCATTCCAGTTTCCAGAAACGGAGCCGCCATTTTTCCACGCTCCGGATAATATTCTGCATTTTGTTGGCAATGCAACTGAACATTTGGTTTTTGGGGAAATAGTCAAAAGTTGTCTCACTTGATTCATTGCACACAGATGAAAACTTTATTCAGGCAATTGTAAAAAGTTAGGAAATGAATGGGAAAGTTTGAATTGGATTCCTTTGAAACGTGTAAGATTTTGAATTTGTAGATTCTGATTTTGACTCGGTCACTATCGCATAAAAACAAAAAAACATCTTTGAATATCTTTATTCTCAAAAAAATCGATTCACTCGATATTCATACTACAAAATTTGAGACAATTCTATTCTTCTAGACGACTGATTTCTTGTACTGCTCGATGAAGGCATCATGAGCTTCTTGAACTCCTGCTTCTTCCATCAACTTTTTCTTTCGAAAATAGTTGAGAATCACTTGATGAACGAACAGGTATTGAGCATCTGTCTGGAGATTTTATCAAATTATTGGAGGGAAATTCAATCCAAAAAACCTGAATGGAATTGTTTCTCTGCTCACGAATCTTGACCAAAATCTTGTCACCGTCTTCAATTGTTTGTCCGGAAATCAACTGATCCATTACGTATTCCAACATGACTACAGATCCAGTACGACCGATTCCAGCGGAACAATGGACGACGATGGGTCCTCTGAAAATAAAGAATCGAGTTAAGAATAATAAGAACACCTTACTTTGATGGTCTCGCTTGATCGAGCAACTCAAGAATGGCCATATCGGCAGCTGGAACACCGCGATCCGGCCAATCATTCCAGTGGTAGTGAGTCGTTTTGAGAGTGTCTCCACTGGGTCCCTCGATCAGTACCTCCGTGGCAATCACCTTTGCTTTGCTCTCAGGAGCACGAAATTGAAACTGAAACAGTTAAAGAGTTTCAGTTTACCTTTTGCTAGTTACTTACCGTACTAGAAGATTCAAATTTAACAGTAATCTTCTGCCCTCCTTCCTCAAACTCCAGCACATCCTTCTTTTTGTTCGGATAGTATTCGTAGCACTTCTTCGTTCCCTTTTCCAACAAATTACACAACATGAAAATGAATTCCACTTTCTCCTGAAGACACATGAACCAGAAGTCGGCACACGTCTTCTCCAACGGCGCTTGCGTACAGATGAAACGTTTCGGATTGGATGGAGTTGCGACGTAATTCGCATGAATGTATTCATGTGGCCATGGAGATCCGAGTTTGACACGATTATTATCGAGACATCCCACATCTTTATAGCGATTCTTGCCGACTTCTTGTGCTTCTTTGAACGCCTTCATCTTCTCGAAATCATTGGAGCGCTTCATCGAGGAAAACTCGGCACGAAGACCTTGTGGCATCTTTTCGAGAGTGCGAGCGACAAACTTCAGAATTTGTTTCTTTTGTTGCTTCCTTTCGATTGTTGTTGGCTCATCGAGAACAGTCGACTTTTGACTCCGTTCAGTGGTTGCCGTGCGAGGGCGAACTCTTGAGGTTCGGCGATCTGAAAATGGTTGAAATCAATCGATTCTATTGGAGCTCAATGAGCTCACTTTGTTGTTTAGACATTCTAAACTGCTTCGAAAATCGTGTGGACGAGTGCTGTGAAGAGAAAAAATATTTATGAACTGCGAGAATCGTTGATTCATTCTTCTTTTATAGTCATCGGTGGCACGTGGGGGAAGAAAAAAACAGAACTCTTCACGTAATTCAAAAAAACTATTTTGAGATTCTAGCAAGGCTGTCACATGGCCGGTTTTTCTAGGCCGCCGCCCGAGCCGTGGGTAGCCCGTCATGATTGAATGCGGCCGTACTTTTGAAAATATCATCTTTTTATCAAAAGGGCTCAGGGCCGGCCTTTTTTAGGTTTTCATAATCAGAAGGACCCGAACCATGAAGAAAATAACCTCGAGAGTATCCGGATATGTTTGAAGGCGTGTAACTCGATTCCGAATGGTCCTATTTTTATGAAATTCGGTCTTGTATGTAATCGAGTACGTAGAACTCAATGCTTTTAATTCACAGAAAAATTTAAATTATTGAGTTGGAAAAAGTAGTTGTTGTGCCTAAACATGACTCAATATTATAGAATTCATCCAGAATCCGTTTTTACAGAAAATTTCGATCTTCAAAACTTTTTACTCCCGCTTCATCTAATAATTCCAAAAACGTCAATCTTCTCTTTTGTCGTTCAGTAAGAGTACTCCTATTCAAATCCACGCCGTATCAAACTTTTTTCTCTGTACAAACGATCCTAGATGTTTTTTTTTCATATTCGCTTCAGAATTTCTACATATTGATAACAAATTCGTCTCGTTATCATCTTCCCTTTTTTCACTCCCTCTAAAACACAAATAAACAATTCTCAATCATTCTTTTGTTCTTCAATTCTCTCTCTCTCTCCTATTCCCGCAGATATTCTTCATTCTTCAATTGACCTTGGCTGCTAAAAACCCATATATATCTCCCTCTCTCCTTTTTTTTCCGTCTCCCATTGTATAGTATGTATAGTACGGATGGACATGTTTGTTCAAGTTTTATTGGGGAAAGTACGGAAATATGTCATAAAGTTCTCTGGAGTTTTGAATGAATGAAAACACTCCAGTAAGTTTTCAGATAAGGTGTGGCTTCAGGGATGGTCAAGAGAAAGAAAATAGAGAGAGAATTAGAGAAAAAGAGAGAATGATTATCGATAGAAACTGTCTTCTTCTCCTTTGGGTGTGGTCTCCGTTTGCTTCTTCTCCTTCTTCTATTCTCCTTCTTTTTCGTCGTATTTCTTCTTCTTCTTCTTTTTTTATTATGAGATTTCTATGGAATTCGTCGAGATTCAATCCATCCTTTTCTTTCGGTTCCTCTTGTTTTTTATCCTAATTTTTGAGCTTATCTTAACTATGTTCTCAAATAGTAGCCGTCGTTTGCTTGCCCTTCTCAAAATGACAACTTGAATTTCACGAAAAGTACACATAGCTAATCTTTAAGAAACGCTACATAAAAGTGTTTGTTTGAGAGTATCTATTTTTGACAAGGAATCGTTTGAGACTACTGTCAGTTTCAAAAAAATCCGAAAAAGTTATATTTTTTTACTACATAAATATACTCTTCTATTATAAGTTCCATTTAATAAAATATGCTTCATTATTAGAGTAAATACAGAATGCTCTCCATAACCGTCTGGACATGAACCCACTCTCCTAGAAAAGAGAATTGATCGAGATTGGAATCTCAAAAAAACCACACCCGAAAATGTTTAGGGTGTGTGAATCATGGTCAACTAATTTCTTCTCACAATACTAAATTCGCGTTGTCAACATTTTCAGTGAAAAGTTTCTTTGTAGAAAAAGTTTGGGTTTGAACTTTTAATACAAAATTTCTATGTTCTCAAACCTCGGGATATTAGATGCTCAGAATCTAAAACTTCCAGAATCTTCAGAAACTTGTCAGAATTCTGAATCATGACGTTGACATTCTTCTTTCCCACCATAATCATAATAATATCCATTTCCTATTTCATTCCATTTGATAACCGTCCATCCATGAAACGACTTTCTGAATTCCTCCAGCTTTCGTTTCCTACATTTTCTTCTCCAAACATTCCAAATTTTCAGAAATGGAACGTCGTGAAGTGTACACAACACAACAACCAGATGGAACTTATGTTACCACTACTACTAGGTAAACTGTCTCTGAAAGACAAAAATAAACAAAGAAACAAATTTCAGAGAACAGACAAAGTACAAGGAGCAAAGTGTATGGTCGTGTGCTCGTGGTCCGACTGACAAAAATTACTGTATGGGGCCGTTAGGGCTTTTGAGGATTGCTCAGATTGTGAGTTTGAATTGCAGTTTGGTACTTTTAGATTCTAGCTATAAAACCTCAGCTAGAAACCGTAATTGTATGAAGATTCTAACAAAGTAGGACGGAGAACACAACAAATTCAGTTCTAAATGGGAAGCTGAAATGAAGACCCACGACTTTGCAGCTTAGCCTAAATTCTTCATTAAAAAAAAACTAATGCTCTAAACTAAATCCCAATCTTCCCTTTTCCAGTTCCTCTGCGTGGTTATCGTCTGCTTAATCACCTCTGTCTTCGGTCCAGGACCATTCAAAGGAGTTCTCTTCGGTCAAACCATTCTCCTGACGGTTGCCAGTGTCGCAATGCTTCTCACATTCATCTTCCTAATGGCTTATTTCTTCACTCTCCACATGACTCATCTCGATTTCTTCTGTTGGCGAGAGGCTGATCTCACTTTCAATGGAATCTGTGCTCTTCTCTTTTTGGTTCTTTCCATTGTCGAGGCGTATTATTCAACTGGAAGTTGGTCGAATAACTGCAACGATATCGGATCCGATGGAATCATTCATAATGGATGTAGAATTATCTACGAGTGGGCTTTTGCCTCAGTGAGTGAATCATCTACAATTCGCCAGTTACAATTTCCAAATTTCAGTTCCTCACTTTCATCCTTGCCATTCTCTACGCCCTATCCGCTTGGCTCTCCCATCAAAATCGTCACACTCTTCATGACAGAACTCGGCAAGATATGTACTAAAGTTTCGCTCGAATAGTCTACTCTAATACTCATTTGTGCATAATTCGATACAGATTCTCTATTTCTTTCAATCTTTTTCTTACTGCCTACATTAATAAATCTATGTTTCTTCTCAGTCCTGTTGAGCAAAATCCTCAATGAAAACGGGTTCATCATCCATTTGTCAAGAGTGTATTGAAGCTGTATGAGCTATAACTTTTTTTCTCAATCGGCCAAATGCTTTCAAACTTCCAGGGAACTTGTAATATACTCTGGACAACATATGACTCAAAGATTATAAAGCTGATTCGGTATCGCTTTCAGATTTTCAGAATCTCTTATTCTCAAATTCTCCAACCCACATTTGGGCTTTTAAAACAAACAACAAAAATACAACATTTCAAGAACCATTTACTGTTGGGTATGATCACATAAACATTTTCTCTATTTCTTCTTCTTATCAGCACCGAAAACATCTCCACCGACAGCTGCCAACGTCTGATAATTTGGATCCATAGTTGCAGCTTTCTTATTTTTATCCGTCGGTTGAATTGGTTTCTTATCCCCTCCTGCTCCTCCTGCTCCCTTCTTATCAGCTCCAAACACATCTCCTCCAACTGCTGCCAATGTCTGATAATTCGGATCCATTGTCGCTGCTTTCTTATTCTTGTCAGCTGGTTGAATTGGTTTCTTGTCTCCTCCACCAGCAGCTCCTCCTCCATCTTTCTTATCGAATACATTATTATTGAGACCAGCCAGAGTCTGATAATTCGGATCATGGGTGGCTGCCTTTGCATTCTGATCAGATGGAGCAGTTGGACCACCAGCAGCTCCACCACCTCCATCCTTCTTATCAAACACGTTATTGTTCAAACCAGCCAATGTTTGATAATTTGGATCATGAGTTGCTGCCATTCCAGGTTTGGCATTAGCTGGTGGAGCAGGACCTCCTCCTCCGGCAGCTGGACCTCCCTTCTTATCGAAACAATCATTCCCGATTCCCGCAAGAGTTTGATAGTTGGGATCGTGAGTGGCTGAAACATCAAGAATTTGTGAAAGTCAATAAATGGAGTCTTACCAGCCATTCCAGGTCCCCCAGGTTTTGGTCCTCCAGCTGCAGGAGCCGGTGGCGGTGGAGCAGGAGCAGCCGGAGCAGCGGCTCCTGGAGAATCTCCGGCAGCAGATGCAGCTCCAGCAGGAGCATCCGATTTGTCTTTATCCTTGTCTTCAGCTTTCGACGATCCTTCATCCTTGCTGCTTGGAGTGGATCCTCCACCCTTTTCAGACGGTTTCGCCTTCTTCTGAAAATTCCAATCAGAACGCATTCCGAATCAAAATTCAACTAACTCCTCCACATGCTGGCAAGACGAGAAGAGTGGCAGCGACCGAGCCGGCAGTTGCCAAGTTCAAAGCAATTCCAATGATATCTTGAACGTCCATAGATAGCGTCGTTTCAGTCCAGTTGACGTCTGCTGCTCTCGAAATGAGTGTTCAAATTGGTTGAGAGTGTGCACACAGCAATTCGAAAGACGAAGTTTGTGGACAACAAAAGGTTGGGAATGAAGAGAGAAATTGAAAAGGCTCGAGACTTTATACAGAAATGAGAGATGGCGTGAAAGATAAGAGACGCCCTGGATCTATTTTTTCGGTGGAAACGTGATGTTTTTCAGCGTGTATTTGATCTAGAAATACCAAGTTTGGGAATAAAGAAGAGCTTGAAATTTCCAGTGTGCTTTTGCATATCGTTTTGTGTTGGGCACTTTGATGTTTATTCAATTAAAAAAGGTTGATCTCAATAGTTCAATAAGAATGCGAGTTCTGTGCCATGTGAATATCTTTTATGTTGATTTATCTCTTTGCTCCTTTTCTATTTCCAAAAGACGAAACTTCCAGCAAGCTGAAATTTCTAATCTTAAAAACTTGATATCTTCGATTTCTTACCTTCTTGAACATACTATTCTCCCCATTTCCCTGATTCTGATCCATCATCTCCACAACACACATGTCATCACGTCCTCCTTCGTTTCTGCGACTTTCCATTCTCATTTCCTCCCTGATCTCCTCCATTTTCATCGTGATTCTCCTCGGTTTTTGGCTTCTCCTCGTGATCCTCTTTTGATGATTTTTTCATGGATTTGTTGGATTTTCTAGACGATTTGTTAGATTTTCTAGATGATTTCATGGATTTCTTCGATCTAACACTCTTGAAACTCTTGGCCAGTGACTCGGCTTCACTCAAAGCTCCAACTTTTTTACAATGTTTTTCAGATTTCTGTGCCGCCTTCTTATCCGGTTTCTCTTCTCCGTCTTCGGTGACTACTGTACCGATTTCGTAGACTGGATGATTGCATGGTTTCTCTTCTGAAAATGATTGATTTCTAGGAATATTTGTGAATTCCTCACATACTTCTCAATCTATACATTGCGCAGAAGAACCAAACAGCACAACTGATGGTGCAGAAGGAGAATCCAACTGCAATCACCACCCAGAACCACTGAAATTCAAAATATCAAAAATCTGCATTCCGAATCTTGACGTCTTCTAACCATGGGATAGTAATAGAATCTGTAGAGAGTGATATCGACATCTGGTCCAATATGAAGAGTACGTGTGACGCTCGTTGCAGTTGTTCCTTTCGCCATTCTCGAACTTTCTCTCTTTCGAAAATTCAGAAATGAGTTGGAAACTTGTGTCGAACTTGATTTTTGATTGTTATTTATTTTTGGAGTTTCACGTTTCCCTTTATGGTGAAGGGAGCATAACCTATTATCCAAAACAATTATTAGCAATTATTCAGAAGAATTTTTACCATTCCAAAAAGGTGAAACAAAAAAGAAAAACTGTTTTGCCCCGGGCGGGATTCGAACCCGCGATTGGTTTCACCCAACGAGATCATAAGTCTCGCGCCTTCGACCACTCGGCCACCGGGGCACATATTCTGAAAAATGTGCATCTTGGTGAAAAAGGATCATTTCGGGGTGGAAAGTGGGGTTTCTGGGGTAATCGAGGACGGGGAACACGATGAAGACAAAAACAAGTCGATCAGATAAACGGAAAATACAGAAACAACGAATATCTGCATTAAATGACAACTTTTCTTCACTTTTTCAATAGAATCCGACACTCAATTCGAATATTCCTGGAACTGAATAGCAGAATGTTGCTGCTTTCTCGCTAATTCTCGTATTCTGTAAATTTTTTTCCAAATTTTTCATTATGCCAATTAGTTCGTTTCGCTATTCAACTCTAGAGTTATTCAGATTGTGTTTCAAATGCTACTGAACCGAAAATTAGCAATTCAAAATGAAGAAGAAATCCGTTTTTTTTTTGTATTTTCCATTCATCTGATCGATTTGTTATTGTTCCGATCGTGTTTCCCGATCTCGATTACCCCCAAAACCCCACTTTCCACCTCGAAATGATCCTTTTTCAATAAGATGCACATTTTTCAGAATATGTGCCCCGGTGGCCGAGTGGTCGAAGGCGCGAGACTTATGATCTCGTTGGGTGAAACCAATCGCGGGTTCGAATCCCGCCCGGGGCAATACATTTTTTCTCTTTTTGTTTCGCCATTTCGGAATGATAAGAGTACTTCTGAATAAATTAGTTAGGATTTTTCGCATTTAGGAACTGAATATTTGACTATTTTATGAAGATTATCAATATCGTTCGGTAAAACAAATCGCAGAATTTTCTTTTTTGGCTTGTGTTTCCAGGCTTTAATGTGTTTTTTTTTTCAGAATGTATTTCTAGATTTATGATTCATTTTTGAACTTTTTCGTCTTTTTCCTTGCTTTTCTTGTTTTGAAGAACATCGAAATAATACAGTAACTTTGTAATGTCGTGACGATACCCAATGACGGATTATCCGAAAAAGAGACTGACTAGTCATGACTGAATAAAAGGGTAATTGTTTTCTCTATCGATTCTAAACACGCGCCAATGATGTTTGTTGCATTCTCGCTCTATTCCACCAATCCTCTTTATTTCTCTTTGTTTCGCACACTCTCTGTTCATCACACGATGTGAATGTATTGGTCATCGAGTTTTCTTTTCTTATTTTTCAAGATTTCAGAAATAGCATGAGATGTCAGTGGCTCCGGTGAATCTGGAGGCATACTGTGCTGTGAATGATGAAGTTGCGAAACAAGTGAAAAAATATCTACTCGGAGACTTTGCGGAAGAATGTGAGATTTTCGTTTGAACTTGAACAAAAATAAATCCAATACTTTTCTAGCGAAATTCGAGCGAAGAAACTCTGAAAGTTCTGATGGAAGTGAGAAACAGTTTTGTAAGACAACAGAGAAACGAGAGAATGTAGAAGAATGGGACGATTGGGGAGATAAAAAAGACGTTGAAGAAGAAACGATGGAATCAGATGAATCAGTAAGAAATTGGTTGTTTCGATGTGATTTGAAGACATATTCGGATGCTGAATACCTGTTGGTAACCTGGGAATCAAGATTTGTGGTTCTTCGGAAACCTCCAGATGGTATAATATTAAAGATTAAAGTTTGTAATAAGATTTTTTTCCCAGATAACCAGTACAAAATTGTATGCAAACAGTACATTGAAGGAGATCCTGTGGGTAACGAAATCACCGCTTCTTGTATTTTTGGACTCTCGAATGTCAGACATATCGAATTGTTAGATTCAATTATCATTGCATTGGGAACTTTAGATGGACATGTCTACTTTTTCACCGAGCAAGGAACAATGCTCTATTATGATAGATTCTCGATTTTTGAACCTGTGAATAGTCTGCAGTTTGATGTTGTCAAGGTAAGGTCTTGAAGATTTTCGTAGTTTTGGAGTCAAATTTTTGTATTTCTGAAGTCAAGATTCTAAAATTCGATTAGCGAACTTCAGTTTTCAATAACCGTATTTTCTCTAACTTTGGGGTGCCTCTATTAATAAAAAACCAATAATTTTAAAAAATCAAGAATTGAATTTCTGTGCAACTGAAAATAATCTCAATCGATTTCTTGGTAAAAATAAACTAGGTTTTGTACTAGAAAAATCATTGGTCGTTTTTTGAAATTCAAAAATTGATTTTGAGGGACCAACGATTAAGAAAGAGGCCTATAAACACAATTAGAAAGTTGTTCAATTTTGAAGTTACTCATCAACCTTTTTGTCCTAATATCATTTGATAGTTTTTGAAAATACTCGAGACCCTGAAATGATTAGATTTTTTTTAAAAATCCATATTTTTCCCAAAACTAAATTCTATAATTCCAGACTGGTCAAACATTCATAGTCGTATTCACCAAAGGATTCTTCATGATCAACCCAATCTCTCTGAAATCAGTTCTGTACCAAGCTAAAGTTCTAATTGCGAAAGGAGAGAAAACAGTGAAACAAATATCAGAATCCATTGAGCTCCAATCAGAACTTCTGGCTCCCGATATCAAAGGAAACATTATTCACGTCGTCTTCACCGGTCTCCAGAAGCCATCAACTTTCGATCAATACATCTCAGCATCATATGATTCATTTTATGCGAAAGTTGAAAAACCATCGCTTCCTCTTTATTCTACATTTATGGTGACCACTGAAAAAGAGTTCGCCGTATTTGTTTGGCATGATCGAGAAGAGCAGGAAAAACTATTGGATGATGTTATCAAATACGGGAAATCATTGGTTCCATCTTTTGGAATTCGAAAATTCTTTGGAATTTCCACCGAGCCAACTCGAATCGCTGCTCACATGAGATCCGCTATTCACGCACCAACAAGAAGTTTGATTCTGGAGAGTAGAGTGGCTCAAACTGTAGCAAGATCACCAGATTGTAACTTTGTAGCAGTCACTGATCGATTGGCTAGAGTACTTGTGATAGATGTGAGTTTTAGAGGGATCTTCTGGAATTCAGAATAATATATTTTCAGGTCATTAATCGCCAAGTAGTACTGATCTTTAAAGGATATCGAGATGCAACTGTATCCTGGGTGTCTGCCACGGAAGATGAGAGAGTTGCTCAGTTTTTGACAATTTTTGCTCCCAGGAGGTCCCTATTAGAAGTTTGGACGGTTTTGGTGGGTAGATCATGATTAACTCTAAATTATTCAACCCTGAAAATTTGAGGGAAACGTGAGAGTTTGCGCTCAACACGTACCATCATCGGAATGCAATGTGGTTTCTGGCGGAGAGAGTAAAATGCTCTGTGGTCGATGTCATATGCATACGGAACAAAATTCATTTTTCATTGACGAAAAAGGAGAATTCCATCGAATAGTTCTCCCATTCCACCTTGCACTGACCAGTAGAGCAAGACAAGATCAACACGATCACATTCGTCTGAAAGAATTGGAGCAGAAGAAAACTGGAAGTGATGAGTGGTTCGAGACTTTCTCCGATCTTCGAATGACCACTTCTCGAAAAATCACATTCCAAAATGCACTACATGGATTGTCAACGGCTGAAGAAGCTCATAATTTTATTGCAAGAATCAAAAGTGTTCCAACTGCAGGATGCTTGGCTGATTTGCCGAATATCGCTGAGAAATCAGTGGGATTCTATGCGAGAATAATGACAGAATCGAAACGAGCTATTGGAGAATTTGAGAAGAAATCGAAGTATGAATTGGATTCGATTGTAGAAAGGATTCTGGCGTGTCACATGGAAAAGTTTGGCGAACGAGAGGATGTGATGAATGATGTGTTAAAAGTGGGAGAATGGTTGAAGCATGTGGATTTGGCACAGGAAGAGATTGATGTGTTTTCAGAGTTAGTTTATCTAGAAGTGAGCATAGAAAAATAAATTATTTAGACATTGGACCGAACACCGACAAATCCTTCTGGCCAATCTCATATTTGCTCCATTATTCGGAAACTTTGAAATCGATGAATATTACGATACAGTACTAGAAAAGTTGCCTGTTAATCGACAAAATATCGTTAAACTTTTCTATTTGAAACTCGAAAAAACAACGAACCAAATCGACTGGAGAACATTCGATAGGATTGTGGAACTCTTTGTGAATCTAGAAAAAACTGAAACAGGAATTCTCGAAAGAGTTGATCGAATGGGAATGGATTCGAAGAATGTGACAATGGGAATGCTTTTGCTGGCGGTTTGTTGGTGTGCGAGGAAGGAAATGAGACGATTGAAACTGTTGGAAAAAGAGGAAGAAGAGAGGAGAGAAGAGTTAGAAGATGAAGAAGATGAGAAGAATAAAACATTCGAAGATTGGGATGCAGTGTCTCCAGAAGTTGAACATCTTGATAGTATTATGATGTGTCTTCATTGTGTTTCTCTAGCTCAGACTCTAATAGAAGACGATCCAAATGACGTGAGGATTGCGGATGTAGCACAAAGGATTGATTCGTATATTCGAGAAAATGTAAGTTGTTGTTACTGTAGTAGTTGGAGGAAAACCATACATGTCGCAACCCGGCCCGGCCCAATCGTCCAGGGTTTCGAGACCCAATTTTTCCCAAGATCAATTTTTGGAAAAAAACGGAAACCGTTTTCTGTTCAATTTTGAAATGTTTCATACTTTGAGTACTTGCATGATTTTTCATGCAATTTAGAAGCTTTTTCATGAAAAGTTGAATATTTTTCGGAAAAGTGTCGACTGAAATTTCTTACCCGGGCCGGATTTGGACATGTATGAGGAAAACGAGTTTCTGAGCGCTCCTGAGCCAATGCATACTATTTTACAGGTCGCCAAGTGGATCGTGAACGATTCTATCGAAGCTGAAACTATTGAGAAACTATTCCCTCGTGATCCCACTGAGGTTTTAGCGGAAGAAGGAGACGAGGAGGATCGAAGAAACAAAATGATTATAGATTTTCCGGAAGACAAAGAAGACGTCGTTCGAAGAATGTATCAGATGATTCCAAGGGTTTTCGAGCATGATCTAGTCGTTGCTGGTGAGTTCAGTTTAAAAATTTATTTTTGTACTCGGAGGCAATTAAGAGGATTCGAATCATTTTAAAAATCACAATCAAATTAGAATTACCCGTTTGAAAAAATAATCACGAACATTCTACACTTTCTTCAATTGGTTTATCCGAAGATTCTCGACTCTGACTTCGGGATGCTTCTTCTCTGAGCGCTGAAATTATTCAATCATCAATCTATCCATCAATCAGATACTCACCAGAACACTTCAGTCTCTCTCGATATCTTTTATTGTAGATTCGATGAGCCATCATTTTTTGCTCAGGTGACAAACTGGTATTCCATTCGGGGATCGGTGTGATTCCATCATCCGGATCATCATTCGGTGACCTTTTAATTGGACTCGGATCCCATTGCATTTCCAGTTTTCCAGTCGAGATATACTTCTGCTTTGCTCTGTACATTCTCTTCCTCATTCGCTCTCGTTCTCGACGTTCCTCAGCTGTGTTACACCTCTGCCATGGCTTCTTTTCAATCGTGAACATCTCCAGAACACTTGGATTTGGAACTAGATCTGGAGTAGATGATGTGGATTCGTCTGATACAGGCGTTTTCTGCTTAATTTCAAGAGATCCTTCTTTATCATCAGCCACGCCAAGAACCAATCCCATTTTTTCCAACTGTTCCATAAAGTGTTGAGCATCGAAATATTCAGATTCAGGAGTTCCATCATCATCAACTTCTTCTTCACCTTCTGGAATATATGCATCCTCTGGATCGTATTCCATATCTTCGTGATTCGGTTCTTCTTCTTCTATTTTTTCTTCCTCAATCTCCTTCTTCACTTCTAATTCTTCCTGACTCGTTCCTTGACCTTCTTTTTCTAGTTGCCCTGAAACTGAAACTCATTTTTGTCAACTATTCAAAGGTTTCCTGAACTCACGATGCTTCAAAATATGCTCATTCGTGAAACCAGCCTGTTTCATTGCATTATCCTTCTTCCTCTGCCGCTCTCTTCGCTTTCTGATCCTATCCTTTTCCCTTCTGATTTCAGTCTGTCGACTTTTTTCCTCATTCGCCGCTTGTAACAGAAAACGTTGCACGAAATCGACTGGATCCGCCGTAGGAAGTTGAGTTGCTTGAGTTGGTGTCGATGGCTCTTCAACTGATTCCATTTTCACGTCCATTCCCAAAATCGAATTCATCACTGATCCCTCGTCTCTTCTTCGGGCTCTGAATCTTTGCTGTCGAATCCGATTCGTTTCTCGAATTTCTTCTGCAGTCTTCTTCGGAACCACATTCACTCTATCTTTCTTCTTAACATCCACGACTCCAGTGATGGCTTGTAGTAGTCGCGCTTCTTCTCTCTTCTTCGCTCTGAATCTTCTCTGTCGAAGCTTGTCGGATTCTCGACGCTCCGCAAGTGTCCGTTTCTTGCGGACACCACTGTCCAGGTCCATGTGATCTGAAATGAAATTGATAAAGTGAAAAGAAAGATTGATGAAGATACAGGCGTGATGAGTAACGAATAACGCGAGTGACAGAGGAGAAGTGAGTCCTAGTACTGTGTCAACAAACAGTTCACCAATGGAGGGGACACGGCGATGAATCGATTGTCGGCCAATGTTGTGTCGTCTTTGCCTGCGTGTGTGTGTGTGTCAATGCCTCTTCTCTACTTCTCGTTCATCGCCGATGTCTGTCTACTTCTACTCGGCCCCTCCTCCGTGTCCGTCACGTTACCAAGGACATAACACGAAGCGGAGAGTGTTTGGGTCGGGTCGGGCCGGAGGAGGGTGACGAGTGGAGATAGACTGTGGAAGAGGAAGAGACGCAGAGACAAATACGTACACAGAGACAAAACACACACGAAGAGATATCAGCTGGGTCTCTCTCCGATTCGGAAGAAGAGAGATGAGACATCGTACATCCATACGGTTTATAACGGTGTAATCGCGGACGGACTTTTGCAACATTCCATTTAAGGGGAAAGGGGTACCAGAAAGCGAAGAAAATTAAGGGTGAATCGTAAATCTACCCCGAAAATTTCCGGAATGGGACGCATCGCGTGTCACGGTACGGTACCTGCACGGTACGGTACCTGTGAGTATTCATCTCAGAAATTTTCGGGGTATATTTAAATATGTATATTTAAAATATATATTTACGATGTACTCTTTTGCAACCCCGTGCTTGCAACATTCCATTTAAGCGAAAAGGTACCAGAAAACGAAGAAAAATGGGGGAAAATGGAACACGAACAGTCGGCGGGACAAAACACGGATGTCGGTTGAAGAGGGGTGGTGCTACGGGGCGAAGGAAAAAGCGAAATGACGGGACACCCGCATTCACATTCGGTGGGAGTGAGTCTCTTTGTGCTGGAGAGTGTGACACTGGCGGAGGAGAGACTGCACAAACAGAGACTGTATGTATGTGCTTCCACCACAAGACGGCCGGCTCTCCGTCCGTGTCCTAACGGATCGGCGGACGCGGCGGCGCTCACGGTTTAGAATAGAAGTGGCGGGAAGTCGAAGGGAATAGAAATGGGAATAGATGGGGAAAAATTGGCTTCGCGACATTTCGAAAGAAGAAACGCGTTTCGAAATGTCACATGTCATTTTAACGTCACACTTTCGAAACGTCTTATTTTGAAACGTCGCAATTGCGAAACGTTACACTTTCGAAACGTCTTCTTTCGACATGTCGCGGGACCGAAAAAATGTACAGTGGCGAGATGTGGTGAGTGTACCTTTGTTATTCAGTGAATAACTTTGCTCAAATATGTCCGAATGACCTGAAATTTTTCATATTTATTAACAATATGACTGAGAGTAGAACCTGTGGTTTTTTGAGAATAAAAATTACTTCTGGGCTCCAGAATCCTTCCTGATGTAGGCGTGATTTGAAAGTCCAAAAAATAACATTTTCTGAGATTAATGAATTTTTGTAATTTCTTAAAGAAAATGTTGATACTAGATAAAATAAGTAACTCACGAAGTTTGGTCTACTTTGGATGATCAGCTCCGGAGATATGGACGTCAGAGCACAAAATTACATGTTCGGCACATTGAGTATATCTCGGCTGAAACTGATCGTAGGAACCTCAAATTTTCAGAGAATATGTATCTTTAAATATACTACAAGGTGGCAAAAAGAATTTTCAATTTTGAGCATAAAATGTTTTGGCGAAGTACAGGGCTACTTCTGACCAAATTGAGGCAGTATATCGAAAAAAAATTTTTTGCTCATAATTGAAAATTCTTTTTGCCATCTTGTAGTACATTTAAAGATACATATTCTCTGCAAATTTGAAAGTCACACTATCATTTTCCGCCGAGATATGTTCAATGTGCCAAGCATGCCATTTGGTGCTCTGACGTCCATATCTCCGGAGCCAATCATCCAAAGTTGACCAAACTTTGTGAGTTACTTATTTTATCTAGTACCAACATTTTTTTGATTAAAATACAAAAAACCATCAACATCAGAAAAAGTTATTTTTTGGACTTCCAACTCACGCCTACATCATGAAGGATTCTGGAGCCCTGAAGAAATTTTCATTTTCAAAAAACTGCAGGTTCTACTCTCAGTCATAGCGTTAATAAACATGCAAAATTTCAGGTCATTCGGACATGTTTGAGCAAAGTTATTCACTGAATAACAAAGGTACACTCACCACATCTCGCCACTGTATATAAATGTATATAATTCAAATAAATTGCTGTAGAGCTGAAAGTGAGATCAAAGACACCAAATTCACCTATTTTCAGATGTGTGCTGGGAGATGATGTCGAGATGGTTCCGTGACAAGGATCAAAACTTTGCACAAATCCAGGAATGCACAGCTCTGCTTCCCCAATCGCTCGTCGACCCACGCCTCCGCCACGGAATCGCCCGACTCATTTGGGACAAATTCGTTGGCTCTGCGTTCCAATCAATCGTTCAGATGGTCGAAAAAACTGGACGTCGACCGAAGGATCGTGAGTCTCGGAAGGAAATTGGAATGGGAGAAGTGAGGTTGGAAGAGTTTTTGGTGGAGTGTGAGAAGTTCTTGGATATTTTGATGGTGTCGGTGAGAGATATGCCAGCGCCTATCGAGTTTAAACAGGATTTACTTGTTGAGGTAAGTGAGAAATGACCAAATGAATAGATCAATTTGATATTTAGATGGCGAATTCATCATTTGCATCACATCTTCAACAAGGTAAAAGTGTTCAAAGACAAGATCAACTCTCATCGCTGGCATCTCGTCAACCTTTAGTCAATTTCCATCTCGTACTTCATCATCAACATTTGGCACTAGCTCTTCGTCTTCAACTAATCACTGGTCTTCGATTCCATCCACTTCGAAATCTTTTCTGTGTCACTGGAAATCGTGCATTCTTCGCTCCACTGGACTCTCATCCTCTGATTCCGTTGGATCGAGTGGACGATGCAACAATGGAAAAGAGACATGCGTTCTTGATAAAAGTAGCAGAGCAGGGAGGAATGGAAGAGAGACGATTGGCAAGGAATTTGGAGATGGAATGGAAGTTGACTGTTAATGAGATTTCATTTATGGTATGTTATAGGAATTCGGAATATTTGTAAAGTTTCATTTTCAGCAAGCACTATCCTCTTTCCGTCATGGAAACGATCATCAAGGAGTTCTAGAACTCGCTTCTTGCGTTCGCGACGATAGATCAGCAGTTGCATTGGCACGAGTTCTAGCAGGAAGACTAATCCAATTAGGGACAGAAGCCAATAAGAGATTCAGCACCGCTCATTCTCAGTATTTATGTGCACTTGCCGGTGAAGAAGCAGCTCGAGTAGAACTATACGAAGGTTCCGAAGAAGATCCACTAACTGAAGCCAATCCAAAGAATTGGAAAGATGCTGTGACGTCACTTGGAAGAGCTGGAAATTCGGTGCCACAGTCGGCACAGGCCGCCATCCCATTTGTGAGAATGAACGATATCGCGAAGTTGTATTTCGGAGCACAATGGGTCAATAATTAGTAGTCAAAATGTATAGAGATTTTTGTAAAATTGCATATTTCTTATTCTGTGTGTTCTATGGGTTTCAAGTTGCCTTGGTTTTGAAAAATGTGTGATAAAAAGTTTCATTTCAATAGAAATCCATAAACAGAAAAATTATCAAACTCTGCAAACAAACTAACTCCTTTCTGAGAAAGTATGAAGTTCTTCTTTGCAAGATTAACTTTGAATTCTTCTCGAAGATTTTCGAATTTTCCAGAAGTTTCAATGCTCCACGGAATTGAATCAAAAGATGAAACTATTTTTGGGATGTCTGGCCACATTCTTTGATAAAAGAACTTTGAAGGCTTTCCAGTTGAAAAAGATTTCTGAAATCGAAGATTCTACAGATGAAAACTCGAAATTCAAACCTTCAGAAGTTCAACGATATTTTCATCAGTTAAAAGAGCGGATTTGTTTGCAATTTCCTCTCCTTCAAACTTCAAAGATTGCTCGAAAGTGGACATCAGTCTGCTGTGAAGCTTTTTTGCTGTTTTTACTTGTTCCAAATCTCCAATATCAGAAGATACAGTAACATTCTTCACTGTCATCGAAATATCCAAATTTTCAATTCCTGGCTTTGCAAACTTCACTATTCGTTTAGTCATTTCATCGGAGGCATCTTGAGATATTGAAAAACATCGAACTTTTATGATTTCTTCTGGAAGATTCGGTAGAATTCTTTCAGGCTCATTTCCATTCGCTCCAAAATTCATTGACGAGATAAAGGAAAAATTCAAGGTGTCGATTTCGTCATCCTGACGTTTCAACATCTTTTGGAGACTTCTCCATGCAACAGTTTGGAAATTTTCGTTCATAGAGAAAGTGGAAAATGTGTTCCAATTTTGGGATCTGAAGATGAGAGAATATATATATAAACGGCTTCCCGACATTTCGAAAGCATGACGTTTCGAAACTGTGTCGTGTCGAAAGTGTGGCATTTCGAAAGATGACGTTTCGCAAGAGTGACGTTTCGCAAGTGCAACATTTCGAAAGTGTAACGTTTCGCAAGCGCGACGTTTCAAAATCAAACGTAGTACTTGTGAAATGTCGCACTTTCCAAACTGCACACTTGCGAAACGTCACACTTTCGAAATGTCGCGGAGTCATTTGAACGGATAGCTGGGATTACGGTACCTTTTTACTACAGCAGTCCCCTCGGAGATTTCAAACGAGTCTCGAAATTCTTCGTCGTATTTAATGTGGATGTACTGAAAGGCAAAATTTGAATTCAGAAAACCAGAATTTCCTAGAACGCTTACACTTCTGAAAGCAGTGAAATTGATTTCCCGAATCGGTTTTGAAACTGAATCAATGAATAACTTATCAGTCCAAGAGCATTGTCTCAAGGTTCCCCTAAAAAATAATATTATAAAAAATTGAAGACTTTAAAAACCTGTCTATTCGATTCAAAGGTTCCACAATGATTCGCTTCACATCTTCAGGAAGATCTGACCAGGAAATTGTCATTTTTTGGGGAAGAAAAATAATTTTTCTTATCTAAAAGGGTGAAACACTTGGCTGAGTCTTTGAGTAAACAAAACTTTGTCATCTTTATTTCTCTTCCAGAATAAAACCGATTACATCTCGACGACCATTACAGAATTCTATAAAAAGAGAAGTGCGGAATCCGGGGAGATTTACGAGGTAATATTGGCATCCTGGAACAGTTTCATAATCGAATTTAAATTTTTCAGAAAAATCAGAAGACCAATGATGGAAATCAAAGTTTTTCAGCACACCATCTCGATTTTTGCATCCGCGAAAAACACGGAATTTTTTCGGATTTCCAGTCTCGATACTTTTCTGGAAAACAATAAAATTGATTCTACAGGTTTCTGTAAGATCAGAAAATAGAAATTTCAAAACTATCGTTTCCCACTCACCTTCATCAGATTCACCACAAAACATTGGTTAAAATAGAGAGGATCTATACTAATTTCCATTCCTTCTAGATTCATAACTTCCTTATTTTTCATCGCGATTGTACAGAAAAGTTTCTTGGCTGTTTTCACTTGAATCTTCTTACCAAACTCCGTTGAAAGATTAAAAGGATAACCAATCTGGTCAACATAAAGATTCTCAAGGCATGGTTTGACAGCTCCAATTATTGCATAAACTAACCAATAGTTTTTCTTTCCCGTCATTTTCAGAGATTTGCATTCGATTGATTCCTGAGGGAATGGGGGCGAAAAATTGAAACTTTGAGCTGAAAATTAGAGAAGATGGATGAAGAATTTGGAACTCTGACTCACGATTCTCAGAAAATTTGAACTTGAAAACTAGAGAGTCTATCGCATTGTTTTGATTCTCCAGAAGATTTTCGAACGTTTTCCAAGCAGCTTCTTGGCAATTCATTTCAACAATTGAGGTTTCACACAAAGTATTGCTTGACCATCTGGATATTTTCAACACTCAAAATACTATGAAGTCCACTAACCTCTCAATTTCAGTTTTATTATCGTAAAAGTTATCGTTTTCTCCATATGACTTGAACACATCTCTTCGGTCGCTATAGGTAATTGAAAATTCTTTCTGATTTTCTAGCACGAAAATAATTTCGGAAGTTGGCTCGACAGTAGTTGCAATACTTACAGACATTGTTCTATACCAACTTTAAAATTCCAGTTCAATTTTACAAACATAGTTTTATCAATGCTTTCAGACAGTGAGTCAGTAAACAAAGAGAGGTATAAAATAGATTGTGACGTATTTCAACACCTTGTAATTTTTCCACTTACAAGGGAAGTGCTTTTAGACACCGCTTGAGAATTTTCTGAAAGTTTGCTCATAAAAACTATCGAGTATGCTGAGAACAGTGGTGCAATTTGTATCTGCCCAAATTTAGTTTCAGTGCCAAAAAATGACCCAGAAAGCATTTTCAGTACTAATTTTCACATACAAACTTAGTTTTTTTCGACGACTGGATTACTTTTTTGAGAAAATTTTTGTACCAGTTTGCCTAAACAATGTTTCTCTATCGATTGACATACATTTCTCCAAAAAATGCTGATATCCTCAAATTTGCCATGTTTCTTCAAAATGACCGAAAAAATAGTCGAAATATTGCGAGTTTGCCGGCTAATGTTATAGTGCTGATTGTTTTATCAAGATTCCAGCCAGAAAAACTGAAAAAAAAACATTTTTTTCAGCATGTTCGATAGTACCTATGGGCCAACTTTCAGAAAATTCCCAAGCGGTGTCTAAAAATACTTCCTTTGTTAGTGTCTCATTTCGATAACGTTCTTAGTCCAATTTAAACTAAAAACAGATAAAAATCAATCCAAACTATGAAATTCATAAAAATCCCTCACAACAAAGAAAGCAAAAACGTTTTGCCCCGGGCGGGATTCGAACCCGCGATTGCACAGGTCCTGGGCAGTGATACGCATAATGGTTCACACCCATATCCGACGCATAATGGGCCCAAATGAGACACATGCGCTACATTGTGCGCCGGATATGGATGAGACCCATTATGCGTATCACTGCCCACGACCTGTGTGGTTTCACCCAACGAGATCATAAGTCTCGCGCCTTCGACCACTCGGCCACCGGGGCACATATTCTGAAAAATGTGCATCTTGGTGAAAAAGGACCATTTCGGGGTGGAAAGTGGGGTATTCGGGGGTAATCGAGGACGGGGAACACGATGAGAACACAATCGAGACCCGATACTGTCGAAAAATCAGTGTTTGTTGGCTAAGGCGCAGAATGCAGCCAGTTACATGCTCATCGAACTAGAGGAATCTTCCAAACTAAGAAAGTGTATATTTTCTGGAACATTTTTTCGGAAAATCAAACTTAGAATGATATGGAAGTTATTATCTATTTTCGATCTAGCCTACTGTCAGGTCGTTTCCAAGCTTGATTTTCGAATCGAAATCTCAATATAGAGAAAACTGTTAATCGCAAAAGTGTAGTCATAGAGAACTATATGCAATGAGTGTTTGGTTCCTTATCAACCTAGAAATGTCACTTTCAATGGGACATAAGGTCTCTGCAGAAATCCTGTGATTTTTTCAAACAATAAGTTTACTCTAGTTCAATGAGCCTTCAATTGTCTGCATTCAGAGCCATTGCCAATAAAAATTGATTTTTCTACTTTAACCGGTTTTCACTCAAACTCAATTGTGTTCTCATCGTGTTCCTCGTCCTCGATTACCCCCCGAAACCCCACTTTCCACCCCGAAATGGTCCTTTTTCACCAAGATGCACATTTTTCAGAATATGTGCCCCGGTGGCCGAGTGGTCGAAGGCGCGAGACTTATGATCTCGTTGGGTGAAACCAATCGCGGGTTCGAATCCCGCCCGGGGCAAAACGTTTTTTGTTTCTTTGTGTTTCAAGTTTTCGAAGTTTGTTTTATTCTGGTGTTAATTTTGAAGTGTTTTTTAAAGATTTTGAACTATTGAAAATGGTTTTTTCAAACATTGTATTGGATTGGCGGTATCCAATAAACTGGATCAGCGGAAAGAACTGGAATTGTTGAATTATTGGATTGTCAGACCTAATAAAGTTCGCTTCATTGCTAAATTCATTAACTCTTCCAATGACATCTCGCAATAAATTCTGAAACGCAGAAACAGTTCATGGCCCCTTTGCTCCCCTCCATAGCATTTAGGAACTGTCATTCTTGAAGAGCACTCGTTGCTCTCCATTCTCAAATGTTCGAATATACATAAAAAGAGGGCATGAACTATATGCGCATAAAGCCCATAAACTGATGGTTTGATGAGTTGGATGGCTCCCGTGACGATCAGTTGGATGGCTCCCGTGACGATCGTTTATCTTCAAGACCTTACCTTGACAACATCAAACTGCAGACTATTCACAGGTTCAAAAATCGAGAATCTATCATAATAGAGCATTGTTCCTTGCTCGGTGAAAAAGTAGACATGTCCATCTAAAGTTCCCAATGCAATGATAATTGAATCTAACAATTCGATATGTCTGACATTCGAGAGTCCAAAAATACAAGAAGCGGTGATTTCGTTGCCCACAGGATCTCCTTCAATGTACTGTTTGCATACAATTTTGTACTGGTTTTCTGGAAAAAAAAAATCTCATTACAAACTTTAATCTTTAATATTATACCATCTGGAGGTTTCCGAAGAACCACAAATCTTGATTCCCAGGTTACCAACAGGTATTCAGCATCCGAATATGTCTTCAAATCACATCGAAACAACCAATTTCTTACTGATTCATCTGATTCCATCGTTTCTTCTTCAACGTCTTTTTTATCTCCCCAATCGTCCCATTCTTCTACATTCTCTCGTTTCTCTGTTGTCTTACAAAACTGTTTCTCACTTCCATCAGAACTTTCAGAGTTTCTTCGCTCGAATTTCGCTAGAAAAGTATTGGATATATTTTTGTTCAAGTTCAAACGAAAATCTCACATTCTTCCGCAAAGTCTCCGAGTAGATATTTTTTCACTTGTTTCGCAACTTCATCATTCACAGCACAGTATGCCTCCAGATTCACCGGAGCCACTGACATCTCATGCTATTTCTGAAATCTTGAAAAATCAGAATAGAAAACTCGATGATCAATACATTCACATCGTGTGATGAACAGAGAGTGTGCGAAACAAAGAGAAATAAAGAGGATTGGTGGAATAGAGCGAGAATGCAACAAACATCATTGGCGCGTGTTTAGAATCGATAGAGAAAACAATTACCCTTTTATTCAGTCATGACTAGTCAGTCTCTTTTTCGGATAATCCGTCATTGGGTATCGTCACGACATTACAAAGTTACTGTATTATTTAGATGTTCTTCAAAACAAGAAAAGCAAGGAAAAAGACGAAAAAGTTCAAAAATGAATCATAAATCTAGAAATACATTCTGAAAAAAACACATTAACGCCTGGAAACACAAGCCAAAAACAAAAATTGTGCGATTTGTTTTACTGAACGTTTTACTGAACTTCAATATTCAAATATTGAGTTCCTAAATGTGAAAAATCCTAATTAATTTATTCAGAAGTACTTTTACCATTCTAAAAAGGTGAAACAAAAAAGCAAAAATCTTTTGCCCCGGGCGGGATTCGAACCCGCGATTGGTTTCACCCAACGAGATCATAAGTCTCGCGCCTTCGACCACTCGGCCACCGGGGCACATATTCTGAAAAATGTGCATCTTGGTGAAAAAGGACCATTTCGGGGTGGAAAGTGGGGTTTCGGGGGGTAATCGAGGACGGGGAACACGATCAGAACAATAACAAATCGATCAGATGAATGAAAAATACAGAAAAAGCATATTTCTTCTTCATTTTGAATTGCAAATTTTCGGCTCAGTAGCATTTGAAACACAATCTGAATAACTCTAGAGTTGAATATCGAAACGAACTAATTGGCATAATGAAAAATTTGGAAAAAAATTTACAGAATACGAGAGTTAGAAAGAAAGCAGTAACATTCTGCTATTCAGTTCCAGGAATATTCGAATTGAGTGTCGGATTCTATTGAAAAAAGTGAAGAAAAGTTGTCATTTAATGCAGATATTCGTTGTTTCTGTATTTTCCGTTCACTTGATCGACTTGTTTTTGCTTTCATCATATTCTCCGATCTCGATTACCCCAGAAATCGCACTTTCCATCCCGAAATGGTCCTTTTTCACCAAGATGCACATTTTTCAGAATATGTGCCCCGGTGGCCGAGTGGTCGAAGGCGCGAGACTTATGATCTCGTTGGGTGAAACCAATCGCGGGTTCGAATCCCGCCCGGGGCAAAACGTTTTTTGTTTCTTTGTGTTTCAAGTTTTCGAAGTTTGTTTTATTCTGGTGTTAATTTTGAAGTGTTTTTTAAAGATTTTGAACTATTGAAAATGGTTTTTTCAAACATTGTATTGGATTGGCGGTATCCAATAAACTGGATCAGCGGAAAGAACTGGAATTGTTGAATTATTGGATTGTCAGACCTAATGAAGTTCGCTCCATTGCTAAATTCATTAACTCTTCCAATGACATCTCGCAATAAATTCTGAAACGCAGAAACAGTTCATGGCCCCTTTGCTCCCCTCCATAGCATTTAGGAACTGTCATTCTTGAAGAGCACTCGTTGCTCTCCATTCTCAAATGTTCGAATATACATAAAAAGAGGGCATGAACTATATGCGCATAAAGCCCATAAACTGATGGTTTGATGAGTTGGATGGCTCCCGTGACGATCATACGGGCGGCTCACATCTGCCTACGGTAGGAAGAAGAAGGACCAAATGTCAATATGTAAATGGGTCTCGAGAGGAAAACGAAAGAAGAAAGGTTTGTTAGTGAAAATACTTTTGGAATATATACATTGGAAGGTTTCTGACAAGTAAAGAGATGAAAAATCTAAAGAAATGACTAGAAAATGGGGGTGGTGATAAAGTTCATCGGGATGTGTTCGGTCACAGGAACGAAATGTTAGTGAGGAAATGAAGAATTAGGTTTTTGTTAGAGAAAATGAGGGAAAAAGTGGTAAAGTTGGAGGTGGTGGAAGTGGTGAATTGAGAAGATCAGAAAGAATCGATTCGAGTGGAGTCGTGCCGAGAAGGCGGGAGAAGAAGAGACGAGAAATTGGAAGATTTCGAGTGGATTTGAGAAGTTCAAGGCATTCGCAAAGTTGAGGATATCTCTGGAAATTTGATTTGGTGATTTCTGGGTTCTCAAATTTCGGCTCCGGGACATTTCGCAAGTAAAACTTTCGAAAGCAAGTCAATTCGAAAGAGAGACATCTCGAAAGTGTGAAATCGCGTTTTCGTCTAATGTTTGGAATTTTTAATATGTAGTTTTGCGTTTATGATCTATTAAATATGAAAAAGAAAGTTGAAAAAGCTCAAAAAATTAGATGAAAACGCGATTACACACCTTCCAAATGTCCAATTTCGAACTGTCTTAACTCCGAGATGTCTCACTTTCGAAATGTCCCGATGTCCACATTTTTTTCCTCAGGAGTCCGAGATTCCAAAATTTAGAGCTATATATTTGTCAAGATTCGTATTCTTCGATGATTTTTTTGGGATTTCTACCGCGAAAAAGTTTCGTTGTCTAAAAAACTAGATTGTGGTCAAAAAAGTTTCGACCACAATTAAAAGTTTTGGCGGTCGAGAAAAGGTTTGCGGCCGAAATTTTTTTTCCTTAGGAGTTGGAGATTCCGGAATTTAGAGTTTCATACTCGTCAAGATTCGTATTCTTCGAATAATCTGAGCTGGAATTTTTAGACTTCCAGATTCTCAGCGATTCTGTACCTCTCATTTTTCGCTTTTCACAGAACTGACCTCATTCCTTTTGTTCATGTTACAGTACTCCTCTAACGCTGATGTCAGTTTCTCCACAATTTCCTCAATTTTGCTCTTCTCCTCTAACGACTCATGATCTGAAAGTTATTCATCGGCAGAAGACCCAAAAAACTAGAACACGGCTCTCTCCCGAAAAACGGGCGGAACACAAAGAGAGCGTATAAATTTCGGAGAAGTGCGAATGGCAGATGACATGTCGGTCGGGATTAGGGAAAAGGGACCCCGGGACTGGCGCCCCCTTGGCTCTAATCCCCTCTTGGATTGCCCCACCTCATCAGGAAGTGGGTATACGGTAGGTCACTTTGACGAGAAGAGGGAGGATTACTGTAGTTTACTTACCACAACTGAAAAGAAGAACAGCGCGGAGAGATTGAATTTCGACTGGGTCGAGATGGTTGTCTCGGATTTTGTCGAGTTTTGACTGAAAATTGGTTTTTTACAAGGGATTTTATTGTCGGTTTCTAATTGATATTGGGAACTGCTGGAGGATTGCAAATGTTCAGTGAAAAAAATCCGCAATTCTTCAGAGTTTTAGAATCTGCATTTGTGTAGCAAACAGGACTGAGCGGCAACGAGTTTCGACAAGTTCATTCAAATGTGAATAACTTTTTTCAAGGAGATCGGGTAAAAATACGGTCAACAAGAAGAATGTTCCTTATTAAAATAGTTATTGATTAGTTTAAAAAACCTTTAAATTTCACCAAAAATTAAATTTTACGGTTTTTTACTAATCGATAGCTTTTTAAATAAGGAACGCTTTTTTATTGACCGTTTTTTTATCCAACCTTCTTGAAAAAAGTTATTCATACGAATTCTTTGAAACTCAGCCCTGGTTGGTTGTTTTACGAACATAACTGTATTGGAAGTACTCGAAAATCGCAAATGCTCAGAGAAACATAAATTTTAACACACTCTACTAACAAAACTACCAACCTGGAATCCCAAAAACGGTTCCTCTTCCAACACACTTCCAACTTCTACAACTTCACTCTTCTCATCATCTGATTTCGATCCAGATGACGACAACGATGATCCACTGTCCCCTCCTGATGTCAAATGAGTTGCCAGATTGACACCGAAATTCGAATGAGCCAACGCAAAGACGAAGATTGGCGTCCAACTGTGACGGAGCAGTGCCAATTGGTCAGATTTTGACAGATTTGACATGCTGGTTCGAGCCCAGTGGACAGTTGTGAAAATGGTTTGAGCAGCGAATTCAAAGATTGATTCTGGGAACACATTCATTTACCGTTTGGATTCTAAAAAAGGACCAACCTTTCACCGGCTGTTTCGCAAATTGTGCAGTCGCCGTCATCAACGGATTGAACGGAACCGGGAGGAACGGGAATGGAGGTCTCAAAAATGGATTCGTTGGGAAGAAATTGGGCAATTGGACCGGCAGACGACCTCGTTGAACTGCTGAAACTGCGGTCTGAGTCTCATTGGATCTTCGCCCTGTTTAAGAATGAAATCCACATGAAAACCACAATAAAGAAAATCGGGGAAGGTTGTCTAGGGAAGTTGGACTGTCTTCAGAAACTTGGATTGGAAAAGTTGGCCAGGGCAGAAATTTTTCCGAGAAAAAAACACTTTTTTATAGAAAAGTTCCTAAATTTCATGAAAAATCATGAAAATAATGAAGGTACAGAAAAACAGATTTTTTTCCAAAAGTTGGTTTTCGGGAAAAATTGAGCCTTAAAGCCCAGGCCGACCGTGCAGGGCATTTGGTTTGGATGGGTATGAAAAAAAAACGTAGTTTAGGTTTCTGAGTTCTTGATAAATTTCAAAAACTGACTATGAAAATTCCAATTGCTTTGAGTTCAGAGCCTCAGAGTCTCCGAATCCCGGAAGCTTGCATAAAACTGTATCTAAATTTCCCAATTCAAAATCCCATTTTCCAAAGACAGTCCAACCCAGATCTCTATATCATATCTATCTTCTCCTCACCTTCTTTTCTCATTCCCATCCGAATACATTTTGTCAGTCGACAGTATTGACATTGATTACGGTGTTGCACGTCAATTGCACAATTTTTCGTTGCTCGACACGTGTACGACAACGATCGACGAATTGACCTGTGGATAGAAATTATCTTTGAAAAAAGAAAAAAAGGAATCAACTATTCCGAAACTTTTCTTTGTTGTCACTTCCCCCGTTCAACAAAGTTCGAGGAGCGATGTCTAGTAAGTTTGGAGCAGAGCTTATTCCAATGTGAATAACTCTTTTTCAGGGAGATCGGGTAATAATACAGTCAACAGGATACCTGTTCCTTATTAAAAAAGCTATCGATTGGTTAAAAAACTGTCAATTTTTATATTCAAAATTAACAAAGTTAAGCTGTGTTTTGCCAAAAATCAGCCATAATTTCCGAAACCAGAAACTTTGCAAGCCGTAACACTGTTCATTTTTGATAAAATTTGACAGTTTTTAAACCAATCGATAGCTATTTTAATAAGGAACATGTATCCTGTTGACTGTATTATTACCCGATCTCCCTGAATAAAGTTATTCAAATTTGAACGAGCTGTCGAAATTTATTGCCGCCCAGCAAAAAAAAGTTTTCAGCTAAACTTCTCCTCCTCTTTCTTGTCTTGTGTGCCTCTCAATTGCAGACTTATGTTCATGGGTTAGTTTTTTCATCAGAATTACTGGAAATATCCATTTTCAGACAAAAACGGACCGGCCTCGAACCAGAAATTGGGAAACCGTATCACGGAGTAAGACAATCCGAAAAGTATATGGATCAAGTGCCCGAGTACGATAGAGAAAAGGGAGTGTGAGTTATATTTTGAATTTTATTCTAGAAAAATATATGATTTTCAGATTCGTTCGCAACAAAAGAGCCGCCGCCGCTCCAACTCCAGCACCCGCGAAGAATGTTGCGGGGAAACCGAAACCGAAGCCACAAATCGATCCTAAGATTATTGAGAAGATCAAGAAGAGAGTGAAAGGATTCGTGACAGTTTTCGGAGCCCTAACCGGTACCCTCATCTTCCTCTGCTTCACCAACATTGGCCTATTCATTTGGCTCTCGATCACTCTCAAGAAGCTCAAAAAAGCATGACAGAACTCGTATAAATGAATACCTTTTGAAGAAACTCTTGCATCCTTCACAACTGAATTGACCATAATGTTTTCCACTAGATTTATCTCCACAAACCACACAATCCGTCACATCTTGTACCGGTTCCGCCGAGAGCCCGGATGTTCCGGAGGCGTCGTGAATCTGAAAAAAATAAGAAAACTTGAGAGGGTTACTGTAGTAAAAGTGCCCCATGTATCATGTTGGCTCCGGGTTTCTTGCTAGTTGTATACATATAATTACCCGAAAATGTCGGTGTCTTGTGTTTTCGAAATGAAATGACAGGTTGTGTGGTGGGATGACACGGATCTAGCAAGAGGGACATGTGCTTCGTCTTGGTGTCACCCCCTGCTGAGAGCACCAAAAGAATCGGGAAAAGGGGGTACCGACACGGAGGGAAGGTCTTCTTTTTCATTTCTTCTCATCATTTTATGATCATTATCTCGTCGAATTATTCGTCTCTCCGCCGCGCCAAGAAGAGAGATTTTATTAACATTTGACGGGGGGTAGGGAGGGGTTCTTTCAATGAATTATAGCTTTTTTCGAAAGGAGACAAACCGCGAGAATAGATATAAAGTTGGCGGAGAGTGACTCGGGAATCATCAGGCGGGTTTAGAGGGTGAGAATGGGTTGGAAGCTGATGGAGTGCAAAGTTTATTGGTTTGCAGACGTTCTGTTCAAATTACTACGGTATTAGGAGCCTAAAAACAGCTGGACTAGCTGGACATTGTCCCTTTAGATGCCTAATAGTACAATGAAACTCTGGAAGTTTCCGTCTTGACGATTTCAGAAACAGATTTAGCTCCAAGAGCAAGGTCAGCTCAGTCATCCGAGTTTTGAATTTTTTGAATACGAACCGAGAAGGAACACGAACTTCATGAAAACTAAAGATCAGAAGCCTAAACTTTTAAAATTCCAAGCGGAATTTGGTTCCATTGGCTGTGTGACTTTTACTAAAACTTTCCCGATTCATAAACTCAAAACGTTTATATCTCCAAAAAGAGTTGATCTATCTAAAAAGTTTTAACTGCAAAATTGCTCATCATAAAATTTTGCAGATTTTTGTAGTTAAAAGTGCTCTGATAGCTTTATACCTTTTTGAGATACAGGTGGGCAAAGTTAGAGCAAAGTTAAGAACTGTTTCATCTTACTAAGAAATCGTTGAACAAGATTCAAAACTATTGAAATAGCTTCCTTCAATTAGTCTATGGTTTGGTTCGGTTCATAGTTAGACAGTCCAACCTTTACAACTGAATCTTTCAGATGAGCTTGGAAAAGGCCCCCAGGTCTTTTTCATTCTACATTTTGGGTAAGGAATCCTCGGATTGGGGGAAACTTCAAAAATGGATTGGCTAGCCTTACAATAATACCCTTCACAACACTAAAAGCTACAGTAATAAGTTTCCAACTTTCTTATTTCTAGTTTGGTACCTACGTCTACACCTTCTGCAAATCCGGAAATTTCAAAAACCGCCCGTTTTCCTCTAACCTTCGCCTATGTACACCTTTCCCTTTAATTGCATACCAAATATCAAAACACCTTACCTCCTTCTTCATACTCGCCGCCAGAATCTGATGCCATCCATTCGCATCCAGTGACGGTGGTCTCCACGGAAACGTTCCGACTGTTGTTGCAGCAGCGGCCGCCGCGGCTAACCACGGAAAATTCGGAATCGGAAGCATCATTTCTCAACGTCGAGGGATCCCCGGATGTTGCGATTTTCGGAGAAGAGGGTGCCGATGGTCTTCTCGAAGACGAATTGTGCCCGTGAGGGAGGGGTTGGGCCAGATGGGTTCAAGAGATAGAAGAAGACGTCGAGCCAAGAGCCAATTGGAACAAAAGTGGGCGGAGACTACGGTAGTCTTGAGGGGAAAGGGGAGCCAAGAGGCAAGAGAGCGGAGCAGATGATGGGCGCGACTTCTCGGCTCGTAAAAAGTGAGTTTCTCCAGGAGGGGGCCCCGTTCCTCGAGATGGTTGCCCGATAACCAATGCGCATTTATCATATTGGCGGATGGGTACGTTAAATGGAGATCGGATGGGGGAATGACTTCCTAGGAGACAACACAAACTACTCGATTAGCACCCATTTGTGTGTGTCTGCAAGTGCTTTTTTCGGGGTCTCCGAGGAGCTGTTTCGATTGGGAAAAGAGGATGTCGTTAGGAGAGTTTTGGCAGGTTTTTGAATTGGGTTTACTGGATTTGATTTGATGTTTTTGTCTTCAAGATTATTTTTGAATTTCTCTACTTTGAAAATCGTTTTTCTTTAGAGAAATTGACCGGGAAAACAATAGTTGAAGGTTCACATAAAAGAATTTCATAAAAGAATCTGAAGCTTTGAACAACGAATCTTTCTGAAATTTAGTGTCATTTCTTTCTAAACCTGATGCTGAATGTTTAGTCTAGTTTAGGCTTTTAAAAGTATATTTTAGGCTATTTTGGTCCCATCTTAGGCCTAATTTTTAGCCTACATATCGTATAACTACGGTAGCTCTATTTTTCGTATTTTAACCCCATAACGATTCCACCCGATTTTGATCAAGGCTTGACGGCGACAACAAATTCATCAACATTCAAATACGAATAACTTTTTTCGGAGGAATCGGGTAAAAATATGGTTAACAGGAAAACTGTTCCTTATTAAAAAAAGCTATCGATTGATTAAAAAATAGTCCAATTTCATCGAAAATTAACAGAGTTACGCCTTGTTGCAGAAGAGTAAGCGAAATTGTCAAAATCGGCAACTTTTCGGCAACACAAGGCGTAATTCTGTTAATTTTTTATGAAAATTGACGGTTTTTGAACTAATCGATAGATTTTGTAATAAGGAACATTTTTCTTGTCGATCATATTTTTGCCCGATTACTCTGAAAAATGTTATTCACATTTGAAAGAGTTTCCGAAACTTGTTGCCACACAGCTTGACTGTACCTGAAACTTTCTAGTTGTCTTATTTGAAATCTTTCGGATGTTGTTTTCTAAAATTTTAGGCTGAAAATAAGTTTAAGAGTTCCTACAAAATATATCCATAGAATGCATTGTTACAGTAATCTCCGAACTCCAGGACCAATTATACGTATTACAGTATCCTCTATGAAATCTGTCCACTTCCTAACCTTATTACTCCTTTTGATCCTAAAAATAATATATTTTCCTTTCGTTCGAATAATATATTTTCCTTTCGTTCTTCTTTGTGCATTGTGCTGCATTCCTCCACCGTAACCGACTCAACTCAATTATAGCCAAATCATCGAGTCTTCCCGAATTTTTCACACAAGTGGGCACCCTTTATTGGCGCCACCACTTGACGATTTTCCCGGCTCGTCTCCTAATTGCACCACGCCGTTATAATATGATTTACAGAAGAGACGAAAATCAATCGTTTTATGTAGTGGTAGTGGGGTGTGAATAATAATATAGAATAATTTTTGGGATGCGTTTTTGTGTTGAAGAAAGAGAGAATGGATGGAGACAGAAAAATGAGAACCCGCCGGAGGTGAGCAGAGAGAATTTTTTGGGTGAGAAGAAAATTGGTAAGGGTAAAGCATTACTGGATACGAGATTATTATGATTTTTGAAAAAAAAACTATTATCATTGGGTTGGAGTGGGGTGAAACCTGGATGGGAAAAAGGAAGATTTGGAAAAAAAACTGGGGGACTAGACTAATCATAAGAGTTCGGAAACAGAATGGAACAAACAAGAAACAACGTTACTAATATAATTGAAAAAAGGAAGAATCTAGAAAAATGATAAAACTGGAAATTGTCTGCATAAAGGAGAGAGCAAGAATTGGTTACAACAAGAACAAGATGATAATTGAGATAAACGACGGGAGGATTATTGAGAGAGCGGATGAAGAAGGCTCTTGGGCGGCGAGGAGCTTCTTGTATTCATCCATTTTCTCCGCGGGGGTCCGGACAGATGGCGTCGGTGACGGTGGGGGAGGGCGATTCTGTGGCGGACGAGGTGTGTACATCACGACGGAATCCACTTCGTCAGACTCGATTTTCGGCATCTGGAAAGGCCAGGATTGGAGTGAATTACTTTGAATCTTAAAAAGAAAACTCAGTAATGGTCGGGGTTGCCGTCCGGGGCGAAACGGGTCGGCGCTTTTTCCCCATCTAAATTGTGATTTTCAAGACAACATTCATATGAAAGTGTAGAACTCGATGAGATATACCGATTGATATTGAATTTAATGAGCTTACGCTGTTCGGTTGTTTCAAAAGTTTGTTAAACATCCGAGCAGGAGATTTCGGCCCGTGCGAGCTCGGACCGACCGCTTTCTGACATTTTATGGAAAATATAGATATGGAATTTTGCTATTTTATCTACCATTCTGTAGATCTCATCGAGTTCAACTTTTTCATATAAATTTCAACTTGAAAATCACAATTTTGAGGGGAGAAAATCGCAGGTCCGTTTTGACCCGGATGGCAATAAGGATTCCAGGGTAAATATTAGTACTGTAGTTGTGAAATTGTCCTACCTCAACCATCTTTCTATCCGTCTCATACGGCAGCTCATCATCCTCATCGTCATAATCTTCCTCGTCGTCAATTGTTGGAAGAGTGTACGCTTTTTCAGTTGTGGTCGTCCTTGGAGCCTTTGTGGTTGTAGTAGTTGTTGTAGAAGTACCTTTTGTTGCTTTCCTAAAATTCGCCGGTGGGTAGATGATAGGCTGTGTAGTTGTGGTGGTTTCTTGAGTGGTAGTTGTTGTTGGAAGAGTTGTGGTTGGAGTACTCTTCGTAGCCTTCACAAAGTTCTTCGGTGGGTACACAATGGCGCTGACAGATTGAATAGAAACTGACTGAGTCGGATTCAAGTCGAGCGGTCTACGATGCGGCTTCCAGTTTCTGTAGTAGGACTCGTAACTTTTTTCTTCCTTGGCTGCTGGTCTGGTAGTTGTTGTTGTTGCTCGGGTTGTAGTAGTTGGCGGAGCTGTTGTAGTTGTAGTTGTAGTTGTGGTAGTAGTAGATGCAAGTGTTGTAGTTGTTGGTGTGGTAGTAGTGGTTGTAGTCGGTGCTTCCTGAGCCACTGGAGCCACTGGCCAGCTTCTAGTTTTCTCTCCGAATCTTCTTTTCTGCTCATGCTGAGATTCCAGAAGTCTTTTTTCTTCCATTCTCTGCCTCTCTACTTCTGCACGTCGCTTCAATTCAGCTTCCCGTTGCATCTCAATCTGACGACGTCGCTCTTCATACTGTCTCATTCTTTCTTCATAAGTGAGTGATGTAGTAGTTCTTGTTGGAGGAGCTGTTGTGGTGGTAGTTGTAGTTGTTGTAGTTGTAGAAGTGGTAGTAGTAGGAGGAATGATCGGATGCTTTCCAGGCATCGGCGGCGGTGGTGGAGGCTTCCAGCCACTGTCAGCGTTCAGAGGATTCATGCGACGCCACGGTGGGAGTGCTCTGAAAACAGTCTTTGTATTCTTCACTCTGGAAACCACTGGAAATCATATATGTGGCCCGGACCTTTTGGGCTTTTCGGCCTTCGCGGCCGTCGATTTTTTCCAATTTGAATTTAATTTTTTGGTCAATCTTCGTACCAAAATGTAGAACTCGATGAGACCTATGAAATGGAACTAAAATCATCAAGATTACAAGTTCTAGACAAACACTGAGACATGCAATCTTGGTGATTTCAGTATCATTCATCGAGTTCTACACTTTGGTACTAAGATTGACCAAAAATCTTAAATTTTAAGCGGAGAAAATCGACGACCCGCGAAGGCCAAAAAAGGCCCGGACCACATGAATGCTGAAGACTTACTGCTCATCTGGATCCGGTTGCTTTCTCTCCACTGGTTTTCTCATATCCACCGCATCAATTCTCTCTGGTACCAAAGCACTAGGTGAACCCGCTCTGAACTCTTGACTATCCTCCACATCTTCATCGCTTCCAATGTCATTTGTGTTCTCATTGAATTCTGTATCGGTCTCAACTGTAAAATCATCGTATTCATCCTCTTCATCATCCCGCTTATCACGTATCCGATCGACCAAGTCCACATTGCAGTAGTCTCCACGAGTGCACCAGCATTTCGTCTGTAATATCCATAATAACAATAAATCAGGCAGCTGTCTGACCACAAATGTACATAAAGAGGATGGGTGCGAAAGGTGTGTATGTGTAGCATGTTACACCAACATTTGATACCATACCGAAATTTGTGCAAATATTATGTATTATGAGGGAGGTGGCTGACTGAGGGTGACTATTCACCAAGCACCTGCTAATTGCCACGCTGTTAAATGGAGGTAGTACGAATATTGCGTGAAGCAAAAGAGCTTCTCAATTGTTACCGTTTGTAAACAACACAGAAATGGGAAGTTGAGATTGAAAAATAGTTATTAGAAGATTTAATTGTGCTTCTTCATGGAGAGGCAGTTTAGAATAAAAGTTTGAAAGATCTACCGTCTCTTTTTTTGTAATTTTATTAAGCTTAAGAAAGCCAAATTAGGTAAAAAATTTGGATGTGGTTTCAAGGATCTGGAGGATTCTGGAGGACTAAGAGGAATCTAGAGATTTTCGATTTGAGTGGAATCTAAAGGTTTCCAATTCGAATTTTTCTTCTGAAAATTACAAAACATTCCAAATATTTATAGTGACAAATAATTCAAGGTGATCTTTAGAATCCAAGAATCCCAAAATTGAAAAATCTCAAAACTTCAAACTTCATCAGAATTCAAAACTTTTTGTTTCAAAACTTCGCTAAACCTTTCAGAAATTCCAAATCAGAAAATCTACAAAAATTCAGATCTCTCTCTTTCACTTTCTAAGTCTTCCAGAATTTTCCAAATTGTTCAAATCCCATTCAAATTTTTGAAAAGTTATCGAAAACTTACAAAATTACGCTTCCCATCGAACGCACACTTTCCTTGATCGGCTCTTTCCGTTACAAGAGCACAAGCCAACGTCTGGATGGTCGATCCACTTTTCTTAGCGATTGCGCATGCGCCTATCTGAAAATACGATTCCTTAAAACTTTTCGAACTTTTTTCTAGTTTAACCAAGAGTTCGCGCAACCGTATCCCTTTTTCTCTCTCAATATCTATTTGCAGTGTTCTCTTCTTTTCTGTTCTTTTCTCGGTGCTGATGAGAAAAATCATAAGAAAAAAGCCGAAAAGTGCACAGTCGCCCAGCTGCTTTTCGCGCACTCTTCTTCAGAGTACACAAGAAAGATAGATCGAAAAAAACGACACTCTTCATTTTTTTCTTTCATCATGAGATATGGAGGGTCAATGTCTCCTGGTTATAAAATTGACACCTGGCAATGGTACTGTGGGGAAGGGTGGCACACGATTCACAGCTGCATGGAGTCTCGTGTGCGAGGCAGTAAAAAATCTTGAGAGACTTGGAGAGGATCAAAGATCTTGTAGGGTATGGCCCATACCGTATGGGATTTTTTAAATGTCGCAGTAAAGGTTATTTTTCGAGAAAAAAGGAGCATTAAAATCTGTAAAACAGCATCGTTACAAAAAATTTAATGGCTTTTTTAATTGTCGGTGAACAAATAGATTTGGAGTACTGTAAATGTCATGGAAATGAAAATAATTGTTTACTTCTAAAGGTTTCGAAAGTTGTTGATGACCTACAGTACCCTCAGAAACCAAACACCAATTGCGGCCCTGGGACAATTCACAAGTGAGACATTCCGAAAATGGGCATTTCGAAAGTGTAAAATCGAGATTTTGCCTAATTTTTGAAATGTTTCGTAAATGTTTTTTGAATAAGGCAAAAACGCGATGTCATACTTTCGAAATGTCTTATCGAAATATCTCGCTTTCGAAATATCCGCTTTCGGAATGTCCCGGATCCCCAAGTGCTAATCCCTTTTTCACTAGACTTCAACTCCTTGGAATGCCGAATTCCCATAGCCAAGTGATTGAGCTTCTGATCGCACAAGGGATGGCAAACAGTGACCCCTCTGTTTCCGAACACTGACTGATTCACACGCTGTAGTGATCACGAAAACAAATCCCTCCGAAACTCACATGAGTCGCATTACTGCGAATTTCACACCACGAATTGTAGCACGGTATTCCACTATAAGCTTTGGTGCATTGGCATCTGAAAAAAATAAGAAATATTCATTATTTCACTTCGAATTCCTTTAAATTTCCCATTTTCCGGTAGCACCAGCTGTTCGAAAGAAACTATTCTGATCAATGGACCATGTGTTAACGAATGAAGTAACTGTTGGGACGCACTGGTACCAGACGGCCTTTTTGGTGTCTGTTCCCCCCTCTTCCTATCTGTTTGTTTTTAGAGAGACCCCTGTGAGAAGAAGAGAGAAGAAGAACTGATGTGCTCAGGCGCGGGAGCACAATGAGAAACACACCGGAACGCATGAAAAGCTTAGCCGAAATGTCAAACAGGAGCGAATGGAAGCTATGATTGAGGGAGACATAGACTGCGCAGAAAAGCTTGGATTTCAAAATTTTTGACCCAGAGGAAAGCGTCCAATTATAATAATGATGATGATGCACATGCGGGAGAAGGTATTTACATAAACATTAAAAATGACTCTGAGAAGAACAGGATCTATGAAAAGATGAGCATGCTCAAGAATTAATGATCAGTTTGTTTTTGAAGTGAGTCACAAGTAAGGTTACACTGTTAGTCATAAATTTTGAAATCTTAAGAAACCCTCGATCCTAATCAAAGTCCGATTCGAACAAAAAACATCTCCTGTTTGAGAAGGCCGAATGTTTTGTCTAAAAGCCGAAATGACCTTCAGATTAGTTTCCTTTCAAAATGGAGACTTCCCTCTTTCGTTGTCATTTTCGTCAACTCGCATCGTTTTGATTGTAAAAGTGTTCAGGAGACACCGTTGCGCGACATATCTCATTCTCACTTGATTTATTTCCTATATGATGTTCCGATCGTGCGCGCATAGATCTTGTCTTAAATCTCGGACAGTTCAGGTGTCCATGAAACAATTGTGTGCAAAAAATGAATGAGATGATATCATTCACTTCAGCGCCCGTGGTTTATAGAAAGTGAATTGATAAGGGAAGCGGCAAACGAACGGCTTGAAGAAAGGGAGAGAAATGTTGCGAATGATTAGCAACAGTTTTTGACATAAGGCGGTCGCAGAAAGCATTGTTTAGTTTTGATAAGGAGCATTTAAAGCGTACATAAAGTTTTTTAGGAGAGGAAGGCGTGTCTTTCAAGGACAAGTGCAAAAGAAGAAAGAAGCTACAATTGGAAAGGAAGGAAGTGTCGGAAGTAACAGTAGTGGCTCAATTTAGTAGAAACCTTTTGGCCTTCAGATTTCAAAATTCGAGTTCGAACTTTTATTCATTTTTTAAACGAAAATTCATACCTGATTGAATTGGCAGAAAACGCGAGAAGTGGTAGAAAGGCAATGACAACGAGAATGGAATGGATATGCATTTAGACAGCACCTTCGCTGACCAGCGGCGGATTGATCACGACTTGTACACTCCCGATTCTCGTAGTCGTCGTCGTCACCGATTCAGAAGACGACGACTGAAGTGCTCCGATGGAATAGATTGTAGAAATAGGCGCCAAAGTAGGTGGGGGCAGCGATGAGACGAGAGGGGACGGGGTTGGTGTTGCCGCAAGGGAAAGATGGAATGAAGGGGCGGGGTCACAAACAAATGGGGCGGGAGAGGGAGAGGAACACGGGAAGGCGACGGTGGTGTTGGCAAGACGACGGATTGCGGAGCTTCGACTGATGATCACCGATGATGGACTCGGGTCCAGGATTGTCATGCCAAAGGCTCTGAAATTACAAAATTTTATTTAAATCGTTCGGAATGCAGATTTCTGAGAATAAGTAGTAATGTCGTGGGAGGGAATGATTCGAATGATAGCGTCTCGCATCTGACAGGAAGCTGAGTCACAATAATGTTTCGCGTTGGTTTTGTTATGATAGAAAACTATGAAAAACGTTTTAATCGGATATTCGGAGAGAAGCGAATTGTTGAGAGCAAAAAATAACATTTCCTTAAGAAGTTTGTCGAAAATCGTTCAAAAAAGAGAAAAATTGACTTTGGAATCAGGGTATCTTCCTTTAAATTTGAATATTTTACGGTAGCATTTTCGTGGCGAGAGATCGCAGGCAGAATTTTTTTGAACGCTTTTAAACTTGAAAAAAAAGAACTTTCGATGTTTGCTCTAATTTTAGAACTTTGACTCTCTGTCTACGCCGAAAAAGTCTAAACTTAACGATGTCAAATTTTCCGAAGCAAAAACTTCAAAAACCAAAACCAAGGGATATGCTCGTTTCTCATTTTTCTCCTCCTCGCCCGTTCAGTACACATAATTTCATTTGTTTCCACCGCCTCGAAACACATTTTGCATGTTGCCGATGAGCCAGAGCAACAAAAAAGTACTCGGACTGCCTCGGCGGCGGCATGAATAAACATAATCGAAAACAAACGGGAAGGATATTTACGAAATCGCTATCTCCCTATTCGAATTAGTTCGGAGAGGTCCCGCCTGGTCCTTGTTCGTCTTTTTCTAGAGCTGTATTACGTTTTCACTACTATTACTATTTGTATATTTGGCAAGAGAGACTTTCTCGCGCACAAGAAGAAGCCACGTTGAAATCTGACACCATTCAACCCTTATACCAAGCCATTTCATGGGATCCGCCAGGGGCAAGACGTTCTCGAGATTTCTTTGAGCTCGAAAGAAAGAGCAAAGAAATAATCTTCACAAACTTTTTGGGAGTGAAAAAATGGTGTGAATTAGCGAAAGCAATGGTATCCCGCTGAGAAATGTTTCCTCGCAGTCATTTGCATATCACTTTCTTTTCGATATCTAATGAAACACATTATTTGATTCGATTGGAGAGGCATGGGGGCGGAAAAAAAGGACAAAAAACTTTATCTAGTAAGACAGGTCAGTTCTGCCATCGTAAAAACAGGAGAAGCGTTAAGTCAACAAATAACATTGGAGGAAAGTTGAAAGTATGTATGTGCCATCTAAAAATCTTGAAGAAACGTTTGTGTTCCTCTATGTTCCGTATTGTATCGGTGCGTTGAAACTGGAATTGAAAAAGGAGAAAGAGATGGCTAGAACAAAAAAATTGAGTGTAATTTAGAACTTACACAATGAAAACCCTGACTGAATTTTCCTGATTTTTCGGCTGCAATATCTCGGCACGAAAATTCTACCGTAACACATTAAAATTTAAAGGAACATACCCTGATTTTCATGTCAATTTGTTGTTTTTCGAACGGTTTTCGACAAATTTCGAAGCGAAATGTTATTTTTTTCAGAAAGTTTTAAAGAAAAATTTAGAAAGTATACATTTAAAAATTCAGACAGAAACAAAAAAGCAGAAAACAACAATTTTCAGCAGCAAAAAAACTCAAAGCTACCGTAACCGCATGGCAGGTGGTCTCGCAACGAAATTGGTAAATCGGAGAAGCATAAAAACCAACACAACATCTTGCGCAACTCAATTTTTTTGAGTGTCTCTCTCTAAGCTCCGCCCACTTTTGTCTAGCGGATGAAAGTGAAACTTATCAAAACATCTTATCTCTAAATCTAATCACAAGTACCTTTGAATGTCTCTACACAACTCCAACTTGACCAGCTTCTCTTTTGGCACCGTGCCAAAAACCACGTCACTCATCAGAAGTCGTCTCTCGCTCGTTGCGCTTGACATTAACGAGGCGAGTCGGCCTGGAAATTAACTTTTTGAATTTGTTGTCTATGCACTATGTTTGTCCCTAAAAAAGAGTTTGCTTTCTTATTTTTCCCCTTGGTTTTCTTTTCCTCGTTTCCTTCAAACTGACTGAGCCTCCTCTTTTTTTTCGTTTTGTATACCAACAATTGATGGCCAAACAATAATAATAACGCCATGAATTGTGAGTCACAGTAACCAAAATTTTTTGGGACAAAGAATAAAATCAGCCAGCCAAAACTGTTATGGACGAATAGGGATGGTTACCTGATAGTCCAGAGAGCTCGTCTCGCTCGTACATTTCTTCTTCTTGACTGTCGGAAATCGGGGAACTCGCCAGGAGAGCACACGACTCAGCGTCCAGATATTTCTGAGGAAAAAATACTACATTTTTGTTTCTCATCGGAAATACCTGAGTTTCTTCATCATTATCGCCTGGAAGAGCACTGGATTCTGCAAGTTGCATTCCACAAGTCTCCACATCGATCGCGTATTCTCGAAATACACTATTTTGAAGATGAGTTCCACAGCTTTCTTCTATGAAATTCTCCTTCCTCCATTGCGATGGCTCTTCGGGTTCCGCGAATCGAATAGTTTTCTTGATTGCATTGACTTCTTCTGACTCGAAAAACTTGAAGTTTACTGCCTTTTTTGGTTTTTCAGGAGATGTCTCGATTTTCATCGGAGAGCAGTCGAGATCTCTTGCTTCTGATTCTTCATAAATACTCATTGGATCTTCGAAATCATCAAAAGGATCTGGTGATTCTTCAAATTTGATCCGTTCAATCGGCGGTTGTGTATCTTCAAATGCGCTAAACTGTGCTTCATATCCAGTAATAAAATTTAGTGAGTATTGTTGTTTTTGTGGTGAGTTTCGAGGAGACTCAATTGGTGAAAGGGTATCGAATACATTGGAAATATCAGAATTTGTTGATCCGGGTTGTTCCTCTTCATTTTCATCATGTTCAAATGGATCTTCATCTTCTGTTTTTCGTCGTTTCGATGGTAATGCAACTTCGAGAGATGATCTTCGCTTTGGTGTAAGCGCTGCGAAGAGTTGCTCAGGGCTTTGACGGATTTGCAAAACGGGCGGTGAGAAGTCTTCGGATTTTCGTATAGATGATACTGAAATTTGAAAGAAGTTTATTTTTTCAGGATTTAGTATCCAACCAGTTTTGGGGATTGCAGGTGAGATTATTTTGATCTTGGCCATACTGGATGTAGGTGTCTTTGGAAAGTTCGAAGTGGAGACGAAATTCAGAATGTCCGTTTCATCGCCTTCATCGATGGTGAACACTTCAGTTGGTTTCGATGGAGGCTTTACAGATGTCTTCCGTGGAACCACCACTGTTATCTTTTTCTTTTTCGGTTTTTTTCTTTCATCAGATTTCTGAACTATTTCTTCTCGTGATGGTTGGTATGTGGAAGAGCAGAGCCACTCATCACTATCCTTCCGTTTCAGTTTTGCATCACCCTTCATCATTTCTAGAAACTGTAATGAAAACATGAATTTTTTTAAGTGTCTCGAAGTATATAGCAAATGATCTGGAACAGAGCAAAAATAATCAAGTCTGCTTTGATTTACTAAAATTTATCTAAAAACAAGCAAAAAGCAAACAAAAAAAGAAATATGCAATAAATATCTATACACCAGCATTAGATGGTAATCAAAACTCGACCAGATTGAACCCATACGTTTACAATTAACAAAAAAATATATTTAATTTTTCCTTCTTTTCATCATTCCACTGTTATCTTCCTGATTCGAAAAGAACGAAGAGAATCCGGATCCATTCGATGGCGCAGCTGGTTCTGGGGTTACTGTAGCTCTGTGCATTTTTTCGGCTCTCGTTCGAACAGCTTCTGTCAGATTCTCGGGAACCTTTGGAGTATTTTCGAGAAGAAGGACAGCGCGATCCAGATAGGCAATCTCATCATCTCTCTGAAAAAAACTTATAATATTTTCAGATATCGAGGGGGAAAACTTACAGATTTCTTATTCGCAACCAAATCAAGAAATTCTTCCACATTGCTTCTCATCAACAAGAAAACAATAGACGGGCTTGCAGGAGGTCTCTGTTCATTTCCATCTAGCAGAAATTCTGCACACATTTCGCATGCCTTTGGGCCGACTTTTGGAATCTGCAGAATGTTTCCAGTCATTGAGCGTAGAGGTCCATCAGGAATCTTGCTCAATATTGAAGAAAGATATTGAGCATTTGCCCACATTTGTTTAGCATCTACATCTTTGAATTTCACAACAATCGTCTTGATAGTGTCAGCAACTCGTTTTTCTGGTTCAGTATCAGCGAATAACGAAGTGTATGCCAGAAACTGTTCATTGGTTTCTAACGTAGGAAGGACCATTGTACGAAGTCTATTGTGAAATTCGTCAGGTTTAGTGCGCAGGTTTGATAGATGCTTTCTACTCTTCATGATTGTTTTTACATCATTCCTGGATACATTGAATGCAGGATCCAGAAGATATTCCAACGACGCCATATGCAATTCCCATTCATCGATTCCGTACTTTCCAGCAAGTTCCAGAGCATCTGCGAAAATTTGCTCCGTTTCCGTTCCAGCGAGACCTATGATTGTTTCTTTTCGATAATTCGCGTCTCCAATGAATCGACTTTTATCACAACCGTAATCTTCAATCCTATCGATCGCAGTGATGGATGCATCTCCTTTGTTCGCTTCTTTGATGATTGCGGATGCAGGAGCATCGACAAGAGCTGAAAGAGGGACACGATCTTGGAAGAATCGAAGTCCACGTTCATATCGTTTCAGCTTGTCGTTTGTTGTCCAACTGAGCTCTTCAGGATTTTCAGCTGGTTGGAACAGGGAATAGCATAGTGCCAAGGTTGATGATTCATGAGCGTATAACCTTTTCAGAATCTCAAAATCTTCTCGTTTAGCATAGCTCTCAAAGAAAGTCAATTTTTGTTTGATATCTCCACTGATTTCCTTTCTCGCATCATATAGCCGCATTGGGGTATACATCGGATCTCCAACCACTTTCTCCGAGACTGGAACATCCTCAATCCGCATCTCCCTTACTCGTCTTCCTTCACTCAACTTCTTCTCACTAACAGCAATCGCATCAATTGTTTCCAGCAGATTCTCATCATTCGAGTTATTTATAGCACACGAATAAACATCTTCCATATCCGTGGGAACATGCGGAGACTCCATTATTTGCATACAAAGTTGGTGAACCACTGGAACTCCTTTGGCCTTCATAACTTCTCCAATGTACTTGCTCAAGTAGACGGCGTCGTTGGAGTTGAGAGCAGCTAGAGCACAATAAGAGAGAGCAGTTGCAATCGGTGTATCGATGTTGAGTTGCTTCGCAAAACTCAAAACCTTCTTTCCTTGTTTGTAGTTGGATCCGAGTCGAACAACATCTCGTAGAAGGGTGTCATGATCTGACATTTTGATAGCAATTGGCATCATTGTGCATCCAAGTTCTAGTGCTGCATCGATGGCATCCAGCCAATCCAACTTTTCCTTTGCCTTCTTCGGAGAAATATTTCTAGCGAACGCTGCGAAAAATCGAGACTTTCCAAGGAGTGGATCATTCCGTTGTGTTGCTTCTGACATCAACTCGTCACTTTTCGCGAGAAGAACCTCTGCACTTTTTGAAATACTCAATTTCCTTGGATCCTGGTTCTGTTCATTCGGGTTCAACGTCAAGACAAGATGCATCAATTCTGGATGACTTCCTATTCGTTCGTCTTCCAAAATCTCTCCAGCAACCAGCTCAAGAGCTTCCTCGGTTGTCACGAGATCTCCATAGATTCTGAAAAAAAATTGAGTCAGATTCCCATTTTTTAGGCTCCACTCACCCATTAGACATATCATACAAATCGTCTCTCAATGAAGTCCAGTCTTCTAAAGTTGAACAGTTTCCAGATCGGGACAATTTGATGAGCACTCTTCTAGCTCCATCTGGCTCTTTCATACTTTCGAAAATTGATTTAAATGTCATTTTGACTCCTCTAGACATTAAAGATCCCAGAGAAGATGTGACATTTGAGTACTTGTCAACTGGAAGGTCTCCAAGAGACTTCATCAAATCTGCACCGGTAGATGTCATGTTGAGGAGAACTTCAAGAATCACATGATCATCTATCACATCAGGTCTCTTATTTCTGTAGGCCACCAAAACTTTCGTCGTTCTTTCGTTGGTAGCTTTCATAAGACTCGTAATAGCTTCTCTCAATATCTCCTCTCTGCTCCGATCCTCATCTTCCGTCCTGTTGATTTTCCATTCTATTAATCCTATTATTTCCATTGCATAGTTGATCAACTCAGAATCGAGAAGTCTCGAGAATCGATCCGTGAATGATTTAACTGTTGAGTCTTGGAACGAAGTGATACTCTCACTGACCGATGAACAAATCCGAATGTATTGTGCATATGGTTCCCAAGTTCCCATGTCATGAATCAGTTCCTCGTATCCTCTTTCAATTGCTATCTGGAGCAAACTCACACAAATATCAGTGAGTCCACACTCGAAATCAATTTTCGGAAGGGTTTCTCTGACCCAGGCGACGAAATCAAACGCAGGTTCATCGTCGATGTTTCCAACGTTTATGGTTCTAACGAGTGATTCTGCATCAGGATGCTCTATCAAAATCTGATGCAATCTATCACATATTCCATCGTTGTGCTCTTCCAGTTCCCATTGCTCTTCTTCTCCTTCTTCTTCCAATTTCGGCATGAACAGCTCATATTTTGCAGGAGATGTGCATGTGGGGATTGCAGACAAGATTCGCTTTTGATGACGCTTCATTACAGTCATATTAGATTCAACTATTTGGGTCAGCGAGTCTATATCTCCTTTCTGAAACCAATGAATTTAATTTCAATTTGTTCTTTGTTAAAACTTACATGTGCAAAAGACAGAGCTGCATCCAAGCAACTTCCTTTCCTCGAGATTATGTACGCCTCAATATCTCCTTTGATTCTACACACTTCCAGAATCCTTGAATGGTGTAGTAATCGAATCTGCCATATCACACTCGATTCTCCCAGTGATAAACCAAGGTCAATGAGAGCCTTGTGAACTTCAAAATCCTCGGAATCTGCACTGGCACATTGTTCAGCAATCCATTCCGAGTCTCCGATTCGTTTCAGAATTCCTTCGACGTCTTCTACAGTAACTTTGTTCTTTGCGCACTTATCTTTCCATTCTGATTTCAGAACAACATCTATGTCGATGGAATCATAGGTTTCTGCCAATTCTCTAGCTCTTGTGTAATCGTGTTCGACGAGCTGAAATTTTGGAAAAATTTGAAAAAAAAGAAAATAACCAACTCACAGTTCTATTGAAAAGCTCTTGAAGGGTTCGTGTTGGGGAATGAATCAGAGCAAACTCAAACTTTGCCATGTGAGTGGCCATTTGCAATTGCTCAGCTGGCTCTCCCATCGCCATTCCAAGAAGCTTCTTGAATGAATTCCAAACGGTATACAACCAAAGTTGTCCAGCCAGTTGAACACGCTTATGAGCCGCTTCTCGGAGCACAGAGTTGTCTCCTTCCGCTGTGAGCAAGAAGATTTCTCGTTGAGCAGGAGATACCATAATTGTGTGCTCGCTATAGATATCTTTCTGATCGGGCTCCTCGTCGAGCTGCTTTTTCGATTTCACTTTCATCGAATGCATCTTTTCTTCCAAGTCTTCAATAGAACATCTGAGTAAATATCCATTGTCGTAGATAACTGCGATTTCCTAAAAATTGACGAAATTTTTACAAAGTTCGCTAAATATCTAAATACTTACATCGCTATCTACAAAGCAAGCTTCTACTGGACGTGGTCCACTGATAAAGTTGAAAGAAAACTTGACTCGAAGAGATGGAATTTCGAAGAGGTACAACGATCCAGTTGTAGAAACAGAGACGAGAAGTTGAGAATCGAAGGAGAGACAAAGTTTTGGAAGATATGACATGAAGGAAGTGGAGAATGGGAGACGAGAGAAGAATCCACCTTCTGGAGTTGCGATTCTGATAGGTTCTACGTAGGGATCCATATCCATGATTCGGAATGAGCACAATCCTGCCGGAGGTATCATTGAAGCAGACTCTTTGTGATGAGAAGACACCACAAGAAGACCGTATTGTGGCAACACTACGAACGAGCCGGTTTGTCCGATATCCAATTGAACTGACCACATTCTCGTATACTTTGATAGTCTTCTGGAAACAAAGAAAGTTAAAAAGGTACTGGAGGCTGAAACTTCACCCAATTTTGAAGGCAGTAAAAACTCCGTTGTACTGAAGAACATAAAGGATTTCAATGAACTTGTCGCTCGATGAGTTCGCATGATTCGGGACAGTTTGCATTCCACAAATCGCTTTGTTCACATCAAAAATGCCGTCGTGAATTTCTAATGGAATATCGTAGCAATATGCACCCATATTATCAAAAACATCGATATGAGGTGTACTTCTAGAAGAGAGCAGAAGAGTGCCCGATGACGAGAATTGTAGAAGGCAGTATTCTGGAGACAGCTCCTCGAGAACTTGTACACTCGACTCGTGATCCAGAATCTCTCCACTTATTTGATATATGTCTAGTTGTCGAGCATAGCTCATCACAGCAACACGATCACATTTTCTAAAAATTTAATTTGATATTTCAATAAATAAAACTGAAAAACATACGGAGTTACAGCTAATTTACAAATGGGTAGAGATTCCACATAATTGGCGATTTGTACAGGAATCAGAAAGTTTGGAGAACGCATCTCTACGTTTGTCAGCCATTTTAAAAGCTCGTATCTGAAATCTGAAATCTTTTTTCAACTCTCCGTTGTATAATTTTTACCGTTCTTTCAGTAAAATATTCGAGTTTTCATTATCCATTGGCGATTTTTCATGATTTGTTGTTCTCATATGAGCCATTCTGTAATATTTTCAGATTATATAATTCATATTTCAACTATAAAAACCGGAAACCAGAATTAGTTGGACATTCTCGTAAATCGACAACGTTGCACAAGTGCAAACACTTTTACGACACACTGCGTACGAATAAAAAAGCTCACTCAACATTCTCTGTTTTTGTAGTTTTGAAAAAAATATAATGTGCTCTCGATATAAGACAAGTTTTGGGAGGATTCAACCAATTCATTGCTGCATTCCGGAATTCATTAACGTTAGTAGAATAATACGAGTACAGAGAAGCTTGCAATAAAAATTTGTATTCTCAATGTAACTTGAAAACACAAACTTTATTTTATTCGATATCGTCAACTCAGCAATAAAATTTTAAAGGTTTGAACGGATCGTGCCAATTTGAGGTTAAAAAATTACTTGTGACACTGTCCGTTAAAAAAAGTTTTCTACCGGGAAACGGTAAAAACACGAATACATTATGAAGCCGAGGTGATTGTGGTCATAAAAATTAAAACTCACAAATCATATTGTGCAAAATAAAAACACGGCGAATACTATTAAAGCAGAGAATGCGGGGGAAAAATTGGTCAAGAGGGTTGGGGATCATGGTCTAATAACATATGGGGAGACGCGAATAAAAATATGGGAGAAATACAATCGGTAAGTTATTTAAACAAAAGAAACAGTGGAATGAAGCGGAATGAGAACTTAGTTGCGAACCGAATCGCGATCTTCGTCAACTTGTGAACCAGTTCCAGATGTCAGTCGAGAAGCTGGTCGATCCGATGGGGACATCTCGTTGGTCAAAGCCGAGCCACGGAATTCATCTAAACCTATTCTATTGATTAAAATATCCTGTTCTGAACACGCACCTCTAGCTAGACTGGAATTGCTTCCAAACCGTCTAGATTCCCGGTGACTCATCAATCCAGGCGTTCTGCGAGCGGCTGTCTCTCGTTGCCGCATCAAGGATACATCTTTAGTGAGGGTCTCATTGAGATCGGTCACTTCATCAGCTCTTCTGCGCTCGTCATTGACCTTTTTGACAAGGCGATCACGCTCGGCTTCCGCATCTTCCAGTTGAGTACGAAGCTGCCGAATTCTGGTGTTCTGTCGTTCAGCTGCTTGCCGGTTGCTTTCGCTTTGTCTTCTTTCCTCTTCGAGCATCTGCTGCATTTCAGCCATTTTCGTTTCCATTCTTCTCAATGTTCTTCCTTGTCTCATCTTATCCTGTTCCTCGACGGCGAGCTGCTGCTCCAAATTGGCAACCTTCGCCTCGGCAACATTGATTTGGGTTCGAAGACGAGCAACGGCAGTATCTGAAGTGTGAATGTATAGACAGTGAAATTCAGAATAAAAAGCTTACTTTCAGCATCCAGTAACTGCTGTTTCAAATCACGATTGGCCCGTTCCAGCGCAATTTTATCAGATTCGTTTCTCTCACAAACACTTCTCTCCATCGCAAGATCGGCAGTCATTTGCTCCAACTGTTGTTGAGCCTTGCGAACCTTCTCCTGTGCGAGCTCATTAGCCGAAGCTTCTTCATCAAGTTGATCTTCCAAGTCGAGAACCTTTGCTTCCAAACGTCTCTTCTCTTCATTGCTGAATGACGAAGCACGGAGAGTGGCAACTTCCTCAATCAGTTCATCGCGTTCGGCTTCAGCTTTGCGCTTAGAAGACGTGATGGCATGAACGTCAGCAGTGAGTCTTTTGATCTCGTCTTCTGAAGCACGAGCACGTTTCTCAGCTTCCCGTTGTGCAGCAACTGCTTCGTCCAGAGCAGCTCGAGCTTCTGATGCGTCTAACTGAACATCTTTGCAACCCAACTGGGCCTTGCGAAGCTGACGAGTGAGATCCTCAATTTGACGGAACGCAGCTTCATTTTTCTCAGTCAACTCGCTGACTTGCAATTCAAACTTCTTTTTGTTTGCTACGGCAGTCTGGCGGGCTCTTTGTTCTGATTCAAGCTCTTCTGTGAGGTTGCGGAGTTTAGAATTGAGACCCTTTTTGCGGTCTTCTTCATCTTCCTCTCTGGCAGCCAGCTGTCTTTCGAACTCAGCTTTCATCGCCTGCATATTGACTTCAACTCTGCTTCTGGCATCTTCGGCAATTTGAAGAGCGTCCTCCAACTCGATGATTTGCTGTTCCGCTCTGTTCACCTCTTCATCGAGACGGCGTTTGGTCTTCTCCAGTTCGTATACGTTCTTTCCAGCATCATCTTTATTGGAGGCCTGAAAAACGACGATTTGAATCCGTTTCTACTAAAAAATTCTTACCAAGTTATCGATTTCAAGCTTCAACGTTCTCTTCTCCTTTTCCAATTGGTCAATTATGTCCTTTTTCTCGGACAACTCATTGGCCAACACCAGTGCTCTAGTCTCCGCATCACGAAGAGTTTGCTGAGCCATATCTCTTTCCTGCATGACCAGCAAAGTGTTGTTCTTCTCATCCGCCAGCTGCTGCTCGTGCTTCCGCTGCTTTCTCTCCAACTCTCTGGTAGATGCCATCATATCGCTGTACTCTTTCTGCACATCCTCAGCCTCCTGGATAGCCTTTTTCTTAGCTCGTTCAGCCTTGTCTCTTGCTTGTTCGGCAGCATCAGCGCGTTCTTTTTCAGCCAACAACTCCTTCTCTTTCTTCTTGCGCATCTCTTCCATAACCTCACGGTTCTCTTCATCGAGCTTCTTTCTAGCTTCAGCCAATTGAGATTTCAGTTCTTTGGCCTCTCTGTCAATCTTCTCCTGTGCAGCAAGTGCATCTTCCTTTGCTTCGATGGCAACTGCAAGATCTTCTTCCAGCTGGCGAATCTTGTTGTTGAGATTTGCTCGAGTACGTCGGTCTTCCTCAGAAGCTTCAGTAAGCTCGGAGAGTTGCATGTCGAGAGAGGCATTCTTTTTGAGGAGATTAGAATTGAGAGTTTCCTCAGCACTCTTTGCTTTTTGAATGTTCTCTAATTCGTTGTTCATCTACAAACAAAGAGGCTTTTTTACACTGCTAGACATAAGTATAGATCCACTCAATTTTTCGACTTTTTTCAAAAACGGAGAAGAGTACAGAGGCGGATTGTTTACCAAAATTATACAACTTCTGATGCCATAATGTTGCACTGTTTTTAATTTAACTGTCCCACGCAGTTCTCAAAAAAAGTCAGATTTTACAAAAAATCGAGATGTACAATTGGACATAAGTATAGATCCACTCAAGAAAACAAGGAATCCCGACTAAATCAAAGAATTCGATATAGAAATTCAGAATCACGAGCTCAAATTGACTAAGATAATGCAAAAAACTGATTGAAATTAGTTGAAAAATTTTTCACTAGGCGAGTTTATAAAATTTTGAACTATGGAGCGTCTACTGTTTTTTGTTTCATTCTTCAACTTGAGGTCTGTTAACTTTTTTCGTTAGATCTTTTTGTAATCGTGTTCAAATTGATTGTTTATTCTGTTTTAGTACCTGCTTCAATCATACTCAGCCCAAAAAATCCGTTTCCGATTCACCCACTAACTCCAAAATCTCGACAAGTTTTCTCATCGCTGATGAAAAAGTTTCCTGTTCCGTTTTCTGTCTACAATTCGTTCTGAATCTTGTGTGACGGAGTATTCACAACCCTTTCATGCCAATACGCATGCATTTATGCCTCTAAATTTTCTTTAAATCGCGTTTGGTCTGCTTTAGTCTCACTATCACCGAGTTAGGGGCAAATTTAGTTAGGAAGGATCCTATGTGCACCTCTAATCGTTGTGTAGGACTCAGATGATAAACGCTGTATCGAGAAACAATAAGTTCCTTCCTTTTATAGAGCGACTTGGGCCTAAAGGAACTTTCGGCGCACGTCAGATCTGTGGCATCAGGCGAGATTTAAAGAAAATTTAGAGGCATAAATGCATGCGTATTGGCATGAAAGGGTTGTGAATACTCCGTCACACAAGATTCAGAACGAATTGTAGACAGAAAACGGAACAGGAAACTTTTTCATCATCGATGAGAAAACTTGTCGAGATTTTGGAGTTAGTGGGTGAATCGGAAACGGATTTTTTGGGCTGAGTATGATTGAAGCAGGTACTAAAACAGAATAAACAATCAATTTGAACACGATTACAAAAAGATCTAACGAAAAAAGTTAACAGACCTCAAGTTGAAGAATGAAACAAAAAACAGTAGACGCTCCATAGTTCAAAATTTTATAAACTCGCCTAGTGAAAAATTTTTCAACTAATTTCAATCAGTTTTTTGCATTATCTTAGTCAATTTGAGCTCGTGATTCTGAATTTCTATATCGAATTCTTTGATTTAGTCGGGATTCCTTGTTTTCTTGAGTGGATCTATACTTATGTCCAATTGTACATCTCGATTTTTTGTAAAATCTGACTTTTTTTGAGAACTGCGTGGGACAGTTAAATTAAAAACAGTGCAACATTATGGCATCAGAAGTTGTATAATTTTGGTAAACAATCCGCCTCTGTACTCTTCTCCGTTTTTGAAAAAAGTCGAAAAATTGAGTGGATCTATACTTACAGGGTGGCTTTTAATTATTGCAACAACTTTAAACGATCATAAAAATGAACATTGGCAAGCAATTTCTTTGAAATTTGACACACATAAACGTGAAACGCCAATTTTTATGCTACAAAAAGTTCATTGTGCCAAATTGAGTTTGGTGCCATACAGGTTCGAAAATGGACCCTGACTCCTAGTCCGTCTGGCACGCCCCAATTTCTGAAAAGAAGCGTCTCCTATTAATTGATCTGGTGTCTTCAACACTTTTATTTTTGCTAAACATATACTTTGAATCTCTGGCTTTACAATGCAAAAAGTTTTAAATTTCAATCTATCTCAGTTCTTTAGATACAATTGTTTTTGTACCATCCCTCCAAGCTCCAAAAATGAGTTTTGTTGCTTTGAAAATGAAAACACAATATTTTTGACATTTTTTGCTGTTAGAGAGTCAGTCCGATTGGTTATTTAGGACAATAGCATAGTTTTCTCAGATTTGTTACAAAAAACTGGCAGCTCCAATTCTAAATTTTTTGTTCAGTCCTCGAAAACGATATTTTACCTCTGGAGTAGAACTTTGACTTTTATCCATCATCCCAGCTAAAATAGTTATTTAGTCAAATAATTCTAGCTTTATTTGGATAAATGAAACCTATATAAAGCGTTTGAAACCATTTTTGAACCAACGAAATCCCTCCCAGAGCGATTTTTCTTGCTCCAAACATTTCGTGATTTCCCATGGAACGGCGCGTGCCAGACTTCTCACACTAATACATAATACCCCAGGAAAACTTTCAACGACGACTGAGAGATAAGATTTTTTTATATTGATTAAAGATAGTTAGGCCTACATAAATGCCAAATTTCAGGGAACATGGAACATTTTCAAGGTAAGGGCAACCGAAAATGTGGAAAAATGGGGATTTTGACACATGAGTAAAAGCAGCTTCAAAAACGGAAAAACTGTCTCATTTCCAGATTTTTCGATACACAGCTGATAGTTCAGACACTTATCAATTACCATATCACAAAAAACATAGAATTTCAATGTCTACTGGAACTTTCTGGAGGCTCCAAGAAAATTAGGGTCCTTCGCTCTACACAGTGGTAGGGTGGCCATCATAACACTCTATGCCATTTTGCTCAAAATTGGAACTGAATCATGAAACTTTGCCAGAATGCTCCTCTAGATTAGTGTTACTAACACGCAAATTTTCAAAACGTTTGATTCATTATGGACAGAACTATCAAGCTTCAAAGTTGTGTTGCAATAATTAAAAGCCACCCTGTATGTCTAGCAGTGTATAAACTGTAGAAACATAACCGGTTTTACCTTGGACAACTTGGCCATGAGGTCTTCGAGGTTCGACTGCATCTCACGCATCTTGTGCTCCTTCTCCATCAACGTCGCCTCAGCCGTCTTCCGCTTCTTTTCAGCGTCTTGACGAGCCGATGCAACGTTCGAGAGTTCTGCACGGATGTTCTCGTTCTCCGATTCAGCAGATGACTTGGCCTTGTCCGCCTGTAAAATCGGAGTTCATTGAAGAAAACATATTGAATCAATAAATGATCTAATTGGCGCTCAAACTATGTGAAATGAGTGAGGGATCGCGATCAAACAAAAAGGGGGTCGTCATAAACACAAAACAGTGCTAATCAGTGTAGACGCACTGCGCGAAGACGGCAATTATGACCACCGGATAGACATTTTCGTTGAAACAAGAAAATGCAAAAGGAGAAATGATAATTCAGTGGTAATTCGAGCATGAAGCTCCGCCGGGTTCTCGCTATTCCTTATAACTCCTCCCTCTGCTTTTCCACGGTGAGTAAATAGGTAATAAGACAAAAAGCAAATACCGAAATTTTCTGACGTTTCAACTGATCAATTGTCTCATTCAGTTCCTCAATCTTCTTTTGGGTCTGTGCCTTCATCTCCTCAACTGCTTCTTCTGATGATTTGACCGTTTCTTCCAATTGCTTCTAAAATGACACAGCATTTCAAAGTTATGATACGAAACGGTTAATACCTGCAAGTGTGCATACTCCTCGTCTCGCTTGGCTTTGAGCTGAGACTGGAGGTTTGTCTTGTCATTGGATTCTTCCAATTCTGCTTTGTAAGATTCCAACTCCTCAGCCATATCTCTACGAGCCTTCTCAGCTTTTTGACGTGCAGCTTTCTCCTTGTTTGCTTCTTCCACAGCATCGTCGCACTGGGCGCGGATTTCACGAATTTCGCGTTCCAATTGTTGACGAGCAGCCAATTCTTCATCGTTCCTAAAATAAGTTATGCACATCTTGATAATTTCAAACTATATTACTTGATGCTGATTTGTGATAGCTCTGTCTCCTTGCGCATCAATTGAGCAGTCAACTCTTCAGCCTTACGCGTTTTCTCGAGGCAAGCCTCTTGTTCTTCACGGAGAAGAGCGTCAGCAGCACGACGAGCATTTTCAGCCTGTTGACGGAGGTGTTTTTCCCTGCAATTAATCAATTTACAGATGAAATAGTCTTTGTTAAACTTTGTCATTCTAGCCCATTTGATCATGTTCGTTGAATAAACAATAAAAACATTTTTCTGACAACGAAATATAACATAAATATGCAAATTTTACGATCGAACATACTTTTCGAGCTCATCGGTCGCCTCTGCAATTGTAGCTTCCAGACGAGTCTTTGCCTTCATGAGCTGTTTGGCACGTTCACTTTCATCGATGAGACGAGAAGAGAGATCCTCACAACGTTCCTCCAGAAGCTTCTTCTCTTTGATCAACTGAAAAAAACATATATTTCTTAAGAAAAAAAGTAGTCCAACCTTATTTCCAGAATCTTCCAGCTCTACCCCTTGCGCTTCCAATTCCTTCAGTCTGGATTCGATTGAGTTCTTCTCGAGCAACAGCTTCTGACGACTTCTTTCCTCATCCTCCAGATTTTCCTCCAGATGCTTAACCATCTCCGTCAATCTGCGAGTCTCCACTTCTGCCTTCTTCGCCTTCTGTTCTTCAGATTCTAAACGTTTAGAAATGTCATCGAGTAGGCCTTCAAGTTCGACTTTGCGAGCAGCGATTCTAGACCGTTCTTCGAACATTTCAGCTCGTTCAGAAGACTCCGCATCCAGTCTAGTCTTGAGAACCATTCTTTCTTCATCCATCTTCTCCATCTGTTGCTTGTAATCTTGAATGAATACTTCAGATCTACGAAGTCGTTCAGATGTCACTCTCAGTTCTTGCTCCTTCTCGGCGATCAACTCATCCTTGTTGGTAACTTCAAGAAGAGGCTTCACCTTCGTCAAAAGTCTCCACCACTGCCATTCTCTCAATCTCATCCACGCGAGTCCGTTTCGTTGAAGAATCTTTATAGCAACTTCTTGTTCACGCCTGCGCACCATCACACGACGTCCAAGCCAACCACGACATTGAGCTTGGAAGGATTCTATCAGGGCAGAAAGTTTTTGATCACGCATCTCTTCGAACTCAGCAACAACTCCTGCACGGAAGAAAATCTTGGATTGGCCAATTCGGAACAAGGTAACATCCACGTCGAGGAATTGAACGATGCGACGAACTGCTTCCTTTCCATCCATGAATCCAGCTGGATTGACGTCTGGAGCCAACAATTTCTCGTAGCGCTGGCGGAATTCTTGGAACGGAAGACGAGTTGGAAAACCTTGTCGGCATATGCGGATTCCTTCGAGAACTCCGTTACATCTAAGCTGATCGAGAACAAGGTGGGCATTCAGAACACCATGTTTCTTTTCGTGATTAGGGATGATACAGCGCACAAAGTGAGGATTGGTATTGTTGAGAGTGCTCATGAGACGAGTGAGTTGCTCCTTGTACAGTTGGGAAACGGTACGGAACATTCCCTTCTTTGGCATTCTTGATCCAAAGACACCAGTATCCGAACCACTATCAGCAGCTGAGAGACTGCACACATCAGCAATATCCTTCCACATATCAACAATAATATTCTCCTTTGCAGCCTTGAGTACATCAATAACGTTCTCATTAAGTGGATCCATGTTCTTTACACGCCATCCTTCAGCTTGATAATCAACTCTTCCAGCATAGTGAACAACGGCGAAATCGCTTCTCGATCGAATCTCCGGAACGACGTACTTCGGATGTTGGGAATGTGTGTCGTTGAGGCGTTGAACAAATGCTTGGTCGCTTCCTTGTGGGAAAAGACACACGTCATCCAGTGTTGACATGAGTCCCATTGGCTTATCAATCAAGTCGATAGTCGGTTGGAGATTGAGACCGAAATCCACGAATTTCCATTCAAGTCCTTCATCCAGATATTCTTGCTGTTCACGAACGAACATCGTGTTGTTGAACAACTGTTGAAGTTTCTCGTTTGTGTAATTGATGCACAATTGTTCGAATGAGTTGGTTTCGAAGATTTCAAATCCAGCGATATCAAGAATGCCAATGAAACTGACTGACTGCTGTCGAGTACGATCCAGAGACTTGTTGAGTCGGTGAACGAGCCATCTGAAGAGTCTTTCATAGGAAGCCTTGGCAATTGCTCCGACCGAGAATTTCACTTGATCGACACTTTGCGAACGATGGACTAGATCTCGTTGCACCTTAATCTTCGGCTTCAAGAACGCACGCATCAGTTCAGCCACATTGACTCCAAGAAGAGAAGCTATTTTCTGCGCCACAGCGTCGTTAAGAAGAATGGCTTGATCATTGTTCTTGTTCTCTTGAGAAAATTCAAGATTTCCGAATAACATGACAGCAGAGACGACACGAAGAATTCCAGTGATCTCCTCATCATTCAGCCCCATGATAGACATGGCGTTCAGAGTTTCTTTCATTTCTGCTCCGTCATCGACTCCAGCTAGTTTACTGTCTCCGTTAGTCATGAATTTGTACTTGGACAAGCTATCTTCGATGAGTAATTGTTCTGAAAACAAGTTGCCTTTTTAAAATATGAATAAAAACAGATCGGATACCTCTTTGTGACTTCGGGAGACCTTTTAGGAGCTGATAGAAAATGTGAAAAGATCTCTCGTTGGGAGCTTGCTTGAGAACGCGGGATTTTTCGAGAAGATAAAACTCGATGTTGGCTCCAGAAATACATCCAGTACCGTCGAAATGAACACGAATAAACTTTCCGAAACGACTCGAGTTATCGTTTTTGACCGTCTTACTGTTTCCGAACGCTTCGAGAATCGGATTGGCTTGAAGAAGCTGTTCCTCAAGTTGGCCCATCACTCTATTAGTTGAAGTATCAAGATCAACTGAAGCCTTCCGATTTTTCGCCATTGTCCGATTCGCCACATAAGCCAGGTACTGAATGACCTTCTTGGTGTTCTCGGTCTTTCCAGCTCCCGATTCACCACTGAAAACAAGAAAATTATAATCTGACCATAAAAAATAGTTTACTGACGTGCACAGAATGGACTGATCATCACGGTCCTGGAGCATGCTGCGGTAGGCTTCGTCGGCAACAGCGAAAATGTGAGGGGGCATTTCCTTTCTCTTCTTGCATTTGAACTGTTCAGCAATTGAGTCAGTGTAGATAGGAATTCGTTTGTATGGATTGATTACAACACAGAAGAGGCCGGAGTATGTCTGAAAAAAATAGTAATCCATTTTTGTCGAGCAAGTTCTGTCTTTTAGATTAGCGAATATATTAATTGTTGCAGAAACATGTGCTATCTCTTTTTCAGAAAATCACCAAAGAGACGGAAATAAACAATGTTTCGCATATTTTATTCCTCGCCTGTTAATAGGCAACCGAATGAAGAGAATAGCTGAAATCCTGTTCCAGTGAATGATGACACAAGATATTCTCCGGGAATTCTCTCAAGGAGCCGTCCGTTTTCAAAAATCTCATGACATCTTCAATCCCAACACTCGAGCCAGTTCCCCAACGGGATTCGTAGTATACCCAGCAATGTAACGAGTTACGGTGCAAAGCAACTAGGCTTAGGCTTAGATGAGCGCTATCTGATTACCCAGACAACGATAACTGGCCTGACGAGGAATCACAATTCATTTGAAAAAAAACGGAAGAACTGATGAAAAAGCTCACATAATAGAGGTTGGAGAAGTACCGCTGCTTGAGATTGTGAAGAACCGAAGCTTCATTGAGACACGTCAACATCGCCATATCTTCACATTTATCGTATTTTGGAGGATTTGGTTTTTGGCAGTCATCCAACGAAACACGTTGTCGCTCGCCCGTCTCCATCATCTCGATATCGACGGTACCGTCTGGATGTGGATTACCGATGACTGCTCCAAGAGCGAATCCATCCCTCTCGTTTGGCACCCACATGAGTTTCTTCTTCGCCCAATCTGCCGAAATTGATGGGTTCAAAAAGTCTGTTTTGGCCTGAAAATTAGTCTAATGAACACGGAAACTCAGTTGAAGCCTACCCTCAACTGGTCAATCTCATCGTTTTTCGTTCGAGATGTCATCATTACCTTTTGAGCAGTTGCTATATACAATTTGCTGAAAAAAAGGGCGATTGCGGAACTTTCAAGAGCTAAATGGTAGAAGAAAGCGTTTGTCGAAACTTCAATATAAAAACAACAGTTTCTCGCATTTTTCCATTCAGTAATCGTGCAATTTAATGGTCCCTCATAACTCTATTATAAACGCTCATACGGAGAACTTTTCAAACGATTATCAAGAAACTGAGAAAAGGAAAATCGAAAGGGAGCAAGTGAGTAGAATGCGAATTCACACATTCGCCTCGCAAACTTTGGTCACAAGATTTTTAATAACACTTTTCGATTAACGCCCACGGCACTTAAAAATACAATTTTTTCGGTGAGATCCTACCTTTCAACTGCCTACGCACTAGTAGATTATCTAGAACGACTTTTAACTGATCCCAGGCGACAGATAAGCCACGGGAGTGTCTGGTGGCAACCACGTTACTTTTTCGTGGAGTTCACGAAAAAGGGAAAGAAATGCTGTGCTTTGAAGAGGAACTATTCGAAAATGTTAAGCTGGATTCTCGTCCAAATGAAGAACAGGAACTGCAGCTGGACGGTATTTCCAGCTGTCTTCTTTCTCTTTTTCATGTGACCCTATCCTTCTTGTTGTGTTCTCCCCTTTGAATTGATAATGCGGTGGGAAGCGCATGTGAATCTGTCTCCACCGCGGACAGTACCGTGGGAACGAGTCAATTTGGGAGGCTCTATGTCTCGTGTATTTCGCAATATCTCAGCAGAAAAAGGTAAAAGATGCGCCGGCCGATGAGGGGCGAAATGCAAACGAATACCCATTCAAACTAGGCGCGCGGGGCGAGAATAAACGTCGTTGAAAAGGTGAAAAGTAGCGCAGGGAACCCGTAGTCTGTCTCACAAAAAGAAACCGCTGCGCCGCTGACTCAAATATTGCACAAAAAAGAACTGTTTTTGATGTTTTATTCCGATCTGGCGCCGGAAAAATAAAGAACAATGAAATCCGCGGAACGATTCGAAACTGGCGCGCTGCCTCGAAACATTCTGCATTTGCGCGTGAGTGTGTCAAATTTGAATTGTACACTTTGACGCCAGTTTGCGGACTTTTCAGCACATGTTTTTTGAAGCTTTTCTTTTTTGTTGAAATCTAAACATTATTTCAGAGATGGAGAACAAAGAACAAAGTCAATCAGATTCAACAAACGTTGAAGTAGTTCCGGAAGGTTTGATATCAAGCGTTCCAACGGAAAACTATTTATTACTTTTTGTTTCAGAAGAGTGTGTGACTGTCGGAGAAATCCTAGAAGGATTCAAAGAATTGGAAGAAACAGCAAATGTGTTATTTGCAGCACAAGACCCTTCAGTTTGTACATTCCCAGAGGTAAAATCCCTTTTTCTTTAATTATTTAGCAACCTTATTCTTTTTTCAGGGCTACAAACCACGCCAAACTGTTTTCACTTGTCTCACATGCACTCCAGAGCCACAAACAGCAGGAGTTTGCTACGGATGTTCATTGAATTGTCATGATGGTCATGATATCGTGGAGTTGTATACGAAAAGAAAATTTTGCTGTGACTGTGGAAATCCAAAGTTTGGCGACAAAAAGTGTGCTCTTTACGAGGATAAACCGAAGGAAAACGAGTACAACAAGTACAATCACAACTATCACGGAAAGTTTTGTACTTGTGATGTGTTTTATCCGGATGATGACAAGGAGACTGGTTTATATCAATGTGAAGTTTGCGAGGATTGGTACCACTATGATCACGTTCCATTTAATACTATCAGCTACGAAACGGAGGTAGCGGCTGAGGAAGAGAAATCAAAAGTACATGCGTCTGCGGTAGGATATCTTTTAGAAACTTGAAATATTTGTAACTTTTATTTCCAGATCTGTGCTGCATGCATCAAGAAAATCCCATTCGTCGCCCAGATTCCACCAGGAAAAGACGTATTCTGTCACTCAAGGCTGACTCCGGAGCAATTGGCGATTCCAGAGTCACTCGGAAACAAGTCCCTACATATTTCAAACTTCCGGCAGAGGCTATGTAAATGTCCTGATTGCATTCGGGTATACGAATTGGCTGATTGTGAATTCTTGACCGAAGTCGACGACGACATAGCCACTTTCGAGAACGAATCTAAAAAGGCGGCAGCAGAAGAGAAGGAATCATCTGAAGATGACGAAATGAGAGATTTGGTTAAGGAAGTCGGAATGGATGGAGCTCGAGTTTTTTATGAGGGTAAGAAATCGAAATACAAATTAAAAATAGTAACATTCATAATTTTCAGGACTAAACCAATTCAAGAGAAAGTTCGCAGAGTTTGTTACTCAAGCTGGACAAGGTGGAAAAGTGATAACAGAGGAAGATGTGAAAAAGTTCTCCGAAAATCTCCAGAATGATATGAAGCGCCCTCGTCTCGAATAATTCTCATTCTTCATCTTCTTCCTCCTCTTCTTTTGTATCTCTTGATCCTTGAACATGTAATCCCCGTGAATAACCTGAAAACACTCAAACATTTCCATTTTTTGATACTCCCCTACCGAATCTTAATTGATCCACGACATAAGAGACAAGAACGGTGGCTGCTCGGAGACTTTCACGGTGAATTTTCCATCCCTGATATTCTCGAATCGTCTCGGTGATCGCTTCGCCTAACTTGTCCCAGTAATCGATCTGAATTTTTCATTTTAAATTTAAATGTTCCCATTATTTATCGTTCTCTTTACCTTCATTCCTTTACTCCGTCGATATTTCGCGTGCTTTTGACCAATTTCTTGACACATCTTTGAAATTTTGTCAGGTTCATCTAGACTTTGCATCACTGAAACATCCTACTATTATTGTCAAATTGCTATACTGTTTCACCTTTTTGTAAAAACTCAACGATCTGTATATTATGATAGTCTAGAGTTGATCGATCGAGAACTTCTCCGATTGTACTCTTTCTAGCCATCATTCTTCTCGTTATAGTACTCCCACAATTTGATGGGCCTTTTTGGCTCATGTGTCTCCATGCGTTCCTAACGATTGATTTCTGAAATAATATTTTTAAAAAATATTATATTTATCCAAAAATCTTAATCTTGGGTCAAAATCTCACACTTACCTGATACGAATTCAAAATTTGATTATCGGCCTTCTTGCCCTCTGGTTTCTTCCTCGGTGTAGGAGGAGTGGGTGCAGAATTGGAGGAGCCCATCTGGGAATGAGCACGAATTGTGTGATCATGAATCGCCTATATATCGAAATCTGCTTCTCATTGGGCGTGTATATTCCAGAAAGCACATATGGCGGAGGGCGTAGAAAATCAAACAAATCAAGAGGATGGGGAAGGAGAATTCGTTGAAGAAACTTCAGAGAAAGAATCAACACTTTCTACTTTTTTGTAAGCGAAGGTACAAAAAACGATCGTGATTTTATTCTTTTAGAGTTCCGTTTTCGGCAGCAGTGGCCCTCCGAGCAGCCAGCTTCGCCTATTCAGATTTGTACGAAGAGCGTGTTGAATTAACATCCAACGTTTATTCCTTCGAACGATTGAAAGATGGCATTGCGATGCTTGAGGATCAACTGGATCCATACGAATCGAAGAACATGCATTTTGTAGGAATTCGCTGCATCTCCTTACCAATAAATGTTGATTTCAGCCACCTTTGACACTCTACTTGTTTCGATTTTTGCTAAACACTGCTCCTGGCCTTCTTGTTCCTTTGTGGATTCTCATGGATATTGGAACTGCTTGGATAGCATCAAAATCTGCCCAAATAGTGTGGCAAAACAACGAAAAGAGTGACAAAGAAATCAGGAAAATTGGGAAGCTAGTCTTCATTCTTTATGCTTTCAATCCAGTCACAATCATCTCCACTGGAATTCTCTCGTTGACCGTTGTTCAGAACTTTGTGTTTGCCGCGATATTCCTGTTCTTCGTTTCAGGTTTGTATTTAAATCCGAAGAACCGGGTTAATTTACATTAAATTTCTAGATCGCCCTGCTGCCTGTGCTCTGTTAATTGGTGCTTGGTCGTCCTTCACAATCTTCCCATTCACTCTGATATCCTGTCTTGTTTTCCGTTCCAACGGCTCAATTCTGAAATTCCTATCCTTGCTGGTTCTTTCACTTTTCAGCGCCTCCACATTTTTCGCCCTCAATTTTTTGTTGAATGGAAATAATCTGAACTTCATCGAACCTGTTTACACTTCAATGTATGTGATAAAACACAAAACTGTGGAATAACCTTCTTTTTTTCAGTCTGAACTTCACCAGCATCCAACCAAATGTGGGACTCTACTGGTACTTCTTCGTGCAGATTTTCGAACATTTCCGATCGTTCTACACCAATTCCTTTGTCATTCTATACTTCTTCATGCCAATTCCCATCACTTTCATGATCCGTCGTGACTCTGTTCTCCATTTCACTGTTATTGGACTTCTCGCTTCGATCTTTTTCCCGTATCCAACACTCAATCAGGTCACATTTATTTTAGCGATTCTGCCATTACTGGAAGCTTATAAGAAACGTAAGTTTCAGTAATCTAAAGATAAAACTAGTTCAAAAATTTAAAGATTTCCGATACACTCTCCTCATCGGTGGCACCATCATCACAACGATTGCATTGATGCCTGTCATGTGGCACATGTGGATTGTTAGTCAAAATGGAAACGCAAACTTCTTTTTCGGTGCCACTATTGTCTACAATGTGGCTTTGATCAACCTAGTGATGGATATGATTTTCGTGTACTCCCGACGACAAATCGATCTCGAATACAGCGACACACTCAAAAAGAATACCAAAATGGATTTTGCTTTCTATTGATCTCTTCTAGTCAACTTGTGTTTTCCGCCATATCTAAGCTTTTATCTGAATGTGATAATCAAATTACTTAATTTATGAATCAATATTTATTGTACAGAAAATTTCATGAGAAACTTTGAATAATTTCAAGTTATGCAACTGACGACAAGACCAAAGGTCTGGGACGTGTTTTGAAAACGAGCTTCTTTCTGATCACCGCCTTCACTGTCGCGTTTTTCTCTCCATCATCTCGATTATTTTCGCCACTTTTTTGAATTACCAGCAGTGGTCGGTCGGTTTTCGATATCTACAAGTAGTCTTGCTGAAAAGAATTGAGAACGAGACGAGACAATAAATATTTACCTTTCCTTCAAGTGTTTGATTTCCGATAATCATGTAAACGTTGTTGCGGTCTCCCCAGCATATCGTACCTGAAAACCAGTTGATAAGAGCCTTTCTTAGGAAACGGGAAGAAACCTAAAGATTTTCCATCGAAACTGCCCTCCTGTGGAGAAATTATTCCATGCAACTCAATAGCCATCCATTCTTGAGTTCCTTCTCTGAAAACAAAGTAAATAATTATTTTTTGTCTCTGTGCCAAGGCTTACGGAGTTGGAATCAACTTGATTTGCATTATTCGATGTTAAATGAGTCTAAAGAAAAGATGAATTAGGGACTTGGACCGAAAGAAAAAGAAAAAAATTGATGGTTTTCTGAAAAAAAAAGGTTTTTTCAAAAATGCCGCTCTCAATTCTATTGGAGCGCATTTGCGATCGCGCCGAATTGGCTTATTTTTTCGAACAACGTTCGTTTTTGCATGAATAAAACTGGATAAATCTTTAGATTCAACATGGAAAACATCTTCAGCGACGATGACGACGAGTATGAAGCTTTGCGAGGACAGCTGTACGAAGGAGAAATAGAAGAAGTTGTCGAAAAAACGATATCTTTACCTTATTTAAAAATTTCTAGGAAGAAAAGCTGGTTCCAATGTTTGGATTGTATACACTTGTCAAAACATCGAGCAAAGAAAAACCTCGAGAAGATATATTTCTGAGACCTTTGGAACCTCCATCATCTAACGATTTGGATCCGTACAAAGATGGATTCTTCGAGCATAAGAAACCCGTTCTTGTGGTTAGTCTGTTGTTTTGAAATTTTGTGAAAATTTAGTTTAAACTCCAGAAACCCACTTTCTGTGATAATTTTTCCTTCTTTGGGATGAATCAAGATAAGATCAAGATGGAGTCGTCCACTTTTTCTATCGAGAATCACATTGCGGAACGAAGCAAACTCCTGGAGAAAATGAGAAAAATGGAAGAAGAAGAAGAAGAAGCGGAAAAAAGCAGAATGGAGTCTGAAGATAAAGAAAACCAGTCAGTTTGTCCTGAATATTTTTTCTTTGAAATTGTAAATTTAGATCGAAAACCCCAGCACGAAAGCCCAAGACCCGTAACTCAAATGTGGACACACCGATACCCGTACAACGGAAGAGAAAACGAAAAATCATTTTGAGCAGTGATGAGGACTCAGATTCAGATGAAGAATATTCCGTTACTCGATATCCACGGAAGAAAAGAGAATCTCCAACCAATGACTAATCTTTGTAAAATTTTTATTAGTTTTCCACTCGCATTTATCACATCAAAGATCACAATGTCACTCGAATCTCACAGATCTCTTTGACTTTTTGTCAAACAAATTCCGGGTAACCTGATTGTACATAAACATGTATTTAAAATTTTCCGCATTTTTTGAGTTCATCAATCTTCTTTCTCGCGTTTCACTCGCACTCCATAATTACCTTTTCGTCTCCTCGGCTCTGAAGGTCGAGTAAGAAAGAGAAAGAGTGTCCCTTACGAAACACTGCTCCGTTCTCTCTTCAGAGCCCCCGATTTACAACGAGCCGCCATTTTTCCGTGAAGAGAGAGGTAGTGAGACAGTGTGTGAATCGTGGAGACACCCGGAGAAAACAAGAGAGCCAGAGACGACGGATAGTCGATCGAGCAGCCCCGGCAGCAAGAGAAGAGCAGGCCGTACGGCTTGAGAAGAAGCATCCCCGCGAGAGCACTATATCTCGTTTATCTCTGATTTGATTTCACACTTTTTCTGGCAACGAAACAACCATGGTCAAAAACTTTGGTAGGGTATTCCTTGATTTCTAGCTTTTTAATTGGTTATATTTTCAGACGAAACTGCTCTTTTAAAATCTCTCGAAGGTGTTCCTGACGCGGAGAAGGTTCAGAAGTTGATCAAGAAGCTGGCGGAATCGGAGAAGCAGAATGCGGAGTTGAAAGTTAAAGTGGCCGATGTGAGTTGTTTTAAGATAAGATATAATTTAGTGTGGCATAATTTTTACAGTATGACAAAGTTGTGAAAGTCAAGGATTTGACGGAGAAGAAGTTGGAGAGAAACAATCAGGTGAGCACTGAACCATTCTCTTTTTTTTGTTTTTATAAACCTTTAGAAATTAAGAATGTTTAAAAAATTAGATTATTCGATTCCTTTCAGAGAATGATTAATTCAGATTGGAACTAAAGAAAAGTCATCTTAAATTTTCAAAATTGTGTGCAGAGATTATTCTTTTGGCCTTCCGAAATTCCTTGGAATCAATTATGTTTTTTTTTGTCCAAAAGGACATCTTAGAAGCGTTCCAGTGATTTTCTCCCATATAAATTGGGTTTTTTAAAAATCGAAATTTATATGAAAATGTAGGTCTTGATGAGATCTACAAAATGATATACAAAATGACAATATTTATTCACTCACTTTCGTGCTGATTCTCAAAAACCACCCGTCCCGACCTGCGCTGCGTTCATTTCGGAAGCCAGGTTGTTTTTCAGGAAGCAGCACGGAATTGAGCAAATAAATATGGTCAATTTGTATATCATTTTGTAGATCTCATCGAGACTTACATTTTCATATAAGTTTCGATTGAAAAACCTGAATTTATATAGGAGAAAATCGCTGGCCCACGTCGGCCCGGTTTGCCAAGTATGGAATTCAGATATTCTGAAAAATCAGTTAACAGGTGTCTTTTTCGTGTTACGTCAAACCGGAACTCTGAGTCCATGTGTCTCAAATCGCCCGAGTTACGATGTTTTTGTTTCACTGGAATCCACCACACCACCCCCACTTTTCATCTCTTTTACTCGAAAATATCTTCTTCTTTTTCAACTCTTCTCTGATCTTTGTGACAATTAATTATTGCAGGTGCTTCTTCGCACGGAGGAGGCTAAGAGCAAGTTGGAGGAACTATGCAGAGGACTTCAGAAGGCTAATCAGCAAACCCGCGATGAGTCGATCGCTAAGATGAAGAAGCTGGAAGTGGAGAGAGCACAAGCTGTAGAGCAACTCAAGATCACTCTCAAAGACATTGAGAAGACTATGGCTGAAGGAAGATCAAAATCGGATTCGTTGGCAGAAGACAACAAGAAACTCAGCGAGAAGTTCACCGAGATAGGACAACAATATGAGGAGAGAATGGTTGTGATTGACCAACAGATGCAGAAGAAGGAGAAGTACTGGGAAGAGTTTGGAAAGGCGAAGGATCTGGAGATTAAGCTGCTTCAAGCCAAGCTCGATGCTTCATCGATTCAAGTTAGAAAAGCTGGATTGGAGAAGGATGAGTTGGCGAAGATTGTTCTGGAAGAGACCGCCCGTGTTGGTGGTGCGTTGCAAACGGAGAAGGCTCTTCGTGATCAAGTTCAAGAGTATTCTGCGAAGTATTCGGAATTGACCAGCTGCTTGGCAAAGAGTAACCAGGCGTTCGACAAGTTCAAGAAAGAGATTGATCGAGTCAACTCGAAGTGTATTTCAATTGAGAAGGAAGGTCTTTCATACAAGAAAAAGTGTGAACAAGCTAATCAGTGAGTCTCTTGGATTCGAAATTAGCATCAAAAGCAACTTGAAATTTTCAGAAAAGTATTGGTGTTAACTATGACTAATCAAGAGTATGCCGAGAAGATTGCTGCATCGGAAAAGAAAGTTCAGATGCTGGAAAATCTGTGTCGTGCCCTCCGAAAAGGTGACGGCGAGATTCCAGAACCGGTGACCACCGAAGCAAACTGATTGCGAATCGCATCGCTGAAACCAATTCTGCTGGTCCCGGATCTCGTGTATATATCCAAAACCGTCTCATGCTCCGTTCCTTAATAATTGCTGCATTCTATTTTTGTTCAGATTAATCCAAATGTTTGTAACCCCGTTTCCCATTACTTCGCATCTTCCCATCATAAAGAAAACGTATAATTTATTGGTTCCTGATCATAAATATTTTCATCCTAAGACGTTTTTTGTTTAAAATTTGAGACGAAGTAGGGCGTCTCCTTCTCCAAGCGAGCAAACAATGTGTGTGCCGGAAGAATCTTGCTCCGGAGAGAGCACTTTGGAACTTTACTGCCACGTGATGAAAGCCAGATGAATGGCTCACGGATACGAAGATTTTTTGTTTCTTAAGGATCTGATGTTCAACGTTTTCTTCGCTGTTCTGATCTTTCGGTTTACTATTAGCTGTGACATAATTATCTTCACCTGATATCAAAAGTTCGTGGACCGGGGTTTTACGAACACAAGTGAAGTTTTTGGATACCGTAGTAGCTCTAATAGAAGGACATGTTCAGAGGTTTTTTGATAGACTTCCTCAAAATAAAAATTCGAATTTCCACAAAAGTATCCACTACTAAATATTGAGAAGCAACTCATAACGTTTTTCATATTGATCCTAGTCTATTTTTGAGAAGGAATCGATTGAGACTACTGCCAGATGCACAGAAATCTGAGAAAGTGCTCTTTTCGGGCTCACTTGTGTATCCTTCTATAAGAGGTGTCCTTCAATTAGGGGTTTACGGTACTTCATTCTTCGGTTTATCAGACCCAGCTCTATTTTCTTCATGTTTTTATAATCAAACTCAGAAGAGTGAAAATGTTCACGATTTCGCTTGAAGATTCTCTCGAGCATGAAAAGTATTGGAGTCTAATTCCAAAGGGTCACAAGATAATCTAAATATTCAGATTTCGAAATCAGTTCCTTCTTGCGAAATCTGAGATGTATCATGTTAATGCCTAAAATTGTAATATAAGCCCTTCCCACTTCGAGATAACTAGAGATTTTCAGATTCAGAAATGAACGTGTCCTAGTCAGTCTCCCTTTTCGAAACTTTGAACCGTATGGCCTTTAAGATTAGGTTTTAGCGCCCTTCTGATCTCATTTTTTAGATGAATCGAAAAACAGATACTAGCACAATTAGAAATCAAGGTATGATAACTTGTGAAAATTTAGTGTAATTGGGATCAGAAGGACGTTTCCATCTATCTTTTCAACACCTACAAAGATATTTCTAAATTCTCAAAATGGAGCATAAAATCTGTTGGAGAAGAGATTTGAAACATATTTTGCAACCTGTCTAGTCAACTTTTGACGAGGATTCTGATAAGACTGATTTCAATCCATTTGAATTTCAAGAATGTGCTCATTTTATGCTCATCGGGGTACCCTACTACGGTAACATGATGATGATGTTTTGCTGAGCTTCATTTGAGATTGATTCTTTTTCGAAACGATGTAATTTCTTCTTTCTTCTATTGGAAGGTCTGTATAGAGTGAGAAATCTTCAACAACGATCTTAAAAACTGAAACACATCAATCAATTATAAACCTGAAACCTGAATTGTCCTTCTATCTAAAACATGATTTCGGCCCTCTTTTACAATAGACGCATCCTGAATTACCTCTCAAACTTTTCGACTCTTTGACCCATGAAATAAACTTTTAAAATCCTTTTTTTTCAGTTTTCAGTTTCAATTTCAATTATCGTTGATGTTCCTCTATCACTAAATAAATCCAGATCTGAAAATGTTCTATAATCCCAGTCGAGATTTCTGTTTCTCCAACTTAAAAATAATCTTTGCTCTAACACCTTGTTGCGTCCGTAGGCATTGTCCTAACGGAGCTTGTCGGTGGGTGTGATGGTAGAGAGAAGTATCAGGATACTTTATTGGGAAGTCAAACGAGAAACTGATGTGAATCCTTATCTACGATTCACATCAACAGAGCTTTGACCTTTGGGAAAGGTCAATAGGATACTACGTGTTATAGAAGAGATAACACGTATAAAATATGCAGGCAGGGCTGCAACATCTCCCCCTTTGTATAGAGAAGATTACAAGGCAATAGGAGTTCACTAGTATTTGGTTTTCTTTGGGTCAACTTGGAGCCGTTGCACGGGTTGGGAAGTTCTAGTGGATCGGCGAGTTGGTGGTGGTGGAGGTGGACTCGAAACAGTAGTTGTAGTGGGATGGCTGGTCGTTGCAGTAGTCATCGTAGTTGTCCCGGTACTCGATTCAACATCATCATCCATATCCATCAAGGCTGGCACATCCATGTAGTATACTGGAGATTCTCGACGACGCAGTTGATTCGCATGACGTTTCCAACGATGTCCCTTGACGTACACTTCGTAGAGAGTGTGGCCGATCCGTTTACCAACGACTCCTGGAATCCAAGTGGGAGCATTCATATTTCGAAAATCTTTAACATAAACCTTTTCGTCCGTACTAAAATCGCGGACGACTGCTCCATGATGCTGATTGAACTGTTTTTCCATCAACAGATTCCGTTCGCCAATAGGAGTTGTTGAGGGCAGGACCAGGTCCAATACGGTGCGGATTTTGCGTTGAATGAAGTTCTCAGCGGGAGTCTTACTGTTTGGACTAGCGGCACATGGTGTGGATCGGTAACTCTGAAGGAATGTCTGGACAGCAGTATCATAGTCCTCTCCTTCTCCACTTAACTTAGTAATCGCTCTTTTCAATGAATCCACAAATCTCTCGGCTTGCCCATTCGATTGTGGATGGAATGGTGGAGATCGCATATGGTTTATACCGTTCATCTTGCAGTATTCAGCGAACTTCCTTGACGTGAACTGAGTGCCATTATCCGTTACCAATGTCACCGGATTTCCGAATCTCGAGAAGACCATTTGGAATATTTTGATAGTAGATGATGTCGTAATCGAGGTGGTTTTGTAGACTTCCGGCCATTTGGAGTAAGAGTCTACAATTACTAAGTAGTACGCACCTTTGATCGGTCCACAGTAGTCAGCGTGGATCCGGGTCCATGGTTCTGTTGATGCTGGCCAGGAATGGAGCTGATTTTTGATAGGATCTTTGGCGGCAGCAGCACATTCATCACAGCTGCGGACAGTGTTCTCAATGTCATTGTCCATCGAAGGCCAGTAGACGAAACTTCTCGCTAGCATTTTCATTCGAACCATACCAGGGTGAGCACGATGTAGAGTTTGTAAAATGAGTTTTCGAAGAACCACCGGAATAATAATACGCTCACCGAACATCAGACAGTTATTGACAACACTCAATTGATTTCGTCGGTTTTGATAGTGCCAGAGAGGGTTTTCTTTGGAGTATTTTAGCCATTTTCCCGATTTGACGTTGTCTACCAGTTGTCTCAATGTTTTGTCTTGGGCGGTTGCCTCTCGAATCATTGCCGCAGTTACCGGAAGTTGTCGGCACATTTTCTCAAAACTTCCAACCACATCAGCCTCCACTTGTGCAATCACTTTATCTTCGGTCTCTTTCGATTCAACTTTATCTGCAATCAATCTTGATAGAGCATCTACCTGACCGAAGTCCTTTGTGTTGACATATTCAATGGAGAAATCGTAATTCAGTAGGATTGTTGCCCATCTTTGAAGGCGATTAGCACTGTACGTCGGAACTCCTTTTTTGTCTCCGAAAATTGATAACAATGGTTGATGGTCCGTCCTCAATGTGAAATTCCTTCCATGTATGAAGCGATGAAATTTTGTGACGGCTGTGATCAATCCAAAACCTTCTTTTTCTATTTGACTGTAATTTTGTTGAGTTTTTGTGAGGGACTTGCTGACATAGTAAACTGCTTTCTCTGATCCATCGGGGAATTTGTGAGAAAGGCATGCTCCGATTCCATATTGTGATGCATCGGCCGAAACGATTATCGGAAGATTTGGATCGTAATGTGTTAGCAGCAAATCGGACAGCAGAATCTTCTTGATGTTCATGAAAGCGTTTTGGCATTGTGATGTCCACACGAATTCTACGTCTTGCTTGGTGAGCTCATCGAGTGGTGGACGAAGGCGGAACAACTTTTTGACGAAGGTACCGTAGAATTGTACCATTCCTAGAAACGATCGTAATTGACTCACATTTTCTGGTCTCGGCATGTTTTGGATATCTTTGATTTTCTCCGGGTCCGGTTTTCGGCCTTCTGCTGATATGATGAAACCAAGGAATTTGATCTCCGTTTGAAGAAAGGCACACTTTTCGAGGCGGATCCGGAATCCATATTCCTGAATTCTTTTCATCAGCCGTTTCACACGTTTGTTGTGTTCTTCGATGCTTGCTCCAGTCACAATTATGTCGTCCAAATAGGCTGAAGTTCCATCCAATCCAGATATCATAGAGTCCATAACTTGTTGGAAGATTCCAGGAGCTGTTTTGACACCAAAGGGTAGTCGATTGTAGCTGTACAATCCCTTATGAGTATTGATTACCAACATTTTTCGCGCATCGTCGTCCAATTCAATCTGCAAATATGCCTCGGCCAAATCTATTTGAGTAAAATACTTCCCACCGTTCAATTTTGTGAATATATCATCCGCTGTTGGTAGTGGATGTTGATTGGATTCAAGAGCGTCGTTTAGTCCAGTCGAAAAATCAGCACAAAGACGAATGGCTCCGGATTTCTTTTTCACAGCTACCACTGGTGCAGCCCATTCGGAATGTTCAATTGGAGTGATGACATCAGTCTTTACCAGGCGGTCAATCTCTTCAGCTAATGCTCCGATCGCGGCATACGGTACTGGTCGACTTTTGCGGAACACTGGTTTTGCCGATGCTTTCAATTTCAACGTTGCTTGTGATTTGGAATAAGTTCCAAGACCATTTTGAAAGATTTGTGGAGTCTCTGACATTAAGGTGGTCTTCAACGAATCCCGACTACCGTCCAGGTAGTTGCATGCTGAGCCGGGGTCGGTTTTCGTGAGACCTACCTGATAGTCGTTGAGGGTATCCCATAAAGTTCTGTCTTTTGATAACCAGTCTATTCCGAGCAACGAATCCGTGTCAGCAATGTATGCGGTTCCGATGTATTTGTTCCCATTCAACACAAAATCACATTCGAAGTATCCGTGGACTTTGATTGTATTCTGATTTGCCGATTTAACTGCAATATTTGGTGATTTTAGTTTTGGCTCACCAAGGGTTTTCCAGTCTGAGCGGTCCAGAAGAGTAATATCAGCACCCGTATCCAGTTGCATTCGGATATTGTGCCCATTTATCTGTACACTCTTGTAGATTCTTGATGACCCAGGAGTTGACGCAGACCCGACCATAATCGATTTGACTTTTGGATTGTTGACTTTTTGATTGTCTCTTTTCTTCTTGAAACACGTGGATTCGAGATGTCCCAGTTTTTCACAATAAGTGCACGTGGCGTTTTCTCCTTTACTTCTTCATCTCTTCATCTCATCCTGATCACTGAGTTGTATTCAGTGTATCTCTGATACCAACCCAGAAACGTCTTTTCCTCCTCTGCGTCGAATTGGAAACTATCGATTCGCGCCGTGAGTAAACCGAGGAGCCTGTGTGCATCTGTGAACGACGCATTGTTGTTGGCATTTGACGCTCCTTGCATTGTAGCAAACGCTTGGACCAAGTTCGTAACTTGTTTTGTGAGTTCGGCTACGAGAGCCGACTGATCGCCAGATGTTGCGTCCGTAGGCATTGTCCTAACGGAGCTTGTCGGTGGGTGTGATGGTAGAGAGAAGTATCAGGATACATTATTGGGAAGTCAAACGAGAAACTGATGTGAATCCTTATCTACGATTCACATCAACAGAGCTTTGACCTTTGGGAAAGGTCAATAGGATACTACGTGTTATAGAAGAGATAACACGTATAAAATATGCAGGCAGGGCTGCAACACACCTCTAGAACTTGACCTCTATTGTTTCGAAATTTCCCTTCTTTCAAATCACAAAAGTGCACAATTTTCAAACTTCCGCTCGTCTCGTCAAACTCAAAATTTACACAACTTCCGTCGTTCCAGAGAGATTACTCGTTCTTTGTTTTCTAAGTTTCTCTTTTCTTCCTGTTTCTGTTATCTCCGGATGTCCATCATCTCTCTTCTTTTTCTTCTTCTTCTTCTGTCAGTGCAAAATATCGAAACGAAGGGGTGTCCAGAGGCCAAGAAAAGTGAGGAGAAGAAGAAGAAGCAAAAAAAAGCGACGTCAAAAAGTGATATGAATAGTGTAATTGTATGGAGAAGAGAGAAGGGAAGGCAGTCAAAAAGACAGCTTTCTTCTTCTTTTTTTGCTCTTCTCCTTCTTCTTTCACTTTTTTCTCCCCTCCTCTCAGATCCAGAGAGATTAGGTCGACACAGCACGACGGCAACAACGACGACAACCAAACTCTTCTTCTTCTTCTTTTTTTCTCACAGCTCATTTCTCTGCCTACCACCCTCTTCTCTGCGTCTCTCCGGCTCTCTATCTCTCTCTTTCCGAGCTTCTCCTTTGCTTATTCACTTCGAAGGGTGGACCTCAGCAACGTTGGCTGGCACACACGCATTTTTTGCGCGTCACGGATGAGGTGATTCTATTTTCCGTCCTTCGTCCAGTTTCTTCGTCTACCTCCACGTCTTCGCATTCTTCTTGATCTTCTGAATTTGTTTTCCACCCACGCATGGTTCCTCTCTTGGCCATCCAGGTGGAAATTATAGAAATTAGTGTATTAGAAATTCTGGAGCACCAGTGGTTCATGCTTCCAGAAAAGAAATTTCGCTCAGGGAAAGAAATCTCAAAGTAATTGTCAACAGAGCGTGTTTGGGGAAGGTGTCGAATTTCAATCAGACACATGTTGCTTGTTTTCTTTTTTCTCTAGACGACTAATCAGATGAGGAATGGTCAAAGTTCAAGATAAAAAAGATTTTGATGACAAAAAGTTCGAATTAAGAAGACGTTGGGTCAAAATTTGGTTAGGTTTGAGAGGAGTTTGTTGTTCTAATTCCGTTTATTAAAAACTGTAATCAAACGATTTGAAAATTTTAAAGTTTCGCTCAATTGTTTACTTCTAGTTTCAGCTACTCTATTTAGGTTCTTCATACAGTAATTTTCATGAAAAGTTACAGTATTTTTCGAAAATTCTCAAACCTCCAATTATTGCTTTAACTGGCTTGTATGTAGCAATAGAAACTCTGTTGTATCAAAGTTTCGAAGTCGAAAAGTTGGGGAAAAATTCTCAAAAAAACATTTTTTTTTCGAAAATCTCAAATTTTCATATCATTATATCTCCAAAGCTAATAAGCCAAACTTTGTGAAAAATGTACCGTTTGAAAGGAAATTTGAAGAAGACTGCTTTTTTTAGGTTTTGAAACCCCGTTTTTAAAATCTAAAATTTTTGAGTACCATGACAACGTTTTTTCATGAAACCTGGCTGAAGCGCCTTTTCAAAAGCCTCTATTTCCGATGATCAGTTTTTCTTATAAACTTGAAAATAAAATAGTCAGGTTAAAAAAATAACTGATTAAGTTTTGATGAAATTATTTGATGATGCCCAAACTCTTTCTGTCCAAGCTGAAACACAGATAAATTTCAGAAATTTCTGACCAAAGACTTTGGCATTACTTGGCTCCTAGCAAAGATTTTTTCTTAAAATTTTTAAAACTCAATTTTATTTTTTTTGGGAACCTTTTAACATCTAAAAAGTTTGGATTTTTTTATCCATTCTTTGATAGTAGATTTCCAAGATGGATTCCCAAATCTTCTTAAACCCCATCTTTCCAAGTTTCTCCGAGACTTTCTGATCTTTTGAAAATCTCCCAAACTCTTACTGTTACTGATATCCAATCCCATTTCATAATATCTAAAGCCCTATCTGTCTGACTCAATATCTGCGTCTCTTCATTTCACACACACTCTCCGAAAAGATAACTTGACAACTCATCGAGTTTTACAAATTCTTTTTGTGTTTCTTTATAATGATGATGATGACAAACAATAATCTAAAGATATATATCTTGCGCCAAAAGACTACGGAGGAAGGACTAAACTAAAAAAGAAGCGAAAAAAAGTAGAGGAGAGGATATGTGTGAGCAAATAAAGCCGCGCGAGAGCAGCACAGCAGCTCCTCCTGCCGGTGAGCCTACCATTCCGTATATCGGCTCGTCTTCTTCTTCTTCTTCCAATCCCTGCTTCGTTTACTTCTTATATATATCTCATTTTTACTTTCCTAATCTTTCCTTTCCCCCAATACCACATCATTTTATCCATCCTTGCGGCGTCTTCGGCTTTCCTTCGGGGTTCGGCGGCGGTGGCGGTGGCGGCTCCCGGGGAGCTCTCAAGTACCTCCTCCTCTTCTGTTTTGTGGAGAGTGTGAGACTTCGGGGGCCTGAGGAGTGAGTGTGCAACTGACTTTAAACAAAAATCGGGGGCCCCTTTTCTCCGCTCTCTTCGTTTCGCCCAGGTTCACATTGCTTTCGCCATCTTGCACATTGAATCTCTCTTCATCAACTCCCGAAAGCCTTTTTGTTTTCTTTTTCATTTCCCCCCTCCCACCTTTGAACTCTTCCCCAAAAATTCTGAATTATTTTCCAATTCTCAGAGGCTTATATTGCTTCCTATTCCGTTTCATTTCCCGTATTTGTCTTATTTATCAATCACTTTTTATATATCCTTCTGCCCTAATTTGACACCTCCCTCTCCGCCTACCCTTCCTCGTAAAAGAAGAAAAAGAAGACGTCTTCTTCTTCTTACGAAAAAAAGCAAAAAAAATTCAATTCCGCCCTCTTCTTCGTCTTCTTAAGGGCACCTGCTGGCTGAAAAGGAGCCTGAAGGAGCAAAGACGGACTCTTTCCAATGTCTCCTTCTTCTTCTTTTTTTTTTCTTCTTCTATCAAAGAAGAGACAGAGAGAGAAGGAGCAGTCAAGCGACTACGTCTTTCACTCAATGAGTGAGTGTGTATTTGTGCGGCGTCCCGAAGAAGAAGAAGAAGAAGAAGAAACCAGGCAGCCATCCTTCCCCTCCTCCCTCGCTCCCCGAGACGAGCCGCCTCGGAGAGAAAAGAGACATAGAGAGAGCTCTCTCGGTGAGAGCTTAGCACACGAGCCCAGCCCCTCTCCAATACTCTCTGTCTATTCTATTGATCCATCATTCATCCGTTCGTTTTTATCATTTCCACCACTTTTTCGAGTACTTTCTTTCTTTTCTTCTTAACGTTATTCCGTAATTCTGGCACCTTTAAATTTCTATACTTTTTTTATTTCCAGGTCAAGATTCGTGTTGTGTTTCTTCTAGACGTAGGTGTGTCAGCAGTACGGCAAATGGGAAATGAATGGAGGCAGATTTGACTTTGACGACGGCGGAACCTATGTAGGCGGATGGGAAGAAGGCAAAGCGCACGGTCACGGCGTCTGTACGGGTCCACAGGCGAAGGGCGAGTATGCCGGAGCGTGGCATTACGGTTTCGAGGTGTCCGGTGTGTACACGTGGCCGTCTGGAAACACGTATCAAGGACAGTGGCAGAATGGGAAGCGGCATGGATTGGGTGTGGAGCAGAGGGGAAGATGGGTGTATAAGTGAGTTGGGATTTTGGAGTACCGTATAAACTATAATAGAAATTTCGAATTACCGTATATTTTTCAATTACCGTATAAAACTTTAATATAAAACTCTGAACCCCGACTTTCGAGAGTCCGCAAGACCGTAATTTTCGTTTTCTTGCGGTAAAACTTACCATAAACAAATATAGACTCTTTCGCTACAAAACGCGGTGATTTTCAGAAAGTTGATTATATTTTCTTGAGAAGGTTAACAAACTTGATTTTTCAATGTCCCTCTATTAGAAGTTTCACGGTATTCTGGACTTATTTTCAAACCTTCTTGAATACTTCAAAATCAGAAATCAGATAGCTTCAAAACACAATTTTTTGTAGTTTAGGTCTGTCACATTTTTGTAGAAATTATTTGTATTTTTAATCTTGTTTTTGTCAGATATCGTAGTTTTTTGTAATGAGGATCGTAAACTTGAAAAAAGACAATTTTTGGGCTCCAGGACATTTCAAAAGTGTGAAATCGCGTTTTTGCCTAATTTTTTGGAACTTTGTCATATACATTTTTGCGTTTATGATCCATTATATCTTAAACGTCTTATTATATTTTAAAAACGCAAAATATATATGAAAAGTTCCAAAAATTGGGAAAAACGTGATTTCACACTTTCGAAGTGTCCACTTTCGAGATGTCTCACTTTCGAAATGCACACTTTCGAAATGTCTCGCTTTCGAAACGTCCCGGAGCCGCGGCTGCGACTGTTTTTGCGACAGTCTTGCTGTAAATAGGGAGATCGTAGGTTTGAAAAAACAGTTTTTGAAAAATTCTAGTTGAGAATAATATCTTAGACCAATTCAAATATTCTTTTTCCAGAGGCGAATGGACACAAGGCTACAAAGGACGGTACGGAGTACGACAGTCGGCGAATTCGCAGGCCAGGTATCAGGGCACCTGGTCCGCCGGATTCCATGACGGATACGGAACGGAAATCTATGTGGACACTGGAAGTTATCAAGGACAATGGCTGCGAGGAATGCGACATGGGTACGGTATTCGAAGGAGTACGACGTACGCGAACGCGGCGAAATTTCGATCAAAATCTCAGACGCACGCTTCGCTGACGAGTTTGAGGAGTGGACGGGTTGAGGAGGAGAATACGGAAGAGCACAGGCATAGTGAGTTTTTAAAGCATAAGTTAGAATCCTAAAAAAAGAACGTTTGTAGAAGAAGGACTATCCGGACGTGGAGGATTCGTGCTTCGTGCCAACTCTGCGGCTCCACAAAGAAGACGTCGTTCGTTATCCGAAAGAAGTCTTGCCGTGAAACGAACACTCTTGTCCGGGCTCCGAATCAAGAAACAACACTCAACAGGAGACATTCATCAACGTGTCGCTTCAATGACCGGAAGTCTTCGATCGAGTGGTTCGACGATGAGTTGCACTTCTGAAGACTCTCTTCACCATCACGGACTGCAACAACCAGAAGAGGAAGCCGTCGAGGAGAGCGCTATAGAAACGTACATGGGCGAGTGGAAGAACGACATGCGTAGTGGTTTTGGAGTGTGCGAAAGGAGTGATGGGCTCAAGTGAGTTGTTTTATTAGAATTTTCGACAAGAGACAGAGAGACAAAGAAGCAAAAAAAAAAACCAAGAAAAAAGAGAAAATTTTATAGATACCACGGAGAATGGGCGAACAATGCAAAATGTGGTTTTGGAGTGACAACTTTCAAGGATGGAACTAAAGAAGAGGGACGATACAAGAACAACATCCTCATCGCATCTTCTCGCAGGAAAGGAGTCATTTTTATGAGAGCCTCGAAGTTCCGGGAAAAGTTAGAACAAGCAATGGGAACAGCTCAACGAGCCGCGAGTATCGCTCAGCAGAAAGCCGACATCGCTGCGAGTAGAACGTCGACGGCACGGGAGCGAAGTGAACAAGCGACGTTCATCTCGAGGCAAGCTACCGAGGATTCAGAAGTCGCCAGAATTCATGCGAAGCAATTCGACCCGACGTTCAAGCAACCTGGAACAAGGCGGCTGAAGGAGGCCAATGGCGGAGAATCGTTCGGAACAGATCTGTCTGATGCGATTTCGTATTCAAGACATCTCTCGCAGACACATAGTAAACAACATTCTTTTGAACAGGTGAATATTGGGGAGAATATGATATTAGTTTGTTTTTCTGATGTTTGCTTTCCGAATCCTCAGTTAGAAGAATCTTGACCAGATTACGGTAATTGGCTTTATTCTTGTAGTCGGTCGTTAGAGAAACTTTTAAAACACATTTAAAGTTTATGGTCTAGAAAATTATAAACGCTTGGTATACTGATATTTCCATATTTTTCTGTCCCTGCACAAAATCCATGAAGAGGAATTCCTACAATTACTACATGTGATTCGGGCTTTTTTGGGCCTTAGATTTTCTCTAGTTTAAGTTTAAATGTGTTGGTTAATCTTAATACCAAAATGTAGAACTCGATGAGATCTATAAAATGGTACTAAAATCATCAAGATTGCTTGTCTCAGTTTTTGTCTAGAACATGTATAACACACGGGCCGAAAACGCCTGGAAACAAAAACTGAGACAGGAAATCTTGATGATTTTAGTACCATTTTATAGGTATCATCGAGTTCTACATTTTGGTATAAAGATTGACCGGAAAATGTAAATTCAAAGTGCAGAAAATCGAAGGCCGAAGGCCCGAAATTTAAATACATCTGATGATCCCGCCGTCTCATTATCCCAATTCTATTCACATTTTTCCAGAATCTCTCCGTGGACATGGCCGACGATATGACGCCTCCATCGCGAAACTACGCCAACCACGTCGGCCCGTCCTCCAACACCAATCATGTCAACTTTATGCCCCAATACGGTTATTCCCCTGACCCAAATTCTCAACTCCAGACCCCGATCAACTCTCAAGATCTCCTTCAATCCCATAACATTCCCACATCCTCCATCGATCCATCCATTCCGTCGGTGTCCGTCGTGCCCGAGGAGCCCGAGAAGCCGTTGATTCTTCAACAGACGCAGACGAATCTCAGCCAACCGGGACCATCGAATCTGAACACGCAGGCGCCGAATGTGATGTCTTCCAGGTTCTCATTGAGGTGAGTCATCATGAATCGTTGTTCAAATTAGAAGATTCCTTGTTTCAGTGACGACCATTATGATCAATATGTAATGGCCGGAGGAAGTCAGCAACAGCAAAAGCTTCGACGCAATCGTCCATCGCTCATGAGACAGGCGGATGTCAACGAGTCTTGTGTACGTTTTAGAGAGTTTGAATTGAGCAAGAGAAGAAGAAGATTTGAGACAAAGTAGTATAGAAGAAGAGAAGAAGAACACTCTCCCACCCTCTGATACTTTGCTTCATTTCATCTTCTTCTTCTTCTTCTTCTTCCTCCCTCACACACACACACATATTAGTTGTTGTGTAAAGTAGAAAAGAGAGAAAGGAATCTGATGAGAATCGATTCGGTTTGCAGGCTGGAGGAGCATCGAGCGGGCTCAATCGAAGGTCGACTCTTGCCTCGGCACGAGATCGAAATGGTGATGTCAACCATCCGGGGGCCATCGGAACCGCTCATGCCGCGAAACTGAACTCAGCTAGTGGCAGTGATGGGGACAATATGGGAAGTCTGCCGAATCTGGCAGAATTAGAGACTCAAGGGGTATGAGAAAATGGGAAAATTTGGGTGTATTGGAAAATGAGATTACAGGTGAGGATGCGAAGAGAAGAAGCCGCCCGTCTCGCTGGTCAACGACGTCAAGAAGTGCTCCGAGAGCACGAAGAGGCAGCGTTACTCAGAGCGAATCCACTCCGACACTTTTTGCAACCGGCTTTTAGAGTAAGTTGAGGGGTTTACACAGAGCCTTTGATATAAACATTTGTATTTAGAATACCGTAACATACAAAATCTAATGGGATTCTATATTTTTATAGTCAAAAATATAAATTTTGTCTGAAAAATCTTTTGCTGTATTTTGTAATTTGATTTTTGGAAAAATATAATCTAAAATTGGGCTCTAAACTGTAGTAAGATTTTTTGAATTTGTTTTATTTGAATTTCAAATCACTTTCTACAGTACCCCAAAAGATCAGCAACCTTTGAAATCGTCTTTTTAGTATACAATTTTCAATCGAGAATTTGAAAAATTGACACTTTTGGAAGGTACTGTAGGCAAGGCTAGGCGGCAACAAATTCCGGCAACGCATTCAAATGCGAATAACTATTTTCAGAGGAGTCGGGTAAGAATAAAGTCAACAAAAAAACTGTTCCTTATTAAAAAAGCTATCGATTGGTTAAAAAATCGTTAAATTTCATCAAAAATTTAAAGAGTTACGTTGCCGAAAAGTTGCCGGCTTCGGAATTTTTGGCTACTTTTTGATAAAACTAAGCATCTTTGTTAATTTTTGATGAAATTTGACGGTTTTTTAACCAATCGATAGCATTTTAAATCAGGTACATTTTTTTGTTGACCTTATTTTAATCCGACTCCTCTGAAAAAAGGTATTCAACTTTGAAAAAGTTGTCCAGATCTGTTGCCTCCCAGTTCTGATTATCGGTAGAATTTCAAAGTATTTTAAAATTCAAAATCTGAATTTTCGATTTATTTTTTTTGAAGATTCTTGCACTTTCGATCTTCTTCCCGCCGTAAATAAAATCTCTCAAAAATCCAGGAATCCCATAAAACTTTGTTCATAAACTATACACATTTTCATCTTCATCTCTTCTTTTTTTCTCAATTTCCCATTTCTCAAGAGAGTCCATTTGGTAAATTAATCCCATCTGCTTCATCTTCTTCTCCATCTCCTTCTACTTTTTCTCCATTTCTCAAAAAGTTTTATGTGATGAGAGAAGAGAGAGGAGTCTCCGCTCTTAATCCTATCCCTTTCGGCAAATCCGAGTGAAAGTTTACATAAGAAAAAAAAGCAAAAAAAAAATATTTTTTTTCAGGCTTGGCTGGTTCGATGGCGCATTCCGATACTATTGGCAATTGCGAACATTTCATTATTAATGCTCTTTTATCATTTGCTCACTTACGAAAAGAAGAAGAAGTCTTCTTCGTAGGAATCTACACTTCACACCAAACTGTGCTCAATTCTCTATTTTAGGGGTATTATTTTTCAATTGTATGTAGCATTTTTTTTTTTGAAATTTTGAAATCAAGAACATCATCAAAAACATAATTGTAAAAAAATCTCAAAAAAACTTCTCTGAAAACTAAAAAAACAACAAACCTTAAAAAGTCACTTTCAACTCACAAACTCTTTCATTTTTCTTTTTTTCGATGTATAACTTTGAGCGGGATAATTGTGATCAGTTTGAAAATTCTTGAGACTTTTCTAATTTTTACCTTATCAAAGAGTTAGATGCTCTTGAACTCTCCGAATTGTATCACTTCTTTTACTTGGTGCTCTTTTTTCTATAATTTGTCCTCTTTTTGTTTCTTCCTCACCCAGTTCTTTCTATTTTTCAAATACGAACGATTGTGTCTTATTTTCTCCTTTTTCTTTCTTTCCCTCAATTTTTACATATATTATGTACCATTTTTTGAAAATAGAGAACTATATGGGTTCAGTCGGAAATTGGGTCGCCCTGAACCAAATTTCGATTTGAACTTGTATTTTTCTTTTAATTTAAGAATATATATTTGGATTACAAGTTTTTTTTGGAAACACTTTCAGGTCCTGAAATTCAGGGATCTGGCTAACAAAAATGAGCGAAAGCGTTTCAATTCCTTCAAAATGGGAATTAGAATTTCAAATGATCATCGGGCCAGAAAAAAATTTTATTTCGAAAAATTTCAGATGACCAAAATTGTGAGGCTCCATTATGATAAATTTTCGATTCAAGAGGAATCCAGGAGTTCGATGGTATCGGAATTCTTGTAGACTCAGAGAAAATGTGAAATTCTGGAGCCTTCAGAATCCATTTGAATCTCCGAGAATCCCTCTGGAGGCTTCCGAAGCGTCTAGAATTTCTCTAGATCGTTCTAGATCGTTCTGAATTCTTCAGAATCCTCCAGAATCTTCCGGAACTTTTCTAAATTCTTCAGGATACTTCTGAATGCTTTTGGATCCTTTATATTTCGAATTTTTTGATTTTCCAGCTCATTTCTAAACAAATTTCAGCTGTTGCTTTCATAAAAACTCCACAACCAAATCTAGATTGATCTGGAAGAATTTCTTTCAAAGTCAAATCTCCAAAAAGTGTACGTAAACCCCACAATGTTTTTCCAAAACCAAATTCCAACTTTTCATTTTCATTTCAATTGCTCAAAATGACAACAGGTTCTGATACTCTTCGAAACGATGTTGACGAGAAGAAGACCATTGAAGAAGGGGTGCCAGGAGCGAATCCAAAACCAAAGCTTACCAAGATATTGAATAGTAAAAATGAGCCAGCATTTGCATTGAAGTTGGCACCAGAACATCTCGTTTTCAAGTATCAAAATACTGTTCCAGCCTTTGCTTCTTTCACCATCACAAATACCAAACCGGATCGGCAGGCGTTCAAGGTGAGAAGATTGGGATTTCTCAAGTCTGGAAGTCCTGGAGCCCAGATTTTTATGGAATTCTTGGTTTTTTTAGGTCAAGTCAAGTGATAATAACATGTACCGTGCAAAGCCAAGTGTCGGATTCATCAAGGTATTCGAGACGCCTCCTTCTTTATAAAACATAAAGTTTCCAGCCAGGTGAAACAGTCCCCGTACGGGTGCTCTACTTAAACTTGAATCTAGCTGCACCATCTCCAAACGAAGCAAAGAAACACGTGGCAGTGTATCATGTATCTGCTGGAAATGCCAAGACGTTCAAAGAAGCGTTTGCCAAAAAGACGGACGGTGTGTACCATTACTACTGTAATCATATTGTTGATATGGTTGGAGGAGGAGCTGGGGATGATAGTTCTACGGAGGGAGAGAAGAAGGAGGAGAAGAAGTGAAACAAAAATGGAAGAGAGAAGTTATAACATTGAACTTTTCGATTATACTAACTGTGTTCTGATGTCGATTTTGAATGAAAAGTTTCGAACGAGTTTTTTTTGTGTCGATAATAGCGAATTTGAATTTTGGCTTGCTTTTATGAACTCTAAGTTTTCGAGGTTTCATTTTTGACTTTCTGATTGTGAAGGCCGAATAGGGTTCTGTACTCGGAGATTTTTTTTTCAGCTTCGGACCAGTTTTGATCTTGGTCAAAGCATTTTCCGAGCTTTTGGCCTCCCCCCAAATCGAGTTCTCCTCCTGAACTTTCGTTTTATGAAGTCTAGTTATTGAGATTCATACAGTCTTTGAGTTTTTTTCATCATACATAAAGTGTAAAACATATGCAGCTGAATTCAGTTTTAAATTGAAATCAATTTTTTTCTTTTATTTAACTATCATTCGAGTGCAACTTTTACGTGTTCGTTGGTGACAAAATTTAGATATTGATTGTAGGGTTGAGAGGCTAGATGTCTGATATTTACATGTTTAGGCCCGATGTATATGTGATACAAGTTCAGGCACGATGTTTTCAGCCGAAAATGAGCGAAATCGTTTTCGAAAAGCTTTCACTCAGCCCAAATTTCAGATCTTTGATTTGACCACAAATCAGTTTTTCTACTTGTTCCAGTCTCCTAAATCGGGATTCATTTTCTATATTCTAAAAATCCCGTATTATTAGAATCGTATTCTACTATCAAAATCGTATTCTCCCTGTAGGGCACTACAACTTCGAAACAAAAAGAACAAATCTTCTCTGCTTTTTCTTCCGACTCTCGTATTAATCCTCCAATTTTTCACATCATCTTCCCGAAATTCGTAAGTTCAAGAGCAAGTGGAAGATATATAAAGTCTGATCGAGGTATCACTAATCCGTTTTCTGTCGAGATGATGAGTGATTATTCCGAAAGGAGATTTCCAGTTTCAAATCCGGACAGAAAATACTGTAGTTGTTTGAGGGCGGGCTAGGAAAATAGAGAGGAAAAGTGAACCTTTTGAATCATGTTTTTTTATGCAGTAGATTCGTAAGAATTCTCACAGGTTCAGACTGCCCATCGGTAATGCTCTGTGGATTCAAATTTTCGAGCTCTGAAAAGCTTGTAACAAATCTGGTTTTCAATTCAATTTGAGATTTTAGTTTCACTTTTTTTTTGAGAACTCCGGTTAACTCTCCTAGTTGCGATTTCAATTTTTCTCAAATTACACTCGGATTTCTAATATTAAAATTTGTTATTTTTATTACTTTACATGATTTCTTCAGGATCCTGTTTTTCTAAAGTTCCTTGAAACTTCAGATGAATCATTTTTATGTATCTCTCTCTCTCTCTATTATGAGTTCCTTTTTCTCTAAACTTCTCAATCTATTTTTATCTCAAATTCATTCTTCCATATCCCTAATTGTCATGTACACTGTGTCTCTCTTCGAAATGCTAAAACTACATAGTCTGCTGCAAAATGAATCACTCCTTTTTTATTTTTGAACTCTTGAAAATCTCGTATAATGAGCACACTCTCTGCAGGTGCTCAGACTCTTTTCTGCTCCCTTCTTTCTGTCTTTAGTTTGGTGATTTATATTCATATTTTGTGCACCACATTCTGGTCTCTCTGATTTGGATATCTGGTTTCTTGTTTCGTGAGAATTTCGATTTTCTGATATCGTTTTGAAATCACTTCCTGATGGTTTCGAAAAACCAAAAGTCTAAAATCTGGAAGTGTACTTGATCAGTGATATAAGAAAATAACGAATTAATCAGTTTTCTGAAATTTGATTTTTTGGCTCCTTGTCTGTTCCTGTTCTTACTCTTTTTTGCACTTCTGTGGGAGGCTTCTGAGAACTGTGGCAAAATAGAACTCTTGTATGGAAGATCGTGTGCACTAGGAGTCCTAATTCGTCATTGTTCTATTCCGTTACAATTTCATTTTCGAGCACCAAATCCTTTTCAAAAAGTGTCTGAGAATTTTTTCTAAATTTGCTCATATACAGATTCAAGTATTTGTTTTCGATTGCTCTAGGTGACTTCCTGCCCAGATTTGGAGAACTCGAGATATTTTGCTCCAAAGTTTGGTGTCCGAGTTCTCCCAACGACTCTCACAATGGTTCCCTTGTTAGAAAATAGTTTAAATTTGAATAAACTTTTTTCAACATTTCATTGCTGCCAAAGTGGGCGGAGCTTAGAAATTCATATAATGGCTCAGTTTTAATGAAGATCCACTATGTGATTCACAAGAAGAAGGCGTGACTACGATAGATCACGTGTGAATTCTGCCTTACTGACTTGTGAGAGCCAATTGTAGGCAGCGTCAAAAATGAAACAACTCAGTTTCAGCTCAGTTTTCGGACTCCATTCTTAAATTGAACCTCTCCCAAGAACTTAGTTTATTTATCTCCGGTACATTTCTAAAGTGGAAATTTCGAAAGTAAGACAATTCAAAAGTGGACGTCTCGAAAAAGGACACTTCAAAAGTGTGGAATCCCGTTTTTAGCTAATTTTTGGAACCTTTAATATATAGTTTTGTGTTTATGATCTATTGCATATAATACACTTTCGAATCGTCTTACTTTCGAGATTTCTCACTTTCGAAATGTCCCTTTTATTTTCTGTCGACACTGATCTGAAACGTTCTTCAAGCAACACTTAATAAAACAGAGTTTGGAAGTGCTTCTGATGTAAATCGGAAGTTTGCGTAAGGCGTCAGAAAACTAAAAATTACGCTTGAAGATCAACTATCAGAAATAACATCTACTCTTCTTATTTCACCATCGCTTTCTGTTTAGTAACCAGTTATTTTGATATTAAAGTTTCAGTATATTGGATCAATGCTGTGCCTCCCAGGTTCTCCAGAAGAGCGGAAGTGCAAAATCTGTGATACTTCAACAAATGGGTTCAACTATGGGGTAAGCACTTGGTTCATGATTTTGGAAATCAGGGTTGCAATCCTGACCGAAAGGGGCCGGCCACAGGCCAGCGATTTTCTTCATTCTAAATTGTGATTTTCATGACAAAATTTATTTGAAATCCACTGGTAATTAGTTCAGAATTCCCCTATTCATATGCTTCGTTTTTTTGAAATAGTGAATCGCAAAGTTTTTTGTTTTACAGGTCCAATCCTGCAACTCATGCAAAATGTTCTTTCGTAGAGCTGTCGACACTCTAAGTGTCATCGAATGCAAAAGAGATGGAAACTGCAATTTTCGACTTCCAGCCGAGAAATGTCGATTCTGTCGCTTCCATCAATGCATTCGTTCTGGAATGCAACTTCTGACAACCGGAAAAGAGACTTCACAGGAGAGAGCAGCAAAGACTATCACTAATCTGATGGTTCTTGATATCAAACGAAGAACACACTTCCTGCAAGCCGAGATTCCAACGAATCTGAAAGTCAGTGAAGTCTTTGTCCGCGGATCGTTTGGATTCCAGGCGGCAAGATCCGCCGACGCCAACTTTGATTTCTACGATTGGGGTGTGATGAATCATTTGTCTTGTATCGACTTCACGATGCATTTTGACTTTATTCGATACATGTCTCCATCGGATATTCAAGCAATGTTTAAATACTCGCATTTAATGTACATGATTCTTGTCACGGCGATGCGTTCATACACTTCGAAAATGGCAGTGATGTGTCATCCGGATGGAACCGATATATTTCCGGAGGTTGTGAGAGGGCATGATGGATACAATAAGAAGTTTTTGAATCAGATTAGGAGCTTGTTGGTGGGCAGATTGATTGAATTGGAGGTCACACAAGAGGAGTTTGTACTTTTGGGAGCTATTATTCTTTGCAATCCAGGTAGGAACTTTTAGTTCAAGTATTGATAAATTTAGGCACCATTAACAACTTTTTTTGGTTCCGGAAATCTCAAAATCCAAACAAAGGTTCATGAATACTTGCACCTTGGCTAACCTTCACCACTAGACCCTAAGACTGAGCGGAAACGAATTTCGGCGATTAACAACCTTTTTGGCAAAAAAGGGCGTAATTCTGTTAAGTTTTAATGAAATTAGACGGTTTTTGAAAAAATCGATAGCTTTTTTGATAAGGAACGTTTTTCTGCTGACCATAAATTTACCCAATCTCCCTCCAAAAGTTTTCACACTTGAATGCGTTGCTGAAATTTGTTGCCGCTCAGCTTTGCCCCAAGTCCGTATTTCCAGTGGTCCCCAACCTATCCGATTCTGGCCAAATCCTTCTCACCATCCATCGCGATGCCTTCGGTCAAGCTCTCATGCAACATTGCATCATCAACCATCTCAACACCGGACCCACCCGATTCGCTGACATTATCTCCTTGGTCAACGTTGTTTCGAAGACACAAAAAGACATTGATCATTTCTCTTCTCTGTTCCCGATTCTCCAGCCAGAACATCTTAAACAAAATCTGTTCACCGAAATCCTTGGTTTCTTGCTTCAATAGTTTTGTTGTTTTCCAAAATCATGTTTTGTAGTCATCCTCTGCTCCGATGTACTACTAATCACCACCTCTCTCGCAAGACTTTTATTCTGCCTGATGTATTTATTTCGGTCTCCTCCTCGTATTCTTTGATCTCTTCTTATAAGTTTTCATGGTTTGTAGCTGCCACATTCGGAATTATTAGTCATGGATGTGCTTCTAAAATCATCCCTAATCTTGTAATCCCAATTGTCTCCATTTTCGTTTGATCAAAATCTTTATTGAGGTGTAGAGTTTTTGTCTTTCAATGAAGATATGAATCAAGTATGAGATGGGAAAACTACTACAAAGACAAAATGAAAGAAGTCGAATCCAGGAAGGATGAAATAGGCTAGAAGACCCGAAGAAATATTGGGAAATTGTTGAAAAATTACCTACTGTTCTGATTGTAGAATAAGCTGACCTCAAGATGGAAAGATCGGAATCCAATTTCAATCGAAGAGATCCAATTTTACTTTTCAATAAAAGCATCCAATTTTAGCATTAAACATTTAATTCTGAAATTGGAGTAAAAATCTCACTTTTTGTCGAGTCGATTTATACAAAAAATGAATTTTTCAACAGAAAACGTTTTTTTGATTTATCAAACAATGAGGTCACAAGTTTTAGAGGAAGTGGCAAGTTCATCGACCCATTTTTCTAAGGTTCAATAGTTTCCATTTCTAAAAATTCACGTTGGCCCCAGAAGCCCATTTAGTTTTTTCATCATTCCCACTTCTTATCAATCTCTCCAAATCAAAAGTGTTCACAAATTTTTATTTCGTTACCATAATGAGTTTGCAGCCAGAACAGCTTCAAGATGTCATGAATTACTGTAAGTTTCTCTGAAACTTCAACGTCTTCTCATTCGTTATTTGTTCAGTGTGTCTCGCTGCAACAGCTTCTATCACCGGTGTCGTTATTTCGATTGGATGTACTGCTGGACATCGGGAGGTTCTGAGAAATCGAGGAAAGTCCAAGAAATCGAAGAAATCAAAGAGATCCAATAATCGAAGTGATAGGGAGCAGAAATCGAGTTCTCGAAGTAAAAAGAAGAAGAAATTGAGAAAAGTGAATAGTTCGAGAAGTCAGAAGAATAGGAGGGGAAATGAGAAAAGTGAACGAGAGAAATCGGAGAAAGAAGATGTTTCTAGAAAAGAGAAATCTCAGAAACCAATTTCCACTGGTCGTAGGGATTATGATAGGGAGAGAGATAGTAAAAGGGATACTAGAAGTCATGCTCTCAAGAAGAATCCAAGTTCCAAGAGCAAGAAAGAACCAAGCAAAAGAAAAAGTTCAAAGAGTTATCGAAGTGAGAGTTCGAAGAAGAGTTCCAAGGAGAAGAGGGGAAGTTCTAGAGGTCCTGAGAAGATTACAGTACCCTTGGAGAAGAAGAAGCCTCGTTCTAGAAGGGATGATGATCAGAAGAGCTCGTCCAAAAAGAGTGAAAGATCTCAGAAAACTGCAGTTCCATTGGAAAGAAAAAAGAGTAACAGATCCAGTTCAAAAGATAGAGAAAAGAAGAGAGAGGAACGTTCCAGAAGCAAGAGATCTACTCGTGATGATGATCGGGAGTTGGGGAAGAAGAAGAGCTCACGGAGCAATGAGAATGATGACAGGAAGAGAAGAGCCACGGAAGAACGTTCAAGGAGTAAGAAATCAGATAATGGAACTTCTGGAGACCTGGAAAAAAAGAAGAGCTCACGGAGCAATCGGTACGACGAGAAAAGAGATGGAAAAGGAAAGAGCAGTCTGAAAAAAGTAGCAGAGGAACGTTCGAGAAGTAAGAAATCAGAGAAAAGAACTTCTGGAGACCTGGAGAGAAAGAAGAGCTTACGGAGCAATCGGTATGATGAAAACGGAAAGAGTTTGAAAAAAGTTGAGGAGGGAAGTAAGAAATCTGAAAAGCGAGACCTGGACAAGAAGAAGAGCTCTCTTGATTCTGAGAAGAAAAAAAAGAGTGAAAAGTCTGGAAAACTTGATAAGAAGTCCAGTAGTAAGAATGTGGAAAAATCATCAATGAGCAAGTTGAGAGCAGATGCGTTGAGACGGATGGAGCCGAAACCCTTGGTGGTGAGTATATTTTTTCGAAAACTTTAAGCGGGGATGCGATCCAGGCCGAACTTTTCCGACGATTTTCTCTCCTCTAAATTGAGATTTTCAAGGCAAAATTTATATGAAAATGTAGAACTCGACGAGATCTACAGAATGATATTAAATTTAATAAGGTTACGCCGTTAGGGTTTTCTGAAATGTTTCTCAAATACCCGGGTCGGAGATTCCGGGCCAGGCGCTTTCTGATGTTTTAGGGAAAATATAGACAAGTAATCTGAATGTTCTGACTACCATTCTGTAGATCTCATCGAGTTCTACATTTTCATACAAATTTCGTCTTGAAAATCTCAATTTAGAGGGAAGAAAATCGCCAGATCGCAACCTCAACTTCAAGAAATCTTCGTTCTTTCAGTCCCCCAACGCTCAATCGAATCGATTCCAATGCGACGAAGACGGGTGCCGTAAAGGTCAATGCTCGAAAGATGCTCGTCACAATCAAGAAGCCAGAAGATCCGAATCTCAGAAATCGTTGAGAGCTGCCAAAGAAAAGCGGATCAAAGATGCGTCGGAGAAGAAATCGGAGAAGTCTACAAAAGTGGAGCCATTTGAAACTAAGACTTCTGTCAAATCGATCTATTTGGAAACTGGAAAATCATCGTATCAAGACGTCTCGAAACCATCCACTCCTTCTGATCAAAAGTCGATGTACTTCCCAGCTGCTTCGAATTCTAAAATGGAGGCTCCATTGGAGAAGAAGAAGTCGAAAAAGTCGATCAAACAGTCGAGAATTGAGGCAATAGAGGTGAAGAAGGCTCCTTCGAAACCATCTTTGAAAGTGTCGAAACCAGTTGAGAAACGAGAGAAGCCAGTGGAAAAAGATACTAGAAAAGAGGCAGAAACTCCGAAAAAGTCTAAAAAATCTTTGAAACCAGAAATCAAAAAAGTTTCATCGAAGCAGTCTTTGAAGCCGTCGAAAACTTCAACCACAACTACTTTGAAAAAAGTATCAAGTGACCGACATCAGAAGGAGAATAAGGCGAAAAATCAATCGAAGAGAGCAGTGGAGAGTTCGAGAAGTAAGGCAAAGAGCACCGCTGTTCAATCGTCGAGAGCTCCGAAGAAGACGATTGTGGAGTCAAAGAAGACGAAGAAGACGATTAAGACTAAGAAATAGGTAATTTTTAGAGAGATTATAGATTAGTTGATCGAATTTTTGAATTTCAGTTGCGTCTCTAAACACCTCCTTCCAAATCCTTCTGCTCTAGAACTCATCTTGAATTTTTCCTTTTTTCAATGAAGTTGAATCTGAATTGGAAAAGAAAATTAGGCTTCGAGACTTAGGCTTAAGTTAAAAACTGTAATAATCTTATTCTGAATCAGACGTTTATTTGAAGAAAAGAATTACAAAATGTACACATAAAATGGTTTTGAAATGAAAAATCACATTGAAATTGGACTGAGCAAGAATGGAATTTTTGGAATTAGAACTGGGTAGACAGGGCTAGGGGTAGTAATACTAACACATACTTCTCTAGAATTCGGAGAGAATTTTCTATATTCAGAGGTAGGATTCATTTTTGGACAGACGGATTGCCGGAGCGATTCCTTCATTTGTTTCGAGAAGACGGACGGCGCGAGGGAACACTGGAGACAAGTCACCACCCTCTTCTTCTGGAACTTTTGATAGTGGGCGGGACTTGCGGGGAGTGTTCTGGAAAAACTTTATTAAAAAGGCATAAAATGGGTTGTTGATGTTAGTACCTTCTCCTCTTTTCCAGAAGAACTGGAGCCAGCTTCCTCCTCTTCCCCAATCAAGCTCTCCATTCTTCTTTGAGCAGTTGTCACTTCATCGATCTTATCGGAAATCTGCTTGATCGCATTTTGTCTGTCTTGTGGGGTGCTTCTGAAGCAAGATGATCTAAAAGGATGATTATTAATATCTGCTTACGAATGATCAGCATTGATTTGTGTGGAAAGCGAATTTCCACACTTGGAAAGCTCCTCAACATCCCTTCTCAATCGTTTTCTTTCGGTGCTCAAAGTGATCGAGTTGAGTTTTCCACTGACGCGGAGACGTTCACGGAGGGATTTCTCGATTTCGTTCACTCGTTCCATCATCTGAAATCGTAAGACTACTGTACTGTTTGGCTTATACTTAGAGGCTTAGGCTTAGAGGCTTAGGCTTAGAGGCTTAGGCTTAGAGGCTTAGGCTTAGAGGCTTAGGCTTAGAGGCTTAGGCTTAGAGGCTTAGGCTTAGAGGCTTAGGCTTAGAGGCTTAGGCTTAGAGGCTTAGGCTTAGAGGCTTAGGTTTAGAGGCTTAGGCTTAGAGGCTTAGGCTTAGAGGCTTAGGCTTAGAGGTTTAGAGGCTTAGGCTTAGAGGTTTAGGCTTAGAGGCGTAGGCTTAGAGGCTTAGGCTTAGAGGCTTAGAGGCTTAGGCTTAGAGGCTTAGGCTTAGGCTTGGGCTTACCTTGTTAGAGACTGTAAAAGCCTTGTTAGAGAGAGAAGTTTTATTACAAGTATGTAACTCAGTCTTCTTAATTCAGATTTGCAGTACTGTTTCTGTAGAGGGCTTTCCCGAAAATTATCACATTTCGATATTCTATCAGCCCAAATCTTTTCACTTTTTAAAAAGTTCCTAATCTCAAAGCTCCCTTTCTTACCTGTCTATGTGTTGCCATGAATGACTCAACACACTTCAACCTTTGCTCATTATTCTGAATGGCCAAATCCAACTCCTTCCACGCCGCCTCCAATTTCTCCTTCCTCTCTTCCGTCGAGCCTTCCTTCATATGAGACCTCTCACTATTCTTGGCCATAGACAATAATTGTTTTCCATATTGATAAGTGCTCTGAAAATTAATTTTAATTCTCATACAACTCCTCCCAGCCTACCACCGCAGTTCTATCCAAATTCTGTCGATCATTTCTCAAATTTCTAACTGCGTCCTCATCAATGTCTGATAAGCTGTACTCTTTATGAAGGGTCTCTTTCAGCTCGCCGAGCCATTTTATAGCCTGATCACAGTCTCCGTAAGTGGTCATCAGCTGAATGTGTTGTTGCTGTTCTAGACGTTTTACACTAGCTAGTTCGTTATGTCTGAAAACATTTTGAATACTTCAAGTGTTTGAAATTTTAGTCCTACCTATTCTGTTTCTGTGAAATATAATTGAGACTAGATGCAATATGAGAAACAAATTCTTCCGTCGGAAGAACTTCTGCGTACTGTCGAGCCTTTGCAATAGTTTCCTCTCCGGAATCCATTGCTGACTCGAAGGCGACATCTGAAATGGAAATTTTAAGGTAAAATTGTGATAAAAAAGCTCAAGCTCACTCATAGAATTCACCAAATCATCCAAATCCTTCTTCGTCGATGTCAACTCCTCCACTGGTTTCATCGTCGCTCCATCTTCGGCACACACTTTTTCCAGCATTTGGTCGGATTTTTTAATAAACTCTCCGACTTTTTCGCGGAAGTTTCGGTTGGAAACAGCAAACTGTGTTTGGGCTTCCACACGGTAGGCAAAGTGTTCGGCGACGTCTCGGATTTGTTCTCGAGTCTTTTGAAGCACGATTGCTACTTGGGGACATGCAGCCATCAGTCGAGTTGCCATTTCTGCTAGCTGGTGACTTTGTTCTTCGATTTCCTGGAGTAAAGTTGTGTTTATTAAGAAGTTTGTAGAACTTCTTTGCTTCGTTTACTGCTGCTCAAGTAAATTGTCTACACTAAACGCCAAAGTACTACATTTTCAACCGTATTCCGTACCCGCCAGAACTCAATTGTGTTCTCATCGTGTTCCCCGTCCTTGATTATCCCAGCAACCCCCACTTTCCACCCCGAAATGGTCCTTTTTCACCAAGATGCACATTTTTCAGAATATGTGCCCCGGTGGCCGAGTGGTCGAAGGCGCGAGACTTATGATCTCGTTGGGTGAAACCAATCGCGGGTTCGAATCCCGCCCGGGGCAATACATTTTTGCTTTATTTGTTGTGATGGATTTTTATGAATTTGATAGTTTGGATTGGTTTTTTTATAGTTTCTGAGATTTTGACTTCTTAAAAATAGGTTTTTTTGAGTAAATGACGGTTCGCCTAAATAACAGATTTCTACTGCATGCAACCATTTATTGAAAAAGGTGTGTTCATTTTGACTACCTCTTTATTCGTCCTTAACAGGACAAATCCTAATATCATTGAATAACGTCTTTGTTTCCTAATGAATGTTTACTGAATGTTTACTGCTGCTCGAGCCGATTGCAACTGTCTTGGCACCGAAATTAATAAAAAATAGAATTTTCGACAGTAACGGGTTTCCACCAGAACTCAATTGTGTTCTCATCGTATTCCCCGTCCTCGATTACCCCAGAAACCGCCACTTTTCACCCCGAAATGGTCCTTTTTCACCAAGATGCACATTTTTCAGAATATGTGCCCCGGTGGCCGAGTGGTCGAAGGCGCGAGACTTATGATCTCGTTGGGTGAAACCAATCGCGGGTTCGAATCCCGCCCGGGGCAATACATTTTTTCTTTCTTTGCTGTGAAGAATTTTTATGAATTTGATAGATTGAGATTAGTTTTTTTGGGTTTTCAAGACTGAACTAGTTCCTGTACTCGCTCAGTACTAATTTGTGGCTCTTTTTCGGTTTTGGTTTATAAATCAAAAACTAGACATTTTCAGACTATGCTCCAAGAGGCTGTTTTGTTTTCAAAAAAATTCTGCGTCGAACCATGTAAAAATATCATTAAAAAATAATTGTGCTCTACTCACTTTTGTCTTATTAGTCAATTCCTCGTGTTGCTTCACCAAACTCTCCGCCTCATCAACATTATCTGCCACCTGACAAAGAGAATTCAACCATTTTTCTCCACTTCCTTCGATCCAATCCAAAAAATCAGAAACTCCAGCCGTATGATCCTTGATCAATCCTTCCTTGCTATTTTCCTCTTCTTTTGCTTTCAATTCCCTGATTGATTTTTTCAGAGTACTCGCTGCGTATTCATCTTCTACTAGTTTTGTAGATTGTAGCTTTGTAACAAATTCATTTACTGAAAACTTGAAAACTAAAAAAGTTTTAAAATCTTAAAACCTTACACTTTTGATCCTCGTCCAAATTGTGTCTTGATGTGTCTGTATCGACTTCCGAAAGATAGTTCTGCCATTTTTTCACTTCCTGAAAACCATTCGATTTTAATTACGACTTCAGTAAGAACGAACAATTCTCTTATCCAACCATGCATCTGGATCATATCCCATAGTGCCTCCGAACTGTTCTGGCAACTGATTGACATCAACGAATTTGGAAAGTTTGTGCATTGAAATCAAGACTGTCTGGAATTCAAATTTCAAACTTGACATCTTCATGACTCTTTAATACCTTCGATGTGTATCCACAAACCATCAAATCAAAGTTGATTTTCTGTTGATCCAGAAACTTTTCCGGTTGGATTATGAGCACTTGCCGCATTTTCTTGTACAACGCTTGCTGACATGCTCTCAAGTAGAATTTCAACTGTTTCAGTTGAATGTGTCGGGTGTCGATTAGAACTGTGAAAAAGGTAGAAGGTGGGAGAGTATCTGATAAAAGAGCCAAGAGGGAGACAAGGTTTTCGTAAGAGCATTCTTGAACTTGAGAGGTGGAGACGACTAGGAGAGCGTTGCCTTCTCGGTCGGTGCCGCCTGAAAGAAAGGGTTTTGGTCGACGATTTCAGTTTGAAGTCAATCTGATAACTGAGTTTTTATTTTATGTGGCTGAATCTAGAAATAACTTTTTTTCATACTTTTCGCGAGCCAAGAGATCTGAAGAAACCCCTATTTTTTTTTTTGAGGGACTTCAAGGGACCCCTATTCTGCAAGAGTCTTATTTTTGAAGCCAACTATTTACTGTTGTATTTGTAAGTCAGAGAATTTCAACAACATTCAAAGTTGAAAAAATATTCCAAAATGTTCTCAAAACATTACAGTCGAAAGTAGACATTTTGCAAGCTTGAGATTTCGAAACTGTGACGATTCACAACTGTGACATTTCGAAAGGGCGATGTTTCGAAAGAAAAATATTCAAGCCATTCCAGAGAAAAGTGCCTCTTAGTACGGTGTAGCGTTTGAGCCCGATTCATAGAAAATTTAATCGAACAGCTCAGAAGTGCTCTGTACTGCGACGTATTTTTTGCGCACTTTCGAAATGTCGCACTGTCGAAATGTCACTCTTTCGAAATGTCACACTTTTTTAAATTCAATATTTCAATTTATCTAAAAACCTTCCGGTATAAAAGATTTCTCAATTTTCCTACAAACTTCCCAGCTAGACTGTCTTGCTTCCCAAAACTGTCTAAAGTTTAGAATTTCTTATGTACTCTCAAAAGAAAACCGCAAGTTTACCACCCGGCCTATTGTTTTGTCATTTCTTTATTTGTTATTTACTTTTTGCTTTACTCTTTTCTTCTTCTTCAGTTTCTTTTTTTGGCACATTTCCGTCATACCGATTGTCACTCAAACAAGCCCTAGAAAGTCACGCAGAATTGAGATTGATGACTGATAATTTGAAAGCTTCTTCTTCTTCTTTTGATATCATCCCATCAGTGTATAACAGTGTAACAAAACTATAGAAGAAGTAGAAGAAGATGTCGAAAAAAGATATAGAAATGTTCAATTTATATGTTAAATTACCTTGATTGGCATGTTACACCCGTTACGTTTTTGCGGAGAAAAGAAGAAGCTTTCAAATGGGGAGGAAAGGTATTCTGTCTCTTTCTGCGCGGAAAGAGAAGAACTGTGTCAATAGGTAACGGAAATAAGAATAAGAAGGAGAGGAGAAGGGATTGATTGATAAAATGCGTAAATATGGAATGAAGAAATGACAAAGGGATTGAAGAAAAGAAGTTGATGATTCAATCACACTTTCACTTTTTTGAAGAATCCTGGAGCAAAAAGAAACGAATTGAGATCTCTTTTAAAAAATAAGGAAAACTAGGTCTGAATATGGAAACTTTAGGGAATTATAACTGAACTTTACAAAAGTGTAAAAATATGAATTTTTGTGTTCCTGGAGTATGATTCGTTGAGGTTTCAGATTCATACAGTTTGAGACTCAGAATACAGTGAGATTCAGAAGACGACTCAAAAGACTTTCACACTCAGAAGAAAAAGTTTGAGATCCAGAATACATAAAATGATCTGAACTGTGTTGAGAAGATATACTTCTAAACGCATCAGAACTTTGACAAGGGCATACTGGATATTTTGAAAAATGAAATATCAGTTTTCCGAGTTTGGAAGTTTTTTAAGTTTTAGACAAGCAATACAGAGTTGGAAAAGTGGAAATTCAAAGTTTTGCTTATATTGGATTAAATTTAAAATAAATACAAAATTTTCAATGCACCATAGCGTAAAACCTCTAATAGAGCGACACCCAGAAGGACGACTTTTGGAAGTCCGTGCGACCGTAATTTGTATTATTTGCCGGTAAAAAATTCAGTGAACAAATATATTTTTTCTGCTACAGAACGCACTAAATAAGATATTCAGAAAGTTGAGAATATTTTCAGAATAAGTGTTACCAACATATTAGTCCGGTGTCGCTTTATTAGAGGTTTTACGGTATATCAAAATCTCAATCCCAAGAATCACAAACCTGGAACGAAAGCAAGCCGATCGAGCACATGTTGTCGTTGTTTTTGCCAACTCATTTAGCAGATAATGTATCTGTATCCCGAATAAAGCTTGTTCAACACAATGTTTGAAACAAGAAGAACGGTGATGGAGATAGAGAGACAAAATGTTAAAATGAGAATGGCCGATCGGAGAAGGTAGAGAAAAAGAAAGTATTGGAGAGAATAAACAACCGAACGAATGAAGAAGAAGAATAAGAAGAAGAAGAAGCAGACTGTTGGAAGGTAGAGGTCGCAGAGAGAGACAGCCCCTTTTGGTTGTAGACGGGCGGAGAGAGAATAACCGGGATGAAGAATAAGAAGAAGACGTTACAGTTTTCCTCTCAATGCTAATTGATAATACCACTCTTATTATCACTCTCTGTTTTGGCGCCTTCCGCCATTGTCTCCGATGATTTTTTGACGGTAATTCGAAGGTCGATGAAATGATAAGATGTGTTTTTGTGATTTTGCAGAAATCGAGGTTTTCTCGTGGTTATGGTTAATAGGGAAAGTTGCTGTTTATAAGGTTGAACAACGGAAGAAAAAAATTATCTTGATCGGAAAAAAATGGCGCTCTGGACCGAAAAGTAGCAGATGTCCGAGCTTTGTGGAAGTGGAAGTTTCATCCAATCAGGCAGAATCGGAGACATCAATAATGAAGCTATATACAATTTTGGCTCAAAGTTGTTGATACTAAACATATTCTAGGCAAAAAGATAGGATTACTCCGGGCTTTGAATCGGGAAGTTTGCTCCCTAAACGACATAATTTTTTCTGAAAATTTATAATTTCAAGCTTTCAAAGTTATTTTTTCTCTTTTAGACCTGTAACGCAACCTAAATCTTGGGATGAGGAAACTCGTTTTTAAATTAAAAACCGCGCCGGAGGCGCCCCAGTTATGGGTAAATATGAAATCTCCAAAATACAGAAAAAAACCAAACCATTTGCCTAACGCAAAACTGAAATCTTCATTGTTACTTCATTTCGGTTTTCACCCTAAAAGTACAACAAAAGAGATTCGGCAAATTTTTTGATTGAAACATATTGATGAGGGTAATCGCATGTGACAGCATAATTAGACTCGAAGTTTGGAAACCAATGAATTCGATTCTGTTACAAAAATAAAATTACAGTTTTCATAAGCCAAGCAAGTGACTATCGGCACCTTTATTGTAAGAAATCTGAAACAACCTCCAGCATGTACAATCAAAATTCCGTGTGCAACACTGGAACAGCTTCAGCTTCAGCAAACTTTAAAATAGATAAACTTTTTAGAGTCAGTTTCCTGAAAATAATTATCTCCAGATCAGAGCCATAATCTCCCATCCCATCTAACATCCCAAAAATAACACTTTTTTTCCGTAGACTCCTTATGTCATACCAAATAAAAAATCCCATCAAGAACACTTACTCTCACAAAAAGCCAACTTCCATTAAGCCTCCCTCGGAGCCCGCAATTTGCCAACGGAGTCAATTGCACATCGTTTTCCGTTTTTAGGTAACCTGCAATTTCAATCGGCAAGACACGCACTTGTTTAATGGGTTTTGGCAGGGAAGGATTTTTTTGAGTGGGACCAGATTCGAAGAATTCTCACAACGTAACACTCTATGTCAGGTACAATCTGAAGCAATCGTAGAATGAGGCTCAATTCGATACTTTTTAGAGTCAGAATTACTTCAAAAGATTATGTTCTGAAAACTGTGATCAGTTTCAATGCTCTATTTTCATTTTTATTTTTGGTTTCTCTGTTGAATTTTTACAAAACTCCGTAATTTGGTCTTCTTTGGTTTGAACACAGTACATGGAATCTCGATTTTCTCCAGATCCGGAAATGTCCCCAAGTTCCAATTGGAAGGAACGTTTTCTGTTTTTTTTCCAGAATCATCCTCAGACAAACTAAAAAGCTCCTACTGATAGAACTCACCGCTTTCGAGGTCTACGATCTGAAGTTCGGAAAAAATGGTTCTCAGTTTCAAAAGTATAAGTACGTGAATGCAATTTCGATGCATGATCAAACACATAAACTAGGTTTCTCTTGGGAAATGTGTGCTACTTGAAACATGCTCTGTAAAATGTGTAAATTTGAAACATTCTTCAAGCCTAGAACCTAAGTTTCAGCATCAATTCTAATTCCTAGATGCAGAGCCCTATCTTTGCCCCATTCAACTTGAAATAGATTACCAAAACTGAAGAAACCAACCTTTTATATTTCAACTCCAATGCAATAGAGCTACTTGGAGGGGACCAATTGAGAATCGAGTCAAACAATTAGGTACCTTGCAAGCAGCTCTTCGACATTGAGTACTTTCAAGGAGACGTCATTCTTTAAAACCAAAAAATGGCGTAGAATTAAAAGTAGTAAGCAAATAAAGACGAGAACAAGAGGACCAGTAGAAAAATGGGACGTGAGTTGGAAAGTGGGCGGAGTCGATCGAAGAAAACTAGGATAAGGAGGAGAAGGAAAGGTTCGAAGGAAGAAAAAGGGCGGAGCTTCGAAAGGTGAAGTGGGCAAAAGAAGTGTCAAGTGGAAATGAGGGGGGATGAGTGTCTGTTGACTTAATATCAATTGATTTGATAATGAAATATAGATATTGATACAATTGGGAAGGAAGAATTGATTGGATTTGAAAAAAGACACCTGAAGATTTTGGATTGGATGAGATTCATTTTCTGATTTTCCGGAAGGAATCTGAGTTTTTTATGCAAGAGCGCTGACTATAAAAGTTTTGTGTGTGTTGATTACGGTAGCCTAATTTTTGTCTAAATTGCAGATTATATAAAAGTTTGATACTCAGCCAACAGTCAGTGCAAAATTAGTCTCTTGAAAACTCCAACAATCTTGTCTCCACAATATTCCAGAAAGGTCTCCACAATATTCCAGAATCATTGCTAAATCTCACCGTCACCGAACAATTGTTATGTAAAATTTCTAGAAGAAAGGAACTCAATAAACCAAATCCAAGATTACTGTAGAATTTTTTAGCTCCTTTTCCAACAATCCCCTGTTAGACACCTTCTTGAAAAACTTCCCGTTAGTTCCAGAAATCTCAAACGATTTCAGACTTCCTTCAAAACCAATCTTTTCCATGTTCTCATCTTTCTAACTTCTTCTTTTTCCTCTCCTCCTCAAACTCAATTTCTTCTCTCCAAACCCATCTATTCTCTTTATTCAATAAGTACTTCCCCTTCTTTCAGTACCTGCTCCTCTTGTTATCCCCTTCTTCCCCATGAGATCATCTTGTCCCTCCGACCTAATCTATGGGAATGCTCTCTGCGTCTCCTCTCCTCACCCAGTATTTCTCCATTTCAATTTTCAAATTTTCGCCGTCGGCTACGAACCAAATCTTCTTTCGATTTACATTGCTCACCCACCATCCACTTTAGACAACTAAATTTTCTTCGTTGTCAAACTTTCGGGAAAAAAAACCAAGAACAACAAGTAGAAGAAGAAGAAAAGGTTCATCATGGGAAGTGACATAGTAATGGGAATATTATTCTGATGTAAAAGACGAATTTCCTAAAAAGGTTTTCAAACAGTGAATGTATTTCTGATGAGTGTTTACTGTAGCTCGAATTGGTTGCAACTGCTGAAACTAACAAAAATTGAAAAAAAATTAACAGAAGTATTATATTTGACGTGACCTACATGAGAAAAAAGTGAGCGGGAAAGCTCAAAAATTTGAATTTCACCATGATTGCAATGGAGCGCGATGAAACTTGGGAAAGTTGGATAATACAGTAACGAGTTCTCACCAAAACTCAATTGTGTTCTCATCGTATTCACCGTCCTCGATTACCCCAAAAACCCAACTTTCCACCCCGAAATGGTCCTTTTTCACCAAGATGCACATTTTTCAGAATATGTGCCCCGGTGGCCGAGTGGTCGAAGGCGCGAGACTTATGATCTCGTTGGGTAAAACCAATCGCGGGTTCGAATCCCGCCCGGGGCAACACGTTTTTGCTTTATTTGTTGTGGAAGATTTTTATGAATGTTATAGTTTGGATAGGGTTTTGGATGTTATAGTTGAAATTCGACTCGGGCGGGCTATCAAAAAGGGACCCGAATTGGAGCAATTACAAGATGATGATATTCAGAACCAGCGAAGAAGAATTCCTGAAATCGACAAACTCTTATTAAAAAAAACTACCATTATTAAACTTATTTTCAATGTTTTGAAGAGAACGTGTTTGCATTCTAGACTCTCTTTTACGGAGTCTAGAACGCGTGGAGAAAAATATTTATTTAGCACAATTACAGTAATTGGAAACCAAATGACAAGAGATAACAAACTGAACACAAAAATATACATAGAAAACATAAAATTCTTGAGAACATGACATGTTATCATGAGAAACGAGAATTATTTCAAAAAGAAACCCAAAACAAAGTAAAGTCTTCTGAATTGGTGGATTCTAGACACTCTGACATCCTCCGAACCGTCGGCTATTCACGACGTTAGGTGCACATGTATGTCTGTGCGGCAATTCAGAGGGGAATTGATATCAGAATGTTTTTACGAAAGGGACAATTTAAGGAATTCAGAAGACATCAAAAAGAATAATAAGTCTTCTGAATTGGTGGATTCTAGACACTCTGAAATCCTCCGAACCGTCGGCTATTCACGACGTTAGGTGCACATGTATGTCTGTGCGGCAATTCAGAGGGGAATTGATATCAGAATGTTTTTACGAAAGGGACAATTTAAGGAATTCAGAAGACATTAAAAAGAATAATAAGTCTTCTGAATTGGTGGATTCTAGACACTCTGACATCCTCCGAACCGTCGGCTATTCACGACGTTAGGTGCACATGTATGTCTGTGCGGCAATTCAGAGGGGAATTGATATCAGAATGTTTTTACGAAAGGGACAATTTAAGGAATTCAGAAGACATCAAAAAGAATAATAAGTCTTCTGAATTGGTGGATTCTAGACACTCTGACATCCTCTAAACCGTCGGCTATTCACGACGTTAGGTGCACATGTATGTCTGTGCGGCAATTCAGAGGGGAATTGATATCAGAATGTTTTTACGAAAGGGACAATTTAAGGAATTCAGAAGACATCAAAAAGAATAATAAGTCTTCTGAATTGGTGGATTCTAGACACTCTGACATCCTCCGAACCGTCGGCTATTCACGACGTTAGGTGCACATGTATGTCTGTGCGGCAATTCAGAGGGGAATTGATATCAGAATGTTTTTACGAAAGGGACAATTTAAGGAATTCAGAAGACATCAAAAAGAATAATAAGTCTTCTGAATTGGTGGATTCTAGACACTCTGACATCCTCCGAACCGTCGGCTATTCACGACGTTAGGTGCACATGTATGTCTGTGCGGCAATTCAGAGGGGAATTGATATCAGAATGTTTTTACGAAAGGGACAATTTAAGGAATTCAGAAGACATCAAAAAGAATAATAAATCTTCTGAATTGGTGGATTCTAGACACTCTGACATCCTCCGAACCGTCGGCTATTCACGACGTTAGGTGCACATGTATGTCTGTGCGGCAATTCAGAGGGGAATTGATATCAGAATGTTTTTACGAAAGGGACAATTTAAGGAATTCAGAAGACATCAAAAAGAATAATAAGTCTTCTGAATTGGTGGATTCTAGACACTCTGACATCCTCCGAACCGTCGGCTATTCACGACGTTAGGTGCACATGTATGTCTGTGCGGCAATTCAGAGGGGAATTGATATCAGAATGTTTTTACGAAAGGGACAATTTAAGGAATTCAGAAGACATCAAAAAGAATAATAAGTCTTCTGAATTGGTGGATTCTAGACACTCTGACATCCTCCGAACCGTCGGCTATTCACGACGTTAGGTGCACATGTATGTCTGTGCGGCAATTCAGAGGGGAATTGATATCAGAATGTTTTTACGAAAGGGACAATTTAAGGAATTCAGAAGACATCAAAAAGAATAATAAATCTTCTGAATTGGTGGATTCTAGACACTCTGACATCCTCCGAACCGTCGGCTATTCACGACGTTAGGTGCACATGTATGTCTGTGCGGCAATTCAGAGGGGAATTGATATCAGAATGTTTTTACGAAAGGGACAATTTAAGGAATTCAGAAGACATCAAAAAGAATAATAAGTCTTCTGAATTGGTGGATTCTAGACACTCTGACATCCTCTAAACCGTCGGCTATTCACGACGTTAGGTGCACATGTATGTCTGTGCGGCAATTCAGAGGGGAATTGATATCAGAATGTTTTTACGAAAGGGACAATTTAAGGAATTCAGAAGACATCAAAAAGAATAATAAATCTTCTGAATTGGTGGATTCTAGACACTCTGACATCCTCTAAACCGTCGGCTATTCACGACGTTAGGTGCACATGTATGTCTGTGCGGCAATTCAGAGGGGGATCGATATCAGAATGTTTTTACGAAAGGGACAATTTAAGGAATTCAGAAGACATCAAAAAGAATAATAAGTCTTCTGAATTGGTGGATTCTAGACACTCTGACATCCTCCGAACCGTCGGCTATTCACGACGTTAGGTGCACATGTTTGTCTGTGCGGCAATTCAGAGGGGGATCGATATCAGAATGTTTTTACGAAAGGGACAATTTAAGGAATTCAGAAGACATCAAAAAGAATAATAAGTCTTCTGAATTGGTGGATTCTAGACACTCTGACATCCTCTAAACCGTCGGCTATTCACGACGTTAGGTGCACATGTATGTCTGTGCGGCAATTCAGAGGGGAATTGATATCAGAATGTTTTTACGAAAGGGACAATTTAAGGAATTCAGAAGACATCAAAAAGATTGTAAATTCTTCTGAATTAGTAGATTCTAGACACTCTGACATCCTCCGAACCGTCGGCTATTCACGACGTTAGGTGCACATGTATGTCTGTGCGGCAATTCAGAGGGGGATCGATATCAGAATGTTTTTACGAAAGGGACAATTTAAGGAATTCAGAAGACATCAAAAAGATTGTAAATTCTTCTGAATTAGTAGATTCTAGACACTCTGACATCCTCCGAACCGTCGGCTATTCACGACGTTAGGTGCACATGTATGTCTGTGCGGCAATTCAGAGGGGGATCGATATCAGAATGTTTTTACGAAAGGGACAATTTAAGGAATTCAGAAGACATCAAAAAGATTGTAAATTCTTCTGAATTAGTAGATTCTAGACACTCTGACATCCTCCGAACCGTCGGCTATTCACGACGTTAGGTGCACATGTATGTCTGTGCGGCAATTCAGAGGGGGATCGATATCAGAATGTTTTTACGAAAGGGACAATTTAATGAATTCAGAAGACATCAAAAAGAATAATAAGTCTTCTGAATTGGTGGATTCTAGATAGGGTTGCCAAACTGGCAAAAACTGGCGCCAATCGCCAGTTTATTTTTCGTGCTGGCGGCCCACGCCAGAAATAAAACTGGCATTGGTCGCTAGTTTTGTTTTTCAGACTGGCGTGGAACGCCGGTTTTTCATAATGTGAAGAAAATGTTTTATTGATATTTGAGAACAAAAAAATAATAGAAAATTTAGTAACTTTATGACTCCGCTTGGGAATTTTCTGAAAGTTGGGGCATATGTACTATCGAATATGCTGAAAAAACAGCGTATTTTTTCTGTCCTAACTGACCCAGAAAAACCGAGATTGTTCGATTTAGAAAGAATTCATGGTTCTTTTTCAGTTTTTCTGGCTGGAATCATGATATCAAAATCAGTATAATTCAAATTTGACTGTTTTGGGGTAGGAAAGCAAGCAAGATTTCTGTATAAATCTCTTTTCTGTATGTTTTTTAAACTGTAGAAACCGTATGATACTGTTTTTTCGGGTTTCTAGAAAATTTTCAAAAAGTTCCCAAGCGGTGTCTAAGAACAATTTCCTTGTAAGAAGAAAAAACCAAATTTCACATTCTTCACTTTGAAAAAAATTTAATTTTAAAAACCGGCGATCGACGCCAGTTTAAATTTGTATACCGGCGAGAAACACCAGTTTAAAATTCAACTGGCAATTATTGCAAATCGCGTGAAAAGTGATGGCCCAGCAATTTATCCTGGCGATCCCACAACAACCCTAATTCTAGACACTCTGACATCCTCCGAACCGTCGGCTATTCACGACGTTAGGTGCACATGTATGTCTGTGCGGCAATTCAGAGGGGAATTGATATCAGAATGTTTTTTACGAAAGGGACAATTTAAGGAATTCAGAAGACATCAAAAAGAATAATAAGTCTTCTGAATTGGTGGATTCTAGACACTCTGACATCCTCCGAACCGTCGGCTATTCACGACGTTAGGTGCACATGTATGTCTGTGCGGCAATTCAGAGGGGAATTGATATCAGAATGTTTTTTTACGAAAGGGACATGTTAAGGAATTCAGAAGTTAAGAACTAAAAGAAAGAAAACCCCCGAAAAGTCAGAAAGAACAAAGTTACATGAAGATTGCTGTCATTGTTGACGGTGATCCTCCAGTGCCATAGGTGGAGCACGATGAACCATAATCCTCGAAACGGAAATCTGAAATATTCGAGTTCAGACTCTATCGAACACCAAGGAGAACTCACATTTCCATAGGTCCTGAGGGTATTTTTGTTGAGAGGAGTTGAAGTTTTTGAGCACTGACTTTCTTTATCGATTTTTGGACGCTCATCGAGGCTGCCACATTTTGCAACGTGGAAAGAAAAAATGGGGGAAATGGAAGGTGACGGGGAAAATCAATAGATTTTATGTTTTTAACGTGGCTACAAACTACAAATAATCTTACTTATATATAATCCGCTAGGATTTCTGTCCGATGTTGGTCACGATGTCCGCTTTAGTTTTCCGAAAGATAAAGAATTTTGTCGCGCCACAAAATCGAACCAGCGACTAGCGCGACCGACCAGCGCGATACCGACTGCACTACGCGTGCAACATTGAACTGAGAGGTCGCTGGCGTATAAAAACGCGAGATTCCTAAGCAAAATTGAGCGGCGAAGCCGCGAATCCAGCCTGCGGTAAGCAGGCTGGTATTCCATGTTATCCGTTTTTCAATATTCAGGTCCAAATTAATAGTCATTCAGAATCTTTGCTGCGTACATTTGATACCCAATCAAAGTTCTCATTTCAACTTAATACGTTTGATAGTCAGTCAATGACAAAATTTTCATGAGATCTTTTGTAATTTTCATCAGTCTGTATTCCGTTCAATTTGCTTTTGACTACTGCAGCTTGAGCCTATTGCGACCGTCTCAGCGCCGAAGTTGAAAAAATAGCATTTTCGACAGTAACGAGTTCCCACCGAAACTCAATTGTGTGCTCATCGTGTTCCCCGTCCTCGATTACCCCGAAAACCCCAGTTTCCACCCCGAAATGGTCCTTTTTCACCAAGATGCACATTTTTCAGAATATGTGCCCCGGTGGCCGAGTGGTCGAAGGCGCGAGACTTATGATCTCGTTGGGTGAAACCAATCGCGGGTTCGAATCCCGCCCGGGGCAAAATGTTTTTGCTTTCTTTGTTGTATGGGATTTTTATGTGTTTGAAAGTTTGGATTGGTTTTTATATGTTTTACTTAAAATTTGAATTTTTTATTTCAGTCCAATCTTTTATTTCTCAAAGTGGCAGAATAATGATTATAAACAAGGCAGTGATGAATTTGAATATGGAGGATTATCTGAAAAATTGATACCCGAAGGGGAGTTGGAATGATTGAAGGGCAAAATCAAAAGTTATTAAATTAAATTATTCCAACTTCTTGAAGCCAAACAGCAGCGAAAACAATAATAATGATGAGGATTGGAATGCTGACAGCGATACAAACAATCCATCCAATTGGCACTGAAAAATGATCTCGATACCAAAGTTTTTGAATTTCTAAATCTTACATTTTTTCTTGGTAGTCTCCGGCAAATAAGTGGTGATTGTGGTTGATGGACGAGCTCGGAGTTCACATGCTAATTGTCCTGAAATGTTATCGAGATGCTAAAACTGTTATTTTTTTTGAACCTTATAAGGTTCCGAATCAGGACTGATACTGATACAGTATCGATAATCCTCGGTATCGATAATATCGATCACGTAAAGTATCGATAATATCGATATTTGATATCTTACTTATATATAATCCGCTAGAAAGTCTGTCCGATGTTGGTCAGGATGTCCGCTTTAGTTTTCCACGTACATCCACGTACATCTTACGTTTCAAACTTTTTTTGAAAACTGGAAAGTTCACGCGCCAGAGGCGCGCAGCGACTCTGGTTATCGATATTTGATATTATCGATAAGTATCAGTATCGATATTTTCTGATACTTTCAGAATTCAGAAAATTTCAAAGACCCGTGACCTTCAGAACATTTTCCATGCGAATAATTTTTCGTGGCAAAATTTTTCTCGAATTTCGCAAGAAATGAAAACTTTTCGAGTATCAATCTGATACTTTTGATACTCGTGGATGTTTCTGATATATCAAAAGTATCAGAAAGTATCAAAAAATATCATTTTTGGTATCATTTTTTTCAAAAACGTGAAAGAATCGATACTGATATTTTTGATTCGGAACTTTAGAACCTTACCCTGCTCCGGTTGTGGTTCTCTTCTGTATTCGCATGCCAAACGAGCATGTTCTCGCTCTCTTTCTGGATAAGAATGACTTGGAGCATTCGAGTTTCGGAGAATGGAATTTGGGCGGCCTGGAAAAAAACGAAGTTGTATTGAGGGTTTCAGAAATTCAAGGAACTGGAATTGACGAACTACACATTTCAAAAGAAGACGTTTCAAAGGTGTGACATCTTGAAAGCAAAAATTTCGAACCATTCTGGGGGAAAAATATCATAGATCACTCGGTTCCGTAAGATGTTTAATGAAGCGGCTCAGAAGTGGTACACTGACACACTTGCGAAACGTCTTCTCTCGAAATGTCTCGGAGCCAAAATTCTATCAAAAAATTGTGGGGCTAAAAACTGCGAAAGATTTCTTCGAGCTTTAGTTGAGAGAATTATTTTGAGATTTGCCTTATTTAGGATTGAAATTTTTAATTTCTGAACTTTATTGGTTAGTTTTGAAACTAAAAAATATGCAAAAATGCTACAGATTTCTCTCCCAGGAACTCCTTTTGAAGACTTTCCTTTTCGTAAAAATAAAAAATCCTCCCAAAAAACTTTATAAAAACTCACTCTGCTCCTGTTGCATGGGTTCCCTTCTATATTCACACGCCAAATATTCTCTTCTCTCCGTTACAACTGCCTGTGGTGGGTATGGAGAAGTCCTCCGGTGCTCATACTTCTCGAAAGTTTCTCTCGGATCCAACATTTGCACTTTTCTGAAATCACATTCCTATTTACATGTCTAAATAGATAGGAATACCCAATAACGGCAGGTGCGAAATTTTTGAACGGGTAGGGTTCATTAGTCAAATATTCAACCATGTAGGTATTTATAGACAAGGAAAACAAGGAGAAGGGGGGGAGATTTGAATTATGAGGAGAGAGCAGAGAATTAGAGAAGGAAGAGGGGAAGAGCACGTGTGCAGAAGAGAAAAGTGGTCATGGCAACCGGGAAAAGAAAATAAAAGAATAAAGAAAAGGAGGGGGGTTAAAAAGGGACCGACATAGATTAAAAATGGAATAAGGCGTAACATTTTAGAATAGAGAACCTTGAAAGTTATTGCAGCTCTAGAAGATGTCCAAATCTTTAACATACCAGTAATTTTAAAAAACCATGAACATTCCGAATCGTGTATTACGCAAGTCCAATCTTGACGGAACTTTCCATCAAGATTTGAAGAATACAGTAGAATCCAGAATTCTAAAATTGAAAACTCGAAAATCAGAAACAAAAGCTGCACAGTTTATTTAAAGTTGAATGCCAAAAATATCTCAACTTTGAACTTCCATCTTTGGATGTCACAAGAAGAGAAACAGAATCGATTCGAAATTCGAAATGAAAAGACAATTTGGAAGAGAGAAGACGTCCGTGTGCGAGGTCAGTCTTCCGATTGAAAACAGGTTGCGAATTCGGAAAATAAAATGGAAAACGGTGAGAGAACAGTGTGTGGCTTTTCCGCCGGTAGAATCGGCATTTTCAAGAGAAGAAAGAAAGAGAGAATGAAAGTGTGAATAGAAAGTGACCCTAGAACTTATGAAACGGAAAATATTTATGTTTGGATCCATTGTATAGACGTGGATTTTGATGGGTGTCAGTATTTATGTCAGGTGACAGAATTTGATTCTAAAAAAATGGAAAAAAGGTAAAAAAGTACAAGCAGTATATTACTTGGAAGTTGATGAAGCTATTAGCATCCCAGAAATTACAAATTCTCAATGATCTCGAAGTTTCGAATCCAAAGGTTTTGAATGTATTTTAAAATCCTCCAAAATCTACAATGTTCAATAGAAACTGGAACTCAGGCAACCGTAACCAAATTTAAAAATTCAAGAACAGAGTCACCTGAAATGCGCGAGTCTAAAATGACTATGTTTTCGTTTTCCGAAATAACTAGTTATTTTTTTCTAAATATTTTGCAAAGTGTTTACTTTCTGGTTTCTGATCCTTGAGTATAATTGAACTTGAGATGACGTCATATTCTATTTGTTTGTTACTAAATTAGGGAACCATTGAGCTGAAAATTCGGAATTGGAAGGAAAGGGTGGGCACTAGGACTTCCGGGGCTGCAATATCCGAAAATTTTTCAGGCGCCGAAGGCCGTTTTTTTCATAGAAATTTTGAAATATTTTGATAATAATGAACCAAAATTACTCGAACGGATTCTGAATGACTCTAAAGTGTTCGAAAAATTCTGGAGGCTTTTGGAAACTCCAGCAGGACTGAAGTACTCAAAAACATTCCCTGATTTTCCAAGGAGCATTTTTCATTTGGAAGGGCCCGCCGAGTTCCAGTACTTCTTCACAGATCTCTGCCTGTCCGGAGTGTTCGAACGAGTTATTTTCAATCGTATTCGTATTTAAAGATATTATAATAATTCACAAAACTTATAGTTTTTGGTATGCATATATTTATAATCTTGATTTCCTCGATTGGTGCATAACGGAGTCTGAATAATAAAACTATGTATGTTACCTTGGCACGGTGCCAAAACGGCTGATGATTCATGAAAAACTTCGTAAAAGCGATTATTTTGCAGAAACATAACGATAAAAAACTGGATACATTTTACTTTGACTTGGTTCAAGAGGAAGTTCAACTTTCAGATAATGGTAATCTAATCAGAAGTGATTATTAAGCTATACTCAGTTTTAGAGCTTTTGGATAGTTTCTAAAGCACATATGATTTTCAAATATGACAACGCGAGATTCTGTAAAGTCAGAATTCTGAAAAGTTCAAACTCTATTCATCTTATTCTAAAAATATATTATTAAAGGTGGTGGGACAGCAGTTTCCGGGGGAAAATCGTGCATTTTTGCGTGAGCGTGTCAGTTGTGGTGTATGCGTACCATGCATCAAACCTTACGACTTTTCTTATTTTAAGCCGGTTTTCTGACGGAAATCAGTCGAAACAAGACAGTTGGCATATCAGAAATTGCTTATTCTAGCTATAGCTTCAGTTCACAGGAGTTTCAGAAAAATTAAAATTTTGCTGTCCCACCACCTTTAAAGATTCATATTGGATGCAATTTCTGGAATCCAAACTTCTAGAGTTTCCAAACTAATCGAAAAATTTAAGATCGAAGTTTTCAGGGATTCTGGATTCTGAGTTATCGTACCCTCTCTCTCTTCATACCTCTGAAAAAGTTCATGGTTCAGAAGTACACGAATTTCGATTCGAAGTTCAACCAGTTTTTGCCTTACTTCAAATTGGAGATCTTTTTTACCTTCGTCTGAAAAGTGTGACCCTTCCAAGTACCTATTTAGTTCCATTCCAAGTGCTTTCCAAGTGTTTATTTGTTTATCAAATGCTTGTTCCCCCCGTCTTCTAAAACATCTAGAAGTTTAGGATGTCATTTAAACAGCATCACGATCGCCTCCAGTTTTCATTATTTTTATTGCTTTCATGGATCAGTTTTCATATATCGTTTATCGCCATATATAGTCAATGTTTCCTCTCCAGCAATCATTTTTACGACCTTTGTGATCCATATCCAAACCCCCTGAATCATTTATCCACCCCCTGCATTTTTTCACATGCTTCATATCACGTCTTCTACACTTTTTCTACTTTATCAATTTTTGTTCCGTGTGACTTGAACGCAGATTGTATACATACAATACGCTCGATTGGCACTTTCGATTAGTTTTACGTCGCACCCGTAAAAGGCCAATGAACGAGTTTTTTGACGGTGTTTGGAGAGAGGGAAAGGAATGCCATTCTGTTCTCACTTTTTATCCTTTTACTATCTTTATGGTTCCTTGGGATGATAAGTGTGAAAATGATGAAGTAGATGGGAAAGGAAAAGGAGGAGGAGGAGTACGGTAGAAATGAAGAAGAATCGGATGAAAAAGGATGATCGTGAACTTCTGAAGCTTCACAAGTATAGAAATACAAGACTTGTGAACTCAGAATCGTGAAACATCTTTCTCTAGTCTAAAGGATTTAGTGAAGACTCTTTGACCACCGCGACCCGAACCCCGGAAGATTCAAAGCCAAGAACATCGAACGCATGAAAGTCGAAGTATTCCGGGATTCTGAACTTAGAAATTCCAATTCTAAAGGCTCATATATACAAGCTAGATAAGCCACTTTAAAGGTAGCAGGAAAGAAGTTTTCCGGGGGAAACTTCGTTGGAACTCTATGCATTTTTGCGTGAGCGTGTCAATTGTAGTGACTGCGGTCCATACGTCACACCTTACGACTGTTTATGTTTAAGGCTTATTTTTCGAGGGAAATCAACAAAAATAAAACAGTGGCATACCGAAATCCGCTTACACCATCTAGAGCTTCAGTTCACAGGAGTTTCAGAAAACTTCAGAAATCAATTTTTGCTGTCCCACCACCTTTAAAAATCAATATTCAAATTTTCGAAGAAGTGGGAGCTTTTTACACTGTATTCAAAACAACTGACAACCAAAAAATCGTTAAATTCGCCAAATTCCGATTACATAGATTCTAGACTTAAGAGTCTTTTAGATCTTCAAGATAAGATTTTAGTACCTAATTTGCGGGTTTTAATTATTCAGGAATCCTTAAAATCACAATTCTGTCGTAAATTTTGGATACTCTAAAACTTAAAGTTTCTATTTTTTTGAATCTAAACTCCAAATTTCCGAATCCAACCGGGATTCCAAAATCGCAAAATTCAGAGATTCAAAATTCTTGATGACGAATTATTTTTCTAAGATTAACCTCCGAAAGTGTACTTTCAAGTGCCTTCTTGTTCTGTTGGTGTTATGCTGGAAAGAAATTGAAAGATCAGTTCTTATTTCAAACTTCCTCATTTTCCTCTAAATATTTGAAGATCAAATCTCTAAATGGCAAAGCCACAAAGCCTTCCGTTTACACACATTATCCGTTTAGGGTAAGCTGTAAGATTACATTTGATCTCCACATTCCGATCTAAGTCATCACTGTTCAAATATATCTCACTGTAAGTTTTCGATGTTCGACACTGAACTTCATAAGAGGGTCAAATGACAACAGATGATACGAACATTGAAACAGGTTGACATCGGAGAGTGAATCAAAATACACAAACCGATGAGAAAGACAATAATCCAGTGGTGATTGGATTAAAATGGTCTGCAACAGTGTTTAGCCGAATGTTAGTCGGAAGAAGAAAAGAGAGTGTGGTTGTGATTGGCGAATTGCGTAAATCAAAGGAGTATAGGATTTTTGAACTGAAATTTAAAGGATTGTACAGATTGTTCAACTCAGAATTTGATCAGATTCTCAGATTGAAAAAATTTCTAATGTAGCGTTGTATGATTGAAGCTTTTAAAAATTTTCATTTGCAAACATGGAAAAATCGTCAGTTACGAGCATGGAGCACAAGAGTAGATTAACAGGCCTACAAAACTTCAAATCAGACAAATGTCTCAACTACAGTTTCAGATGCTCATTGTTGTCCTTTTCCAAATAACCTTATTTAATAGGCCGGCAGCTTTCAATTATACGGCACCCCAAAAATGAATGAAATAAGGCAATAATATTTTTGAGAATTTCACGTTTTTCCAGTGTTTTTTCATAAATTTTGGATTTCACATCATTTCAGATGATTTTGGCCCTTTATAAAGCTTTATAACTGTTTGTGATACATCTTTTCAGTGAAAAAGCACCACTGTTAGGTTAATTTCTTGATAAAGTTACTCTTGAAAATTAGACCGGAATTTTCTAAATGACTGGCACACTCTCATAAACCGGTATCAAAATGAACACCACGAAAAATATACAGGCATGCCGGTCTATTACAGTAAATACGGTAAATTGTAAATCCTCACTTCCAATCTTACTGGTTACTTCTTTCCCGCAATTCATAGTTTATCCCATCCATTCAATCCAATCCAGATCAAACCATTCTCCTCTAAAAATCAATCCATCACTTATCACCCTCCTTCTCTGTTTGTTTTAAAACTTCTATCTCCCTTTTCCTGGAGGAGAAAAACGACAAAGAAGACGATGGCGATATGAAGAAGCTGAAGACGTCACTATGGAATTCTCGGAGGAAAGAAAAGCCACTCAATCAGTCAAAGGACAGCTATCAATGTAGCCGATCGATAGCTGTGGCGTCTTGTCTCTTTTTGATAAGCCTTTTGGCTTTTCCTTCCAACATCCCGTATCCTGCGGTCTTGTCTATGCTTCTTTTTCGGAAATCTCCCCCTCTCTCAGTTTTCCATTTTTCGTTTTTTCACACTTTTTGCTAATTCATCTCTTCTTCTTTTACATACCGTTTTTGATGCCAATCCCAGATATCGAAGCTTCTTCTTATTCCTCTTTCCGTTGTTGCGTAACACACCCCAAAAGTGGAGATCCGTATCGTTTTGAGTGACATGAGCTGCCCGGTTTTCCTCGTTTTTTTCATTTATTTTTTCTTATTACCCAAGGCCAGCAGCCACCACTCCCAAAAAAACGGTGGCAGACATAATTTACAAGCATAACAATGAGGTAGTCGTTCTCTTCTTCTTCTACAGGGTGGCCGTTTTTCGGAACAGTTACATATACTCGTCTAGTTTTACGACACTTTGTCCCCCTTTTTTAAGGACTAATCGACGATAATTAGATGGGGAATAGGGTAATGATGACGTGGCACATAGCCATTGTTACGTCGTTACTTCAGGATTCCAAAGAAGATCGTCATCTTTATTATCCTTTTGATTCTCAAATTGAGGTGAAGCATTTGGAAACCTGTCGGAGGGCCCACCGAGAATAAAAAGAGAGATAAAGGTTTTTGGATGGCAAAACTTTTCAAAAAGACTAATTCAAATGAGAGACTTGATTCGAAGATCATCTGGAGAGACATTAGAAGATATGATGAGGTAGTTTTTAGTGATTTGGCGGTAAGGAAAAAGCGAAGATTGTGTAAGAATTTTCATGCCGATATTTTTGATGAATCGGTTTTGAGATTTCAAGTTGAGGGAGATGAATAGGAATGAATATTTTGAATGAAATTTATCTTGGTGGGCCCTGGATTATGTCAGGCCCGTGAGTCAGTATCTTGTTCTTTCCCCTCATGACGTCAAACCGTTTCTAGAAGTTTCCATTTAATGACCTGCTCCCGGATCCTACTGATAAGAATTTGTATTTAAACCCTTGCTACCGACCACTCTTGGTCGGTGAACCTGTCTTGAACTAATTATAGTTGAGAATGATGATAACACAATAAATAAGTATTTTCATCTTGTTCAGCACAGACCAAAAATACCGCTACACCTTCAGGGAGCGAAGGCTACGAGCCTTCGCCACCCTGACGTTGAGAACCTCACTAATTCGTAGTTATCGAGTGCTAAACCTTTCGAATTACAATTATTCAAAAAAAAATAGGCATCTATAGGGAATTTCAAAGTTGAACTGTTTTCCAGAATTATATAATCTTACTAAAATTTTGCAATAGAGGCCCGCCGGACACCTCAAAATCGTCAAAATGATGCTTGCTCATTTCTAGTATTGTTATTTTTTGGCAATTGAATTCCGAGAAATTTTGAAGATTTCGGATTTTATAAATGAGTTTTTTTCTAGGTTCTGAATTGTTGAGATTTTGTGATTTTGAGGTACTAGGAAACCGAGATTCTGAAATTTTTAAGAATCTGAAAATTTGAAACAAAGTTTAGACTTCTAAAGTAACTTGAACGGTTTTGAGAAACTACAAAATCTAAAAGTTAGTTTTTTCGCTACAAAAACCGATTAGAAACAAAATTCTGAATTCCTTCCAAAACGTGATTTCCAGCTTTTTGAAGAGACTGTTCTGGAAAAATCGGTCCCAGAGCTCCCCTCGAAATCTGATGGGGCATTTCAAATGTAAAACTCTTTATTAAAAGATCTCGAAATTTCTGAAAAACACCTACCTCCCTATCTTCTCCATCTGCTCTAAAAACACTCCTTTCTCTTTCATTCAATTCCATCTAAAACCCCATCATTTCCCCATCAAAACCACCTGCTTTTACTGTTTTCACTTTCCTTTCAAAAAAAAAACACAAATAACTTGCTCTTTTTCTTGTGACAGTTTGATGTGGTTCTTTAGATGGCCTCTAAGTCCTCTTCTCAACCATCTGCACCGTATTCCTGTCAATCAGATCTCCTTATTCCCCAATGCCATCCCAATGCTCCTTTCACAAATTCCTTGGCAACTTTCACTCATCGGTGTCCTTCTTCCTCCCTCAAATACTTTCTCCTTTGTAGACGTCACTCTTTTTTTACACTTCTTTTTTGTGAGGTGACTTTTGGCAGGGCTAGGCTCCGCCCACTTTTTTGTGAGGAGTTCCGATTCAAAAAATGGTATTCATTCGGAATTATGTTCTCAACTGTTTCAGGTATTCAGAATTGAAAAGACCTAGTATTTTTCTGAATATTGTAGTAAGAATTTCTGAACATCTTCAGAAATCTTCTCGTTTTGCACACATCTACAGTAATCTCAATGTTCCAGTAGATTCGGATCAAGCTAGCTTCCCAATCCGCTTTCACTATTTTCAGCCTAAAAACTTTATAATCTTTTCTGAAGTTTTATAGTTTTACTGATTGCAAGAGACCTATAGAGAAGTTATCTCATCCTAACAAAAATCAGAAATATTCATGCCCATCTCATCTCAACGTACTTGATGTCTCTTATTGTTTCCTCCACTTGAAAATCTCGGTGTAGATTCTTTCTGTTGCCTGTATCGGCTTCTTCTTCTTCTCAATCCGTTTCCCCTCTTTTTCTCTTCGAACACAAAAAAAACGATGTGATCCTGTCATCATTTATCTCACTGATTAATTGGCTGATATGCCTTTCGTCTCCCCTGTCTTTGAACGATAGTTCCTCATCCTTTCCTATTATTGGGATTTCAAAAATCTAAATTTTTTTGAAGAGACAATAGGGTGTGGATATCGGAGAAATGGGAAAAAGAAGAAGGCTAACTTCTGATAACATTCACTTTCATTCTCTTTTCCCGTTGCTTGTCAATTCCCTAATGATAACGCTAATGAATCCGGGTTACTTGGCAGTTAACTATTCACAGAAACCGATTCCTTTCTTTTTTGTTTGGTTCGAAAGTTTGGAAGACTATTAAAAGTTTCGGAAGAGAATAGTGTTATTTAAAGGTGCCGGGACAGAACTTTCTCGGGAGAAATTGCGGGGGAAAATTGTGCATTTTTGCGTGAGCGTGTCATATATTAGAAATTGATTACACTATCTATAGCTTCAGTTTACAGGAGTTTCAGAAAAATTAAAATTCTGCTGTCCTACCACCTTTAAAATATGCTGTTTTTCATAAATCTGTTCCAACTTTTTGGTGTAAAAACAGTTTTAAAAAACCCTCGATTTCACTTTGAGATACTTTTCTAACATCTGTTAATAACATCTTCTGTTGATAACGACCTGTCGCAACCCTGATATGAACCATAACTCGACTCTGAATGGATCGATTTCGATAAAAATTATACTAGTGAATTGGGAATTCGTCCGAGATTATGTCTAAATTTTGAATTGGGAATTCGTCCGAGATTATGTCTAAAAAATTGTTGAAGCTGGACCAATTAGTTTGAAATTTTACAGTTCCCTATTTTTTAACTCAAAAATGAAATTCAAGATAACGACAGTACTGACGAAAAAGAATAGCGTTTTCAGTTGAAATCAGTCAACTTCGAGGGTCTGAAAAAGTGATTTTCAGAAATCTGAGGTCTGAAATTTTGTGGATGTATACAGCAACTCAAGAACTCTGTTTCCGCAATTCAGAACTTTTCATATTATTGTAATTCGGTACGTTAGGCCAAGTTATTTGACGTTATCTTGAATTTCGTCATTACGCCTTCTGTAGCAGAATTCCAGTCAAATTTATTCCTCAATATTTCTACTTTGTTCTCTACTTTGTCCCTTTTCTTTAACTAACCAGATAATCCTTTTCATCCCAAATCGATTGATCCTTCACAATTCCTCACACTTGTAACATCTGTAACCAGTCAACAGACACTGTCTCATCTTCATCTTATAATACATCTGTCCATTATCAATAATAAGCTTCCCCTCTCTCTCTCTCTCTTTTTTCCTCCGCCAATCTGGTTGATTTGCCATCCATCCAACCGGCCTCCCACTTTTTCGATGAGGCAATCATTGTGTCATCGCTCCGCCCATTTTTCCATTTTCATCTAAAATGACCTCTATTCAGGTTGATGAGCGACTAGAAATCCGATGAGATATCTGTGCAAGTCAATCCTTCTCGCAGTGCACACGATACTGTTAGTGTGCTCTGCGGAGCCGGATGACGACAAGTATGCTCTATTGCATGTCAATGCTCATGATGCACAATCGTTGCATCTTATTAAACAACTTCAATTGAATGATTACAAATATGATGTGAGTCTTTTTATGGGACGTCAAAACTTACAGTCAAAGTTTTCAGCTCGATTTCTGGAAATCTCCATCGTCAATTTCTGACAAAGCTGATATCATGGTGAAACGTGGAAAACCCGAACGAATGCTCCGGCAGATTCTTTCTTTTGCAAATGTCACTATCTCAATGTCGGTCCCGGATGTTGAAAAGTTTGTTTTTTTCTAGAACTACAGTAACCGAACCTTTGACTTTAGACTAATCATGAGAAACGAGGGAACAAAATCCAAGCCTCGACAAAGTATCTTTTCAAAATGGCTTCATGATGACCCAATTCTGGATAGTGAACGTAAGTCGACAAATGTTTTATAGGCATAACATTCTCGATTTTAAGCGGACCTTGATCTCTCAAAAGTTGGAACTCTGAAAAAGGCGAAATATCCATTCGGAGATTATGCTTCATACGCTGACATGGTCAAATACATGAGAACAATTGAGTTTTACTACCCGAGAATTGCAAAGATTGTTCGAATCGGAGCAACTCACGAGGGGAAACCAATTGAGGGATTGAAGATTGGAGCAAGAAGTTCGCATAAGAAAAGAGCAGTTTGGGTTGATGGAAATATTCATGCGAGAGAATGGGCTAGCAGTCATACAGCTCTTTATTTTATTAATCAGGTGAGAAGGCTTTGAAAATTCGAAAGTAATTCTTAAGATACCGTAAAAACTTTATTACAGCGACATGTATTAGAAATTGTCGGTGGTTTTTTCCAAATTTCCAAAATTCAAAAATAGAGGAAAAACATAAGTTTGAAGCTAGAAAGTCAGTGCATTCTCGACTTTTCTACTATTTCTATAATGCCTACCGAATTTAGCATCAGCATATCATTGTTCATAAAAATATCACAAAAATTCCGAAAAAGTGGACAAAATTTCGAGCGATTTTCATTTGTTAGCGCTACTGAAGTGTCGTTCTATTTGAGTTCTTATGGTAGTCTAGCAACTGAAGTCATAATGATTCTGGATCTTTGAATCTCTATACTTAAATTTTGAAATTTAAATGAAAGATTTCAAACATTTAGCTCGTATCTGGCTACGGAGAAGATCCCCAAATCACAAACTACGTTGACACTCTCGACTTCTACATCGTCCCATGCCTCAATCCAGACGGTTACGAATACACTCGAAGCTCTCCCATCCCAACTGTCCGCCTCTGGCGTAAAAACCGTTCCCCAGAAGTGTGCCGTCCATCTCTTTGGGGTGGAGAAAAATGCTGTCAGGGGGTGGATTTGAATCGAAACTTCCGATTCCATTGGGCTGAACGAGGATCGTCATATGAGCCTTGCTCGAACATTTATCACGGAGAGGAGGTCTTCAGTGAGCCGGAGACTAAAGCAATTCGCAATTTCTTGGCGACTCCTGATATGAAAGACCGGTTGGATGCATTTGTGACACTGCATTCCTATGCTCAATTATGGATTTATCCATATAGTCATGAAGAGCAAAACTATCCAGAAGATATAGGAGAATTGAGAAAGACAGCTAGAAAAGCAATCAACAGATTATCAAGAGTCTACGGAACCAATTATAGAATGGGAACTGGTGCTGATACTTTGTGTGAGTTGTGGTCTAGAATCATTTCGAAAATCTTGTTCTTTTCAGCCCCGGCTGCCGGAGGATCTGACGACTGGGCGAAATCTGCGCTCGCCGTCAAATACGTCTACCTTATCGAGCTCCGCCCACAAATGGAATGTGCGTTTTCGCCTTGATTCTCTGTTTCTTCACTTCAAAATTTCAGTATCCAATGGATTCATTCTTCACAAAAAAGAGTTGATTCCAACCGCCGTCGAGACTTTCGAAGGATTCCGAGAAGTCGTCGACGCTGTGCTGACTCTCAACAACTCCACTTCATCGACTTCTGGAGCATCGACGACCAGGAAGACTATTTCAGATTTGCAGATGAGGAAGCAACAATGTAAGAATGAAAATGAGGTTCATAGAAGACAAAGAATTTCAGATCGCATGAGACTTTTGGCTTCGCAAGCGGCTGGAACGACAAGAAGTACACAGACTTCAAGATCGACGACGACAAGAATGACGACTACATCTGAAGTGACGACTACTAGTGAAGGTAAGAGATTCATTTATAGTTGTAGTATGTCTTTGAAAACCAGAAAAGTTGATGCTCAAGACTTAATTGAGTCATATTCTTAATTCTTACCAGAGCAACGAAGTTCGGCAACATTCAAATGTGAATAACTTTTTCAGGGAGATCGGGTAAAAATCCGGTTAACAGAAAAATTGTTCATTATTAAAAAATTTATCGATTGGTCAAAACATCGTCAAATTTCATCGAAAATTAACAGAGTTACACCTTGCGCCGAAAAATTGTCGCTTCCGCAATTTCGGTGATTTTTTTGGCAACTCAAGGCGTAACTCCGTTAATTTTTTATTAAATTTGACGGTTTTTTAAACAATCGATAGCTTTTTCAATAAGGAACATTTATTCTGTTGACCGTATTTTACCCAATTCCTCTGAAAAAGTTATTCACATTTGAATGCGTTGTCGAACTTCGTTGCCGCTCAACCCTGATTCTTGCTACTGCCAACTAATACTTTTTTGTAATCGGAAATCTTTCCAAATTTTCTGATTTTTGACTTGTTTTCTTAATATTACTCGGCTCTATCCCAACATCCAAACTTTCCAGTCTCCTCCTCCAAACCAAGCCGTCATTTCGATCGTTTCACCGCCGATCCCAACTCCTCCACTCGTGCTCGTCCAACCCCTCCAATGGCTCCTCCAATCATGTCATCTTCTACTGAATTCTCAACGACTACAGAAGAAGAAATGACTGAATCCATTCCGACGTCGTCTATTCCATCTCGCGCGACGACAAGATTCGGATTCTACACAGCTACCAAACCATCGGCTTTCTTGGATCCAGAGTGCAGGGATATGAGGTAAAGAATTTGAATTTTTGAAGGTTACAAGCTTATGGAATTCTCAAATCTAAAAAACTTTCAGATTTTTATTAAGCTTTTCAAATTCCTAACCTTAATGAAACCTAAATAACCCTCTGTATTTCAAGATATTCATGTGGATTCTGGCTGAAAAACAACAAGCAAGTTTGCGAAGAGCAGCAATCCTTCATGCGTGCTCAATGCGCCTATACATGTAAATTCTGCACATCTTTCATCAAAAGACATTGAAAACTCCCAACTCTTTTTTTTCTGTTCTGACACCGACCCCGTTCTGATCTCTATTCGCTTAAAATTCCGCCTCTAATAGGGTATTTTCTTTTTCTAATTTATTCGTCTAGTGACATTCTAGTGTTTCTGAAATAAATTATTTTTTGAATTATCTATATTGTTTGTCGATCAAGGACAATGTTCTTTGTTTGGCTGTAGTTAATCTAGAAAAAAACGTTGTGCCGATAATCGGAAAACTCAGCACAAGAGTTTCCTTCAGTCGTCCGTCAAGTTTCAATTTCGAGTGAAGAGCATTCTATTTTCAGATTGAACCATTCATTTAAACTATTCCATAAAAATCATGCAATCTATACACATTGAGAAAGAGAAATTGTATGAGGAGAGAAAAAAGGAAAGCGGGATAAAAGGCACTATACTTGAAAATACACAAGACGCGCTCCAGAAAAAAAACAAAAAAAAACAGTCATATAGAAGAGACTGTTAGATAACCGTGAAGTAATGCGCGGATAATTTAGAATGGAAAATCAAATTACAATGATTGAACACGCTTCTCTTGAGCATCCATCTCAGCACGGACCTCCTTTGGAAGATCCTCTCCGACTTGCTCTTCGAGGAACTTGCGAATCTCTTGAGCATCTTGCTTCCAGTAATCAGCTGGCACTGACATGAGCTCATCCCAATTGACGTTTCCGAGTCCTTCCAAGTTGATGGATCCCTTGGCTGGAACGGTTCCGATTGGGGTTTCCACTCCAATGTCGGTCTCTCCGTCGAGTCTTCTGATGATCCAGTCGATGACACGAATGTTGTCTCCAAATCCTGGCCAGAGGAACTTGTTGTTTCCATCCTTACGGAACCAGTTGACATGGTAGATCTTTGGCATCTGAAATTTTGATAATAGACAATAATGAAGGCCCAATATCACAAACCTTTCTGGTGTCGGTCTTCAGGTCCAACCAATGTTGAAGGTACTTTCCAAAGTTGTATCCCATGAATGGACGCATCGCCATTGGATCGTGCATGACAGTCTTTCCGGTGAACTCGGCGGCAGCGGTGGCTTCCGATTTGAGGCAGGATCCAGTGAAGACTCCGTGCTCCCAAGAGTTGGTCTCGTAAATGAGTGGAACACCCTGTGGACGACGTCCTCCGAAGATGATAGCCTCGATTGGCACTCCTTGTGGACTCTCCCAGTCTGGATGGATGATTGGACATTGGTTGGCTGGAGCGGCGAAGCGACTGAAAGCAATAATGGTGTTGGGATTTTCAAAAAAGTATAACTTACGAGTTTGGATGAGCAGCGACTCCTGGCTCTCCAATGTGCCATTTCTCTCCCAACCATGTGGTGATATCGACAGTCTTGTCCTTGATCTCATCCTCAAGTCCTTCCCAGAAGTATTCACCGTTGGCAGTCTCGGCAACGTTGGTGAAGATCGAGTTCTTTTGGAAAGTGGCAACAGCCATTGGATTGGTCTTGTTGGATGTTCCTGGAGCAACTCCGAAGAATCCGGCTTCTGGATTGATAGCGTAGAGACGTCCATCCTCTCCGAACTTCATCCAGGCAATGTCATCTCCAACGCATCGTACCTTCCATCCTGGAAGAGTTGGCTCGAGCATGGCCAAGTTGGTCTTTCCGCAAGCAGATGGGAAGGCGGCGGCGATGAAGTGTTCACGACCACATGGACGAGTGACACCCATGATGAGCATGTGCTCGGCCATCCATCCTTCGTCCTTGGCAATGTTCGAGGCGATACGGAGAGCGAAGCACTTCTTTCCGAGAAGCGAGTTTCCTCCGTATCCGGATCCGAAGGACCAGATCTCACGCTCTGGTGGACGATGGGCGATGAGGACGCGTTCTGGATTGCATGGCCAGTGGTTGATGACACGTTCTGAAAGTAATACAGATTAATAAAGACAAGTTCTCCTCACTGCCGCGACTTCGGCCTTCGGCAGCCGCGCGGCCCTGAGCTTTTTTGATTCAAAGAGATTGTTTTTGAAAGGACCGCCGAATTCAACAAGTCCGTGCCGCGGCAGCCTTGCTTCTCCCAAAGAAAACTTACGTTTGACTGGACGTGGAAGTCCGACAGAGTGAATGCAACGAACAAAGTCCTGGTTTCCAAGAGCATCCCAGACGCTGTTGTTGACACGAGTCATAATTCTCATGGAGAGAACGACGTAGTTCGAATCGGTGAGTTGGATTCCAATCTTGGAAAGTGGTCCTCCAACTGGTCCCATCGAGAATGGAATAACGTACATGATACGTCCGGCCATGCATCCCGGGAAGCGAGTGTCGAGCTCAGTGGCGAGATCTTCTGGAGCCAGCCAGTGTCCCATGATTGGCTCAACACCTTCCTTGGTATGTGTGACAGTGTCGTACTTGTTCTTGGTGACCATCCACGTCTTCGACTCGACGCGAGCCACATCCTTTGGATCGGTACGGCAGATGTAGTTGTTCTCGTAGGCCTCGAGTTTCGAGAGCATTCCACGCTCAATGAGTTTGTCAATGAGCTCATCAGCTTCGTGTTGGGATCCGTCGCAGATGAAGATTCCACGTGGACGCATCAACTCGGCCTTCTCGGCGATGAAGCGTTGAACCTTGGCTGGCAGAAGATGGAAGTCTCCCTGAAAAAAAATTGGGTAATTTTATTGTATCCGCTTTCTATCTGCTGTTTTTTTTCTAATTGAAACTATGCACAAACTCATTCAAATGTGAATAACTGCTTTCAGGAGAATCGGGAAAGAATGTAATCAAAAGGAAAAATGTTCCTTATTAAAAAATCTTTTGATTGGTTGAAAAACCATCAAATTTCATAAAAAATTAACAGAGTTACGCCTTGGGCTGCCGAAAAGTTACCGAGATTGCCGAAATCGGCCATTTTTTGGCGGCGTAACTATGTTAATTTTTGATAAAAATTATTGGGTTTTACCCAATCGATAGCTCTTTCAACAAGGAACATTTTTTCTGTTGACCGTATTTCTATCCGAGCCTTCTGAAAAAAGTTATTCACATTAGAATGAGTTGCCGAAATTTGTTGCCACCCAGCCCTGTTTTGCACCCCGATTCCCCGATTCTCTCAAAAACCAACAAGGCCACCGAAATCAAAGTTCGAAATTCGTGTTCAAATTTTACACCACCAAACAAAATCGTATCATTTGAACATCGACCCTTCATGTTTCGTTGCTATCCAAAACCGGTTCTCCCTTGCAACCAAATGTGTTTATTATTTCCATTTCACAAAGTTTCTCTCTCTTTTCATTCCCTATCTCTTGGCCTCTCCCCCTATCGGATCGATTGACCCTTCGGTGGCACGGGTCGAATTCTCAAAGGGGTACACCAACTGCTGTCCAGCTCACTCTCTGGAGCCCCCAGCTTGTGTGCCAGATTGCACGTTGTTTCCGAGAGTATTTCAAATGATGATGATGATGAGATAGGAGTTGCAAACAACCACGTGGGATTGACCAAACTGCACTGTGGTCTTTCAACTGACTTTTTGATTTCAAAATGGAATCTGTTACAGTAAACAGAGACACCTCAACCATTTTTAACGATTTGCATATCAAAAGTTTGCAATTAAAATAAAAGTATTCTCGCAAAGTTTTAAGAAGAACGCTTCGAGCCGAGATATAAGCTTTTAAAAATTAAGAAAAGTCAGAGACAGCCGATCGCTGGAATTTTAGTCGGCAACGCTCATTAATATACTGTATAAAATGTCAAGATCAAAATTTAAGCCAGGTTAATTTTGGTTTAATCTACACCAATACTATGATGATTACTTTGAAATACTTTTGAAAATTTTGAAATTATTTTGACGTCTTCAGATTCCCTATAATCCTCTTCTTCTTCCCAGATAAAATTATGATTCAAAACAAAGACAATTCTACAAAAAAAATTTTGTTTACTACTAGGTGTATCAAGTTTTCTCCTCTCCCCCGAGTGTTTTTTGCTCATTCTTCTAGCACCACTCAAAAAACAAAGCCACTTTCTAAAAAAGGGAGAAGAAGACGTGTTGTTGTTGTTTTCTTTCGAATCTCTCTTCTGGAATATTCTATATTCTTCCGTGGTCCCCTTCTCTTGAATAAGAAAAAAGAAGCACATGTCTGTTTTTTCCCATCCCTTCACACAAAAACTACACAACGGCACGCAAAATCACCCCACGTGGAGGAAGAATTGCCCGTACTTTGCGTCTCGAGAACAGTTTGGAAAACCCCCAATTTTTTTTTCATCGAAAAACTGTCTCGTGGTGTGATCTGATAGCGAGCGATAAGCGATCACTTCACCTTGTTTCTAGAAAAAAAGATCGCTCTTTTGGCCTCGACAACGCAGGTATAGTCGGTCTTCTTCTTCTTCTTCTTCTTTGGCTTGTATTGCCAGTGGTTTGTTTATTGTGAAGAGACGAGAAATGGAAAGAAGAAAAAGAAGCAATGGAACAATCCTATTAGCAAACATTATATTTGTTACCCCCTATTTTGTATTGTGTTGGCTACGGTGCAAAATTTGAAGCAATAATTTTCAGTTTTCAGAAGAACAAGGACTAGGAATTTTATGCTTTGGGATTGTCTAGAACTTTGAATCTTCAGATTTATATATCTACAACAAGGATGGAAAATTGAGGCCGCGTTCGGCCGCGGCCTGGGCTGTGGGTAGGCCGCTGTGGCTGAATCCGGCCTTCCTTTCGAAAAGTAAGCTTTTTTTGGCTCGAAAAAAACCTAGGGCGCCAGGCCCACGTGGCTGGCCGCGGCCTTGATTTTGCCAGCCTTGATCTACAGTAAGAATCCCTAATTCTTACCAAAAAAGGAGCTTGAAAATTTCAGTCCGTTTTTCAGAAATTTCAAGCCAAAAGTATCGGTTTTGGACCGCCTCTGTTTTTGGAAGCAATTGAAAGGCACAGCCTTGGAGGCCTCGGAGGCTGGGATTTCCCAAAGAAATCCTGGTTTCGGTCAAGATCCAATTCCAAATAAATAGTTAGACTTCCCCTAAAAGCCTCCAAAAATCCAAAGCTTCCCCTGAACTTTGAGCAACTAGTGTTGCCAATACTGTACTTTCCACCCAATTCCTTATCAAACTTTTTTGTTTGCTTCGCCAATATCATTTGTCGTTATCATATCAGTCATCAAAATATCGAAAACTTTGTCAACAATTTCCTAAACTAACCTTGAGAATTGGAACATGTCCAAGGCGCTTCATGACGACCTCATTGACGACGTAGAACGCATCCTCGGAGATCTGACGGAGCGAGGCGTTGGCGGCTCCAGTGTTCTGGAAAAATGAAAGTTCAAGAAGATGAAAGAATCGTTCAAGCTTACCTTGTATGGAGTGAGAAGATTTGGATCAACCGACATTCTCTCAAAAACTTTCTTCTACACCGACCGGTGTGCCCGAAGCTTTCTGGTGTGAATGAGAAGGAGAAGGAAGGATGGCAGGGAAGGGTATCAGTGGCCGGTGTCGTAGAGAATGGCCCCAAAAGAGACGCAGACGGTTGAAGAGCACACGGAAAGAAGAGACGTAGTCAATTCCTGGTCACCAGATCGAGGTTGCGCCTCTCTCTTTTTTCTCTCTCACGGAGTCTCCGCCTCCCAAACTTTTGTGTTGTTTTTGAACGATGATGTTCAATGTATGTTGTATCGGAGAATCGGCGAAGAAGAAGAAGTAGAAGTAGACGGGTGCTCGAGGTGGTGTGACTGTAAAAATGGAGGGATAATGATGTCATGAGGTGGAGGAAAGGTCAATTAGAATCAAGCAGATTAATGGTAGTTCATTGAACAGAACACAAGGGAAAATACAGGGAGTCGGTGCAAAGAGTAAAGTATGAAAATATTGAGGAGAGTTTGGAGCAGTAAACCATGTTTTTGTTATTTTGGCAAAGAAAGAGAAATGGTGGGTCGGAAACCAGATCAAAGTGGTAGATAAAAAATTTTGGTCAGAATAGTAGGTTGAAAAATAGTAGGTCAAAATTTCGAAAGTTGACAATCTGAAGACTAAAAATTCTATATTAAGTTCTACCTATCATTGAAGAATTTACTTTTTGAACCTCAATAGGAAACTAGAGAAGTACAAATACAAAGCAAACAAGGTTTTTTTTGGAATAAGTTTACTGCAAACTTATTTTTTGAAGACAGTATCGCACCAGGATTACTGTAGTAAAATACAGCAGACATTTTTGAGCTCGAAACAGTTATAAGGCAATTCAAAGTGAGCATTTCAATTTTCTCTTCCAATTGAAAATCTGTCTCAAAAGATGCGCCAAAAACCAATGAAATTTGAGCTGGCCAGATTTCCATTAGAAAAAATGGAGCCCAGGAAAGGGTTTTGCCAGGAAGAGCACAACAAGAACTGAATGGAAATAGTATTTTCCACCAAGATCTACTAACGAAACCATACTGTCAGTTTTTGAACCAATAAGGCCATAGCTAGTTTTTATGAACTGACAAGAGGTCAAGGATAGTAAATCATCATCGTTGCTAGGGTCCAAGAAGATAGCTCTGAGATTAATCTTGATGTTACTATCTTTCTATCCTTATATAGGGGCCCCAAAAAACTAGATTAAGATCTGGAATGATAAAGAACCTTCGAGAAGGGTCAATGTAACGAGAGACACAGATGGAAAAAGGGCTAGCTATTGTTTGTACTTTGAACCCTGTCTATATGAAAAGAGGGGTCCCCGGAGAATCAAAATATAGAGAGGAATTCAGAATAGTCTTTTATATTTAAACTTTCAAATGCAGAGAATTATGCGATTTTCAATTTTCATTACTGGTTAACATAATGAAAATCAAATGGAATATTTTATAGATTCCACTTCTCTAACTTTCCAAAAAAAATTTCAGATTGTGAGCTTATGGACCATGGAAACTCGCGCTTTCTCATTTTGTTATTTCAAGCATGTTTGATTAAAAAGGCACCAGGGGCGAGCCAGATCTCTCTAGGAAATATCCCCATATTTTTTAGCGTTGCCATAAATAATTTGAGATTTGAATTTGAACCTTAAACCATCGAGACATCTAAGTTTTTTAAGTTGGATTTTGAAAACATTGGTATAAATATGAGCTCAAAAGCGAAATGGTTAACGAGTAAAAAGTACTTCTCAATCAAGAGTGTTTTTCAAATTTCCATAAAATTTCGGTCTCAAAAAAGGGAGCGAAAGTCTCGAAAAAAAAGCTAGCAAACGCTCCCTTCAACAATTGAATTTTCCCTTTGTTTACTTTTTCTTTTTTTCGCTTCCCTTTTGAAAAAACGAAATAACATAAAAAAGTTTGGCGTTTTTCAGCTGAAAAATTGTTCTGAAAAGAGAAATTTTTTTTAGATGGCATTCTGACTTTTGATCGAAAAATTTTGTATAACTTTTTATGTGCACTCACAAAATTTTTATTCTTGTGTTTGCTGAAAACGTGAGAAATTTCAGTTTCAGTTTTTTCATCTCAAAATGAACCCTATTCATATTCTGTTCCCCTGGAACTTCAGGCGGGAAGTTTGCTTTAGGAAACATGAAAACAGAAACAATAAATATTCATTTTTGAGCAAAAAATTATAGAAATTCGGATGTTTTGTGGTGTTTTGTTGAGCAAATAAACATTCTAAAACAGCAGGATTGAGCTCCGAGTCTCTCTTTCAAAAAAATCAGATTCAATCCCTAAGAAAAAAGTGAACATCGATAGAAACCTGAATCGATAACAGAAAATTTGAATTTCTGGGAATAACAACAGAAATATTAGAAAATTGCAAAACAATTGTGATTCTCAGATTTGATTTTTGTGGTGGGTAACTATAATACTTCTGAGAGAACATAAGAAGTGATGGAAAGGGGAAAAAGCAATAGAAAGAAGGCTATAATCGGGGTCGGAGAAAGACTAGAAAATTGTGCAGAAAGTGTTCGGTGTTTTAGTCATTATTCAATTTCAAGAGAAACATTTAGAAGATGGATAAGAAACGAGATATGAAAAATAGGCAGTGTAATGGAGTAAAAATTGAGCGAATCAAGTGACACGTGCACCATATAGAGAAAGAAGGACTGGGAAAGCGTTGTACGTTTTAAAGGGGAAACAAAGAATATCGACCGGATCGAGGAATATGAAAAGAGGAGATTTACAATTAAGAAGATCACAGCATTGAGGCACCATTCATCCACGAGAGAACAAAGTCGGCGACGAAGACGCAGAAGTTGATGAATGCAAGAATCTGAAAGTTGTGAACTCAGAAATAGAAGACTTTTTTCAAAAAAACTCACACAAGCAATGATCCACTCAGCGCGATGGCAAACGAGATTGATTCTGGGACCATTCGGTGGATAGCAAGCGGCGAAGTAAGCCTCCACGAATCCAGCAACTAACCAAAAGAAGCAACCGGCTGCTGTTAGGAGACCGTCCTGGGAATAGGGATTTTTCATTGAAGCTTTGTGGGATTTCAAAAAGATTTATTTCAAATTCGAAGTTACACATGACAGTACTGACCAAAAAAATTCGTCTCTTCAGTTGAAGTACGTCAAATTTCAGAGTCTGAAAAAGTAGTTTCCAGGTATCCGATTTTTCTGAAATTTTGTGTATGTATCAAGCAACTTTAGAACTATATTTCTCTTGTCAACACCTTGTTCATAGGACCCCGATCCAGTCAGTTAGGTCAAGTTAAATGACGTCGTCCCGAATTTTTTATGATTTTGGAGTCATTTAGCTTTCACAAGACCTAACTAACTGGATCGTGGTCTTATCAAAAAAGTGTCAACTACAGAAATAAAGTTATAGGGTTGTTTGATACATCCACAAAGTCTCAGACAACTTGGATTTTTGGAAACCACTTTTTCAGACCCTCAACGTTGGCCTATTTTCAGAGAGAACACCACTGCGCGCATTCTTTTCGACCAGTATTTTACGGTTCCAAGAAGGGAATGCGAGTAATCAAGGGGCTTACAAATAGGCATTAAGACTAGTGATAATACAAAGTGTCCAGAATACAGTAATCGTATTTTGAGCCTAAACGGTGTTTTGAGCCTAAAAAAACTATTAAATTATCAGATTATGAAAAAACTGTTCTGGAATGTCAAGATTATGAAGTCTTCTAAATTCGAAATCTGAAATTTTTTGAAATTTCTGAAATATTTTTATTCTGAAACTCTGCGATAACACAAAGCTACACAGGTTCCTTCATGTCGAAAAATTGAGTATTTTCATAGATTCAACACTGTTGAATCTTCCAATCAAACCCCAACTCACAACTTTCTTCCAAAGTGCCAAATTGCTCGCAAAACACGAAGTGATTCCAAGAACCAATGAAAAGAATGAGAAAGACACACTGATTCCCAACACCAATCCCTGCCATTCCGTATTCGTTCTTATCACAAAATCATGGAATGAGTTCCCTTTCATCGGTCCTAACACTAATCCAATTACTGCTACTCCGAGAATCTGAAATGGCAAATGAGATTTTGAATCTGAAAAGATTCAAATGACTTACAACTTGAACTGCTTTCGCTGCAAGTCTCGCATATAAAGGGTAATTTCTATTGTTTAGTGCATTTTTGGGATGCATCGTTGAAGGTGGATATGTTGTGTATGATGGAGCGTAGAAGGGTCGTAACCTTCGTAACGTTGTCGTCTGCTGATGCTGTTGCTGGAATTGTGGGATGTTAGAACAGTAAAAAGGTGCTCCATGAAAAAATCAATGCTTGAAGATCTTAAGACTAGACCAAAGGTGTCAAACTCCCGGCTTATGGCCGGCCCTGCCCGTGAGTAGGTTACCATGATTGAATCCGGCGGCCTTGACTTTTTTGATCCAAAAAGCTTATTTTCAAAAGTACGGATCGGGGGCGGCTCAGGGGCCGTCCGTGTGACAGCCTTGGCCCAGACCATTAAAATTATTTTTTAAAACTCACTGTTCTGTGCCCAACTTCTCCATAATAATTCCTATTATACGGTGTGAATCCAGTTTCTCCCATTCCCCCTCCACCTCCTCCAAAATCTGTCTCCTGATATCTTCCAATCGGTGGTTCCCTCTTCTTTCGATATATCGGTAATGGTTTCTTCGCCGGTCCTCCCGCATATGCTTTATACTGTCTTCGATCGAACGCCTCCGCTGAAACGCCTCTTCCCCTCCGACTCTCCGCGCCTAACGTTCCCATCGTCGGCGCCGTCGATCGCGGTCTCGATGGCGCCGTTCGAGACCTTCGCGGAGGACTTGGCGCCGGTTGGGGATAGGGACGATAGGCGCCAGAAGCACCCGGATATGGGCCATAGGCACCCGGATAGGCGGATGCTTGTTGATAGTTATAATGGGAATAGTTCGGGTATCCATAGTACGGATATTGGTGTTGTTGACTTGTGTCTCCGTAGGTGGGGTCTGGAAAACCGAAATTTATAAAAGATCTAGTTTTGAATGAATTACCTATGTATCCATTCTGACCGTACGGCTCGTGTAGATACGCCGGATTGTACACACCGCCCATGTAGTAGGCACCGTTGATTGGGTGCCCCAACGGTTCCTGAAATTTCAATTTCTTCATTTCCATTTTTCAAAGACAAGACATTCGTAAAGTCTCTGGAGTTTATCGTGTATGCAAATAGAAGACTTCACGTAACATTGGTTGAAACAATTCGGAAAGGAAAGGAATAGTGTGGAAATTGGAGAGAGTCGAGACATCACAAGTATCTGCTCATTACGCTGATAAGTTGTCTATTTGCATATCCGAATGGTATAAAGCTACTTGTGGGAATGAAGAAGAGAAGATGTAGATGGATATGAAGAAACTGATTAGAATTTGATACAAGTTGCAAAGGTACATACCGTTTTTCGAAGATACACTATTAGTCAAATTGTACAATAAAAACAAGCAGAGCCTCACAGTCACTCTTTGATTGAAATGGAAGAGGCGGGAAAGTTTAAATTCGAAAATTTACTTGTTTTTAGAATGTCAGTTTCCCGCATGCTTCATTTTAGGCGAATGAGAGCCCTTGTCTAATACAAGAAAATGGAAACACAGATGTTGTTAGAAGAAAAAAGACAAGAAATTTGAGGAGAAAGTTGAAAAGTTAAGACAAGAAAGTTAGTTTGAAATTCAAAAATTCTCGATTTCAAAAAAAAGCTGACCTTTCCAATTGAGAAGTTAAAATGAAGGACGATCTAAATTTTAAAATAATTTTGCGAATAAAAAATGAAAGAGATTCGAAAAATGTTTTGAATTTGAATTCAAAATTTCGAGTCACAAGATTTCAAAAAAAAGTTTGACAAAGCAACAACAGTTTCTCAAAAGGTCAAAGATTGATATTGAATCGAAAATCTAGGAGAATTTTTAGCAAAGGTTTTGAGCATTATTTAGAATTGCCGCATCTGGACATTCAGAGTTCTGGAAATTCCGGAATTTTAGAAATCTTAGACGCTGGAATCTTTTAGGACATCCCTAGAACAGTCAGAACTTCAGAATACCTGGAACTTCAGAATTTCGTTTATAGAGTTTAATCTATGTTAGATTTTTTTCAAAATTAATGATCATTGAAACTCTTGAAACATGTAGAATGCTTCTCAATTGTTTCATAAATGCAATTTTGAAAAAAAAAACTATAGGCTTAATGTGACCTTTTATAAAACGAATGGCAAATGTAGCAATCCCAGTAATGGATTCTCGAACAAAAGCCAATTACCAAAAACCAAAAATGAACCTAATCAAATCAGGAAACATGTGTAAATTAATGTGTTTGTGAAAGAGAAAAGAGCATCTGAGAGAAAAGCGAGACTCATTCTTCAGGCAACTCAAACCAGTTTTGTCCGGAGAATGGGGGCTCACAATTGTCAATACAATTGTCAATATAGAGGAAGAGATTCACTTGAACAACAAAAAACTCCGAAAAGGACAAGGAAGAGGAACAGATTGAGGAACGTGGGAAAAAACATGTGAAAGGTGTGAAAATCTTTGGCTTGAACATTTTCTTTTTTTTACGTTACCTACTCTCCGGATCGCTCTCACTATAAAATTTTCAGAGTTTTTATATACTTCAAGGGTTCAGAATCCTCATAATCTGGACTTCAGAACCCTAACAAATTAAAGTTTCAGAATCTTGAGTCACTAATGTTCAAAATCTCAAAAGTCAAAACAGTATAGAAATAGAGAAAAAAATAAGTTTTCGGTTACATTTTCTACGGTGTTCAAAACCGTTTTTACACTTAATTTAGAAGCAAACACATAGTAAAAATGACGAATCTTACGGTGAGCAAGGCCTCGGCAAGCCGAGGCTGTCCCAGTTAGAAAAGGGACCACTATTCGCCTCTCAAAAATCAGAAGACCAAAAATGTGTGATAAGCTAGTGGTGATGGTGATTTGGAGTACAAAAGAAACATGCTTCATTATGCAAATCGGAAAGAAAAGAGAGCAAGGATTTCGGAAAAGCACTCGAAAAAGAGCATCAAGAAGAAGAAGAAGCATGATGAGGCGGGGAGGTAGGCTTGTAGTCAGTCAAGTATGTCGAGAGACAGGTACTCTCAGAGGCAAATATTCAAATCTTTTGCAACAAGAAGACTTCTTGTACTGTTGCTGTGCTCCGAGAGAGAGCACACACAAAACAAATCGAACTCTTTTTCGGTGGTTTCCTCCCACCCGAAGAGAACATAAAAATGCGATGGGGCGGAACGGGGAACATCTGGCAGTTTTTGAAGAGATATTCTTTGCAAATTTTGACACACTATAGTTGTGGTGAAAATAGATAAGTGCCATGCTAGAAGAAGAAAATTTGATTTTGAAGCTTTTTTGTCAGAAGATTCAATGGCTAGCGAGCTAGGAAAAACTGTGGGAACCATAACCAAACAGTGTATAATCATTTGTCTATATTATAGTTATTGAGGTGTCCGGTCAAAAATTTTTGTTGCTTTGAAATATTCAGAATTTTGCGCTGATTCCGAATATTTTAACGAAAACGCTAAAAAATTCCTCCATTACCCGAAAAATCGTTTCAAAACAACTTAACAGCTATTCGCGTTAATTTGCAAGTTATAACGCGCTCCATTACGATCATCCCTGAAACTGAACGTTCGAGAATGCCCGATCGCTTTTTCCCTTCGAAATGAATTCGAATAAACTTATTTTTGTTATTTTGGGATCTCCAGTTGATCTCAACAGAAAACGTGCAAGCCGGAATTCTCAAATGTCCAGTTTCAGACAACTTCGCAATGGAGCGCGTAGAAACTTGGAAAGTATCGCTAATACTAATGTCTTAATAGTGTTTTAAAGTTCAATAACCTTTGAAAAATAGTAGCCATAGACTATAAGGATGTTCATATCCATATCCATAAGCGCATGAAGACAGAAACAAACCCCCGTATCGTCCCTGTTTGCAAACCCATCAAGTCTCATATTTCATTTTATCACATCTGTCTAGGAAACACTCCAAAAAGAAGACGTTCTCTCTATCTTCAGATGACCACCCCTTGGAAAGGAATTCCATTTCCTTTTCTCTTTGTTTTGACTCATTGGCGGTGGAATTGGCTCGTAAAAGAAACGGTAGTGTAAATTTACGGTTGCGCGCGAGAAATTAGTTAAATTGTCTCACTGATTCGAGAAATAAACCGAAAAAAGGAGAGAGACAAAACTAATAAAGTTCCGAACGAAGAAGTGAATAAAGAAAAAAGGATTGTCTAGACTTCAGGTCACAGCTGATAGATGTTGGAATGTAATCGAGATTCTTAAAGGCAAGGAAAACTTGTTAAAACTGTATATAAGATTTTCAAAATTGAAAAATCTTACCAATTCATATTTTAGAATAGCAACTAGTAGAAACGGTTTGTTCTTTTCATCAGAGGACGACATTTCAAAAACTAAATGGAAATTTGTGAAACAATCCAAAAAAAACTTTCACCTACGGTTAATCCCGATGTTGACCCCGTGGGGTCTACAGATCGAATGGCATTTAACTGTTTTTGGGGAAAAAATGACGCAGAAATATAAATAAAAATTGAAAAGGGGGGTCAAAAGAGAATGGCAGTCATTCAAAGAGTTAGAATTTGAGGAAGCTTTTGGAACCAAATAATTTAGGGTTCCAACTTTTTACAAAATTTCTGATATAATTTTCTTTTAAATCAGTCTATTGAGAACTCAGAGAGAGTTTTCAGAGTGCCCCGAACTTTCTGGATAACCTCAGTTATCTAGGTGAGCCGAAGAATAGAATAATTTTCTTTTAGTTTTCGATTTATCTATTTTTAAATCCACTCGGAGGTAGAATAACACTTTCAGAAGATGATTACCCAGATGATGCTCCGAAATCTAACAATTGTAATGGTTCCGGGAAAACGAACACAATGACTCGATACCACAAACAAAAATGCTCAAAATACCCCAAACTTAATACCAAAGAGAACTCGATAAAAAGTAAATCAAAAAGGGCGAAAAGTGACCGTGAGGGGCGCGGCCCGGCTCGGCGGCTCTTGAGAACACTTGTCACGCTTAACACTTGCTTTCTTTCTTGCTCTTTCCCTTCTCCGGATTAGAACATTATGGCAGTGAAGGGCCATTGAACAGTGTTTAGAATAAAAGGGGTCCTAGAAGAGGAACAAACTTAAAGAAGTTGGAAAAGTGAAAAGGTGAAAGGGATTCAGAAGAGAGGGACAAACGGAAAGGATTAACGATTGGAAAGTGATGCGGGATGAAAGAAAAAAGGAAGAAGAAGAGAGAACAACAACAACAAAAATGATTGACAAAAAATGAGTGTTGTTTAGTTTATTTACCTGTCCATAGTCGTACGGAAAGTGTTGTTGATAGAGGGAGACATCTCGAAACGCCGAGGCAGGTATTATCTGCAAAATTTGGATTTTCAGAAAAGAGGTTCTATAGTCAGTCGAGAAGGATCACTAGAAGGTCTCACGATAGTCTAGAGTTTGAAAATTAGCAAAATGTTTTGACTGTGGGGAAATTATGATACAAAAATGCCCAGCAGAATAGAATGTTTGCAAATTTCGAAAGATTTTCAGAATCTTCTAGATTTTGAGATTCTAACTATGGTTTTCGATTTAAAAATCCATTGCCAGCTTCGCGAAATTTGGCATTTTTTTCAGAAATTTGAGTAGATAGGCAGACTTTTCCAAACTGTAATATCTCAACTTCAATTTCTTTTTTTTTCAAATTTAATTTTCCAACCCCTCATTGAATTTTTTTCATAAAAACTCCTTCTTCTACCCATATCCCACCATAAATCTTTTGCATATCCAATTCATTTTTCGGGTCAATTCGAAACTTTAACCAAAAAAAGTGCACTAACCTTGACTGTACCTGCCCCATAAGGATACTCCATCTGCTATTGTCTCTATTCTATTTCTAATCGGTTTTCGGAAATCCAAAAATGATCATTATCATGAGGGAAATGACGGTAGGAGGGCACTCTCTTTGGTTGAATGGTTTCCTAAAGGTGTCCGTCTGGAAAAATGAAGAATTTTGTAAAAATATCAAACTGGGAGATCTTGCACGGAATTGGGAGAAAATTGAGGAAAAGAAAAATTGAAAAATCGAAAAAAATGAGGGAAAAGATGGATAGATAGAGACAAATTGTGGAAGAACACCCGGATTAGAAAATGGGAAAAAAGCGGGAATTTAAAAAAGGATTGTAATGGAAATGAATGATTAGTTTCAAAATATTACTGTACTTTCAAAAAAGATTAATGTATTTTCAAAAAGATTACTGTATTTTCAAAAAAAATTACTGTATTTAACAAAATTCAAATGCTGAATATTCCGAAATTATTGAGCTCGGAATCTAGATTTCTGTGATCTTGAATTCTCCAGATTCTGGAAGATTTCAATTTTCTGGAAAATTCCGGTCAAGGTGTCTGAAATTTTTCTGGTTTCGGTATTTTTTGGATTCTGAAATCTCGACTATTACCCCAAATCTGGAAGATTCTTAAACTTTAAAATTTAGAAGTAATCTGACACTTCGAACTTTACATTACATAAATATAGGTTCACACATAGAAAATCATGAAAAATTCCAATTTTGGAAAATTTCAAAAACGGTTAAGGCAACTCTCTCAGAATTTCGAAGAACAAAAACAAGATCAATCAGAATACGGTGAAACTTTTGTCGGGCCGTAAAAGTAGACCGTAAAAGTAAAAGTTTAAATTTTCAAAAATTGAAATGAGAAGAAAACTCGAAAACCAAGTTGACAAAATCTAGATTAAAAGAGCTCAATAAAACAAAATATTTCAAAACTATCCAAATGGAAAACCACAAAAGTTCATCATGGAAAAGAAAGAGAAAAAGGAAATCCTTGCTTTTTTCGAGACGCAGAAACTTCGAAAACTACTCGGCAACAAATGAAGAATTGACCCAAACAGAAGAGAACAGAAGACGTCCCGAACACAAATTGCATATACAGAAGGGAATTGTAAAAGAGACATGTATAGAGAAGGGAATACAAAAGAAGGTGAAAGGTATTAGCCTCCCTCCGGGAAAAAATGAGAAAAATGACCGAGAAAAGAGGTGCCGAAAAAGAATGAAGAAGGGGCTTGTAAGTGGCCCAATAAAAATTGGATGACAAGTTGAGATATACTGCCAAGGTAACAGATAATAAGAAATAGTGCAGGGAAAGGAAGAGAAAATGAAGAAAACAGTACATTTACCTGTCATAACTACTACAAATTGACTGCTGGAGAGGCGGCAAGTGGAGATGGATTTGGGCGATAAAGTTGGCTGGGAAGAACAGAAAAGAATGAGGATTTACTACCGGAATGAGATGAAGAAGAAGAAGTAAAATGATGATGATGGTCACTTGTCACATTGGGTGTGAACGGTTTCTTTTTTTTTTTGGGGAGGGAAGTTCAGAATGGTTACAATTAGAGAAAGGAGGAAATTCTATGTAAATCGAGATTCTCAGCCAACTTTTTTTGGCGGGTTTGAGAAAGTGAAAAGTAAAAGTTGTATTCTAGAATTCTAGGCTTATGAATTGACGATTTCAAGATTTTTATACTATCTCGCAAAAAAATCTTGCAATCGCGCCCCGTCGGACAGCTCAAGCTCATGTACACCAGGTGTGAGCGGCAACGAATTTCAAATGTGAATAACTTTTTTCAGGGGAATCGTGTAAAAATGCGGTCAACAGACAAAATGTTCCTTATTAAAAAAGCTATCGATCGGTTAAAAAAACGTTAACTTTTATGAAAAATTAACAGAGTTACGCTTGGTTTTGCCAAAATGTTTTCTGTTTCGGTAATTTTAGCTACTTTTTGGTAAAACTAAGCGTAAATTTGTTAATTTTTTATTAAATTTGACGAATTATTAACCAATCTATAGCTTTTTTAATGAGGAACATTTTATTTGTGAACCGTATTTTTACCCAATCCCTCTGAAAAAAGTTATTCATATTGGAATGAATTGCCGAAATTCTCAAAATGCGAGCATTTCTCAATTTTCAACAGTTTTTTGAAATGGTTCCAAAACTGAAAATTTGAAATGGTCTAAGAATCTAGAATTCTCTGGAAGTTGGCGGAAAATAACTTTTTTTTCGAAAACTCCGCCCATTTTTCCAAAACTTTCAGCAAAAAAGTCACCTTTCTAAGTTAGAAATTCTAACTATCTTGGTCATTTTGCTAATTGCAAAAAGTCTATAAAAATTCCAAAGAAAAATCCATTAGTTTTCAAAAACCCATCTATTTTCCATCATAACAGACAGGGTGGGGCAGAAAGGAAAGTAAAGGGGTGATTAACTACGGAATGTTCAAAAGTACGAAGGGCAAAAGGATCGTCGATCGTCTCGATATTCTCAGAATACAGTTCAGGAAAGGGATAAACATAGGGCCTGTATGTCTCTCGAGAACAAAAGAGAATGGGATTCAGAAGACCACCGGAAGCCTAATGAGAGAAAACGAAGAGGCGAACACGGGCGGTATGGAAGATACCAGTTCGGAGAATGAGAGAAAAGTTGAGTCGGAAAAAATGGATAAATTAATTAGTAATTACAGTCATCAAAGTGGAGTGGGTGTGAAACAGAGGGTGTGGTCTTGGAATTATGAGATAAAATGTTGACTAATTAGTAGTTGAAAAAGGAGATATTCGATTTCACGGATTGCCAAGTTGCAAAAAGTTAGGACTGGTAAGATTTGAAACCTGAATTTCCAGAAGATACTACTCATACTAGATTTTTAGAAACTCGAGGTTTTGAGATTCTCAAGTTTTGGAAATCGTCCGGAATTTGAGAAAAGTTCAAAGACTTTCTGACTTTCAGATTCTTAGATTTTTCGATTCTTATATTCCAGGAGGTTCCCAAAGCCTCAGATTCTGAATTTTCACAGAAAAAATTCACATTGGTTCACAAAAGTATATTTTCAGCAAAGATAGTTTTAAAGTGAAGCTAATTTACAAAAAGTTCTAAACAAAATTTTCGGGGTTGCAATCCGGCCCGAAACGTTTCGGCGATTTTTCCCCCTCTAAGTTGTGATTTTCAAGTCAAAATTTATATGAAAATATAGAGCTAGGTGAGATCTACAGAATGTTAGTTAGAATATCTAAATTCCGTATCTATATTTTTTATAAAACTTCAGAAAGCGGCCGGGTCAACATCGCCGGCCCGGCCGACTCGCTTCGGCTCGGATTGCAACATTGAATATTTCAAATTTGAGCCATTCAAATCTCCACGAAAATTTTTCAGTTTATGATTTCAATGATTCTTGATACTTCAGAATGAACAAATTTAGGTTCTTGGTATTTTTAAATTTTCCAAGCTATTGGTCAAAAGATAACCCAAAAACCTCTTATAACAGTCTCAAATGTTCGAAAAGGGATCACGGAAGAAAAAAGAGAAAAAGGTTGGTGTTGGGTAGCCCCTCAAGTGCAAATGAACACTTGAAAAATGCGAGTCGCAAAAAATGGTAAATAGAAATCGAGCAACTTTTCTATTCCCACTAATTACTGTACTGTCGAAATTTCAATAATTTCAAAAAGTGTTGCTGCTCATTTCTCTATCAACATGACGTGTTTGTCTCTTTCTCTCTTTCCGGGTGTGAATTTCTCTCTAACTTAACGATTAACGAGAGATTATGGAATTTTAAGAGACGCAGATAGTCTTCCGGAAACTGTGCGGAAAGTGCGCGGAGAGCAAAACGGCAGTCTCGTTAGAAAAAACCGCATTTTTTTGTTATCAGCCGAATGAAAAGCTTGGAGCAGCGGACAGTCGGAAGGAGGGAGGCGAGGGAGGGGGTAATAAAAAGAGCATTGTTGTGATGATTGTTATCATTTTGAATATAGATCATGGATGATGAGGGATCAATGAAACACTTGAGAGTATGGGGGAGAAGATCGGATGATCTCTGGGATCAATGGTATTGAAGAATAAAGGTGAAGAGAGGAAAACGATGATGAATACAGTAAGATGATCATAACAAATTCAGAAAATGCCTTACAGTATCAAACGTTTTCCATTCAAGCGTTTTCAGTCAAAAAATCAGAAAATAATGATTCAAACTAGCTCGTTTTAATCAATCCTAGGATTTTACATTTTGACCCCAATTTTCTTACTTATTTTTGGAAATTGCTCAGATAATTGTTTTCATCTTTACTAGTTTCCAGAAATGACATCAGTTATCACGGAAAGAACACCGACACTAGGAAGTTTTCGATGAGCTGGATTAAAAGTGGAAAACAGGCGAAGTATATCGAACGGTATAAAAATAGTGAGTTTAATGAACCGATTTCCGATTACATGACTTAATCATAATTTTTCAGGAAAAAATTCTCCGATTTTCGACAATCATAATGTTCTGACAACAATATCGAAACAACGACATTACTTTCTCCAGAACAACTACACCATTTTCGGAATCGGACGGAAGGAATTTTTAAATTTTTCTTTGTTTTTTGTCTTTTTTCTGTAATTTAGGTAGTTATTTTTAATAAAATTGACTCAATAATGTGTTTTTGCATCATAAAACAAATTTCGAAATTGAAAACAAAAGGAAGGGCTGCCGCCGGTTTTTCCAGCTGATCCACAAGTCTTGCACAAACTTCCCACAACTATTGGACTGTGCGTACGTAACAAATGCGGGAGGCTTGTGCAAGACTTGTGGTAAGTCTGTACAAAACTTGGCGAGAGTAGCCGAGTAGTGCTCTTTTTTGTGCACAAGCAAACCAAAAAGGATTATAACAGTTTTGATGCAAATTCTTTCTTTTAGGGTTTTTTCGTTCCGGATGTTATAATTTTTGTAAGAGTTTAGAGACGAAAAGAATGTATACGAAAGATTTTATAAAATGGAAATGTTAGAATTGCTAAATATGCTCAAAAGATTCAAAACGGAACGAACATATTCGGACAGTTTTTGAGAAACATAAGTGATCTTGAAAAATTATGTAACGACTTCTAAACATTGACAGAAGAAAATGTTTGAATTTTACTGAAGTTTCTAAATTTATGGAATCAGTAAAACCATGAAAACTTCAGAGGGTTTTGGATGGAAGACGTTCTGATTTTAGGGACACCTAACTTCGAGAACAAAATGAAAAAGAATACATAAAGAATCTAGACTATTCATATAAGCGAAACTGAAGAAAAATAGCATCTGACGAACACTTGAGACGCAAATTACTCATCACTAATTGTGGAACCCGAAAAAACCAGATTATATGAGCAATCTGATAAAATAATGAATCACGATAGCAATTTTTGGTCTTTCTCAAGTCACTCTCGAAAAGTCATAAATGGGTACTCGACGAAGCGAAAAGTATAAGAACCGGGAGGAGAAAAGAGCATTTACAAGATGAAAGAGTGTAAATGATCCCCGATGAGAATAAGAGAGAAGAAGGACAAATACAAATAAGGTAACAAGTAGATATTGAAGAAGAAGAAGAAGACTTCTTCTTTTCGGAGCAACATTGTAAATAAACGAATCGGGGGATGGAGAGAACATCCGTTCAATAACGACAAGTACACATAATCAAAAGACAGTAATCGGGCCGGATAGGAAAGGATTTTGAGAGAAAAACGGATTAGTACAGTCTCCTGCAATTTGCATATATCCCGAAGCGCCTGTCTCTTGTGTGCTCAGATTGACTGGTGCGTGGAAATGAGGGAGAGAGAAAGAGCTCCTGTTGGAAAAATGAGCAAATAGAATGATAAATAGAAAAAGAATTAGAAATGGAGATGGTGACGATGAATTGGTATAGCACGATGTCGAATTTTTTAGAAACTTGGGTTTAGACAAAAATGAATTCAGAATCCCAAGTCGGGATTCCCTTTAGACAAGGGAATGAAAATGAAAAGAAGGGTCCCTAATAGTAAGATTCCTGAAAAATAGAAATTCCTTTCATTTCTTATAACTTGTTTTGTACTGTAAAACGGGCTGAAAGCTGTCAAAAATTTTTGTATTTTGTAGTAATTGCAGGAAAGCGTTTCTAGACTTTTGAGGTTCACTGAGTCTATTTTTTCCGAGTCTAGTGCAAAATAAGTTTCTAAGAATTTCAAGGTCCCCCAATTTCGTTTTCAGACGTATTGAAGGGACCCCTCAACTTCAACAGAGACTCAGTTACGTCCATGTTTAAAAATCAAGGGATTCCTTCTCTGTCTGCTCTATTTTCTCTGTTATCCATCAAAAAACATTCCATTCATTCCAATCTTCCCTTGTTATTCAATTTCCATTATCCATGATCCCTGTCTCTGTTTGATTTCAATCGGCTCTCTTCTCTCCTTCTCTCTCCTTTTCTCTCTTTGAAGATCCTCGTGGTCAGCAGAGAAAAAATCAGAGGGATTATTTGCAATTGAGAAGGTTGCATATCTTTGGAAAGTGGGTGGAGAGAGAGGAAAAAATAGAAATGATAAGTGAAATTTGATACGAACAGATGGGCGAGATGACTCATTCCAGAGGGGGGATCTCGTTCGTTTGAGATATTTTTACTACAGAAGAGAGAAGGAGAGTGGTGTGATTTTTCTGACCTTCTAAAAGAAAAGTTGCGATCATTAGAGATCGAAAAGTTGCGGATTGCGGAAGTGACGTTTATTCGAAAATGAAAACTGTTCAAAAGAGTTAATCTGGAAGTACGGAAAACTACCGCTTTTTGGAATCTGATAGTCTCCTGAAAGAGTAGAAACATCTCATACTTTAATCAGATTCTCACAACTGAAAATTATTTCATAGTTTTGCTTCTCCTGATCTCATAAGACGTCTGAAAATGAGCAGGCTCCATGTAAAAATCCTTTTTTAAAAAACTGTCTCTGTACTATCCATATCCCCCAGCGAATCCCAGAGACTCTTCCCCATTGAACTATGTCTTACGACTCATCTCAATGTTTCCTCAATCCAAGACAGAAAATAGACAGAGGGCATAACACGGTTTAGGACAATTCGATTAATCAACTTGTTCTGAAAGAAAATGGATCAATTGAGTCAGGTTCCGGGTGAATTGAACTGCTAAACTGGTGAGGAGTTGAAGCAACTTAGGATCAAAAGTTTATGTTCCTTGAAGTTCTGTGTCTTTGAATCTGAATCCGGAGTGGATTTTTGACAGAGAAAAAAGTTTCAAGAATTTTTGAATAAGTATTTGGAGAACTCCCGGGATTCAAAGTTCTGGAAACCCTGAGTTTTTCGAATTTTGAGAATTTCTGAAGTTCTAGTATTCTAATCTTACAGTAGTATCCAAAAGTCTGTTGAGCTGTGACATTCTAAGATTTTTGTAGTTATCTGAAATTCTTAAGGTGATTCTAAAAATCAGAAAAATGAAAATGAATTTTTGCTATACAGAGATTATAGGAATCTTTAGATCGTCGATTTGAAAAACTGATGGCCCATTTTCGAACTAAATTTTGGAGATTACAAAATTCTGCCGTTCCGAAGTTCTTAATGCTTCTGGAGTTCTTGGTTTCTGATGTTTCCGAAAATTCTTCACCTTAAAATTTCATCTCTGAACCCAATATGTTTTCAATTTCAATTTCAGTTTTGTTCACTCTAATTAGTCATCGTTCAAATTGTCATTTTTCTTGTTTTTGTCTCCCCTTTTTTATCGCTTCTGCTAGAAAAGCCAAGAAATCACTCGGAGAATTGTAGTATTATTCGTCACCACCACAACTTTGCTCCATGTGACATTTGAGCCCACTCGAAATTCAAAAGTTTGAATGACAGGTATAGTCAGACTTTATTCACAAAATGAAATCCAACGCAAATCGGGGGAAAAATCAAAGAATTTGGAGGTTTTTTGGCTTTTTTCGGTTATCATTGGAAACCTCCGAGAATTAAATCCATAGACAGACATGAAGGGGGATCAGAAGAGAGAACATTTGTTGGGGGATATGACAGATAAACTTCAAGAAAAGAAAAAAGTGACAAGATTTTTTGGAAGAGAGAGATCCAGCCCTATGATTTTGTTTTTCGAGAGATCTAGGTGTATTTTAAGTTAAATTAATGGCGATTGGAGAGACGTCTTCTTTAGTCTTCGTAGTTGATGAGAATTGGCTGAGATCCTTCAGATTCACGAGCTCGTCGGAGGGCCAAGATTGATTCGGTCAGATTGTCGATTAATTCTTCTGAAAATTAAAGAATAACAAACTTTACAAGCCCAGATAAAGTCAAGAAATCCTCACCTCGATTCTCCGGAGCACTTCGCTTCATCAACCCGAACTCGGTTCCTCCCATTCTATCAAAAGAGCGTTTCCGTTTGGCACCAAAGAAGTCGCTATTGTCCATTCGATCGAACGCCTTCTTCGTCGGCACCGAAACGAATCGATACGGATCGGCGGATCGTTTGAAGATGTGCGATTCGTAGTTGTATCCGTACGGATTCTCCTCTTCATACCGATCGAATCGTTTCGAGCCGAATGAGAACACGCCGGAGTTGTCGAATCGATCGAATGCGCGTTTCACAAGGCGGCGGGAATCGCTGGAAATGGAACATAAAAACACTCTTTTTTTTCAACTCACAATTTAGTCTAGGCCTAAAATTTCAGAAAAAGATCAAGTCAAGACATAGCGTAAACCTTTATCAGTTTGTTCTCTCTCATTTCTACTTACCCGGAAGACGACGGAGACGCCGGAAAGATCAGGTAGGGGTAGGCAACCGTAAAACCGATGAGAAGGCACTGCAAGAGGAGCAGCCGAAGTGGAGATATTGGAAGAAGCTTCTGACTCATGTCGCTTTTGTTACCTGAAACATTATTCATTACAAAGGGATGAATGAGTGCCAACGAATATTGGCAGCTCATTCAAATGTGAATAATTTTTTTTCAGGAGGATCGGGTAAAAAATGGTCAACAGGAATTTTGTTCCTTATTTAAAAATCTATCTATTGGTTAAAAAATCGTCAAATTTCATCAAGAATTAACAAAGTTACGCTCAGTTTTTTCCAAAAAGTGACCAAAATTTCCGAAACCGGAGACGTTTACAAGCCGTAACTCTGTTTATTTTAGATGGAATTTGACGATTTTTTAGCAATCGATAGCTTTTTTAATAAGGAACATTTTTTCCTGTTGACCGTATTTTTTCCCGATGTCCCAGAAAAAAGTTATTCACATTGGAATGAGTTGAAATTTGTTACCACCCGGCGCCAGTGGGAGATGACGGTAACAAAGAAAGCAGAAATCAAAAATAATGAGGAAGTCGAAAAGTTTCAAGGAAATTAGGAGGGAAATTGAAGACCTAGAAGGGCAAAAGGGAAGTTTGAAATTCGATTAAATATACTCTGTTAATGGAGAAGAGGCAAGATTCTGATATTCTGACGCTATCAAATACTACAAATTTCGAAATGTAGGCGGTCTATGCATTCTAAAGGGCGGGAAGAAGCCCTTCCACCACGAAAACTTCCAAAGTTTCACTTTGGATTATCCTTGGAATGTCTCCACAATGACGTTCCCAGTCGGTGACTGTTATTTTGTAGTTGGAAGGACTCACTCCCTCTGTTGACGCGCAAACTCCCAGAAGAACAGAAAATTGAAGAATGGAACTGTGTGAGATAGTCTGGGGGTTTATATAGGGATGAGTGAGGTGTCTGACTCCGCCCACTTTTCACCCCTCCCTTGGATATGGGGTAAGGGTGACGTTGGTTTAGGGGGAACTGAAGGGTCCTGACATGATTTGAATGGTTTTCACCATGGAGAAGTTGTATAGTTGGAAAAATATGAAATCATGGAGGGCAAAGTGTAAAGTTTTGAGATGTGGGGCTTCCCAATTTGTCTTTGAAATTTTGGAAGTTTTGCTAGGATAATGGGATCAGAACAAGAAATTCAAGATTTTCATATGAAATAAACAGAAAAACAAGAACAATTAACAGGTGGACCTTCATCCCCAGAACCTCCCAAAACAAAAACAAAAAATTGAAAAGAAAGTCAAGTGTTCACTCGAATTCAGGTAATATTTGCTCCATTTTTAGGTAACTAAATACTTCAGATGACGTGTCACTGGTATCCGTCTAAGCGGAAAAGTGCTCATTAGAACAATTTATGTGAGAGTGGAGTTTGAGGAAATCGGCGGATCTTTGATTAGAAATGGATCTGTGGAATGGGAGATTGAAACATCTAGGGTAATAAGCAGGTGATTTTTATGAAGTTTTTGGAAAAGTGTAATCAAAAATCTAGGTTTGAAGAACTATAGCAACTGAAAGTTCTAGGGGAAATTACAAAATCATTCTATGATCTAGAACGTAATCGTAATATCTCCCCTCCTCCTCAAAATAGGAATACATTTCTTATTAGTAAACACAAATTGCTCATCGGAGCACAAAAATTTGCTCCGATGAACCATTGGGATTCCGTTTGGAATGTTTTCAGGAACCTCCCCTCTTTAAAAGTGGGCGGAGCTTATAAGAAGTTGAGGAAAAACGAAGAAAAAAGTTAATTGAAAAAAGTGAGACGTGGCTCTCTTCGGGTAGCAGCACATGTCTGACAGATATGTTGTTCTTGAAAATATAAATGAATTGTTTCAGCTGCTTTATTCGGAATCTTGAGGATTTTGGGGAGGGAGGAAGGAAAATAAGGGGAAGTTTTGTTACGTTTTTGGGTTAAAGAGGGTAAACAGAGAAAAGAAAGGATCAGAGTTTCAGAAATCAGGGTCTAATTTTTTTGGATGAAATCTGTCTATATTGAAATTCCGAGTTCCTAATATTCTGAAATTCTAAAACTTGATAAATGTGAGATTCTTAGATTTGAAGAAAATTTGAAAAAAGAATCAGAGTTTCGGAAATCATGGCCATGGGTCCAATTTATGGGTTCAGTTTTTTAGGGTGAAATCTTCATATACTGAAATTCTGAGTTTCTAAAATTTAGAAATTTTCAAAAAGCGAGGTTCTTAGATTTGAAGAATCAGATCCTGAAGATTTATAAATTTTTTAAGCATTTTGAGTTTTAAAGCACTAATTTTAAAGACCCCAAAATTTCTAGACTTCGCAAAACCTTTCTTTACTCAAGTTCCGAGTTCTCAAGATTCCGAAATTCTGAAACTTAAGGAGCATCAGATTCTGAACACACCTAAAATGTTCAGTCTTCTTGGGATGTAAAGCCTTATTAAAAAGACCCCGAAATTCCTAGACTTCAAAAAATTGGGATTCTGAAATGCAGACATCTCAAATTCATACTCCGTTCCTAATTCTAAAATTTCTCTCACTCACAGGCACTTTCCGTTCTCATTGTGTCTCTGATCAAACTTTGGAAAAAAAGCTGACGAAATTTCAAGAAAAAAAGGAAGTAAGTAAAGGATCTAGGATTCCTTGTGATCATGAGAAAAAAAGGAAAATGAGTAATTGAAGAGGATTAAAAGTGTCGAAAAAATTGCTTCTCACTTTCTCAAGGAGCCATGATAGTTTGTGAGAAAAAAAAGAAGAAAAAAGGAAACAAGGGGAATGATCTCTGATAATCCTTAGTGCCCTTAGAAAGGACCCTCTTTTTATAAAATGAGGACCAAAATTTTGGAAAAAGGAGGCGGAAGGTCCAGTATTTGAGCTCTTAGTCAAATAAATGTGCTCTTTAGTATCCCTTCGAAACAATTTCGTTAAATTGTATAATAAAATAAAAAGTGCTCGTTTCCTCCCACACTTTTATACAATAAATCAAACTCCGCCCACTTTTTGCTCAAGCTCCGCCCCCAAATGACTCACTGCGGGTTCCCGGACAGGTTCCCGCGAGCCACGTCATCACTTGAGAATCGAAAAAACGAAAAAAAGTAGATTGGAATTTGGCAACTTTATTTTCAACTTTTTCGTTGACCTTCCAGTGATGTCATTTTCCACTAAAAATAGGAGAGGATTTCACTCTTTTTTTTTCAGAAAAATTGAGCAAACTGTTTTTTCTGGTTTTTTATTTGAGTTCGTCATTGTGAGAAAATGGGGGTTGAATTCCAGGAAAATGACCAGACGGACATGTTTCATATGGAAATGACAGGGAAAAAATAAGAACAGGAAGTTTTCTGGAGTGGAGGAAGAGTCTAAGGATCGAAAAGTTTGTGAGTGGAAGGAATTTCAGAAGAAACTTTGGAACTCGAATCTTCAAAGTTTCAAGGATCTTAGAATCTAAAAAAATTGTAGCTTTTAGAACCTCCAAGGCTTGAATTCTCAAAGTTCTAATATCTTTCTCATCTCTCCAATTTCTGAATCTCCCCATTTTCAGCAAATTTTTTCTAGACAGACAAATTTTTGAACCAACAAATTTTCTAACATAAAATCCGTTAAAAAACGCTCCACTGCTTCGTAAGAATGCCTAATTCGTTCCATTTTTCCACACCAACTCATTTCAATAAAATGGAACACGGAAGTTCAAAGACTGACCAATAACACGAAAATGTGTGTCAATTTTCGCACATTTTTTGAAGAGAGAGCAAGAGAAAAAACACAAGTTTTGAGTTTCAATGTCGCTTTTAGAAGGAGCACGTGGATGGGAATTCAGTATTTTAAAAAGTATTCAAAAATTGGGAACTTCTGGAAAAGTTGACTTACAGAAGACCCTGAATTTCACAACCTCACACGATACGTAAAATCGAAGAATCTAGCAGATTCATGCAACTAGAATCTTTGAATCTTAAAAAGCCCACTTTCAGTAATCAAAAAGCTTTTGCTTCTTCAGAATTAGGTTCTTCAAAATTTAATAGTTGTAGAATCTCAGAATTAATAAAAAAAATTTTAACCTTTAAAATCTACAAATCTTGAATTCTCGAATTTTCAGCAGAGGATTTTTCATTTGTTCGGCTTTTGATTATAGTAATTTTGAATGCTCAAAGAGCCCAATTTCAGTAATCGTTGGAACCATGGAAAATACATCTTCTTGGAATATTAAACTACTCATCTTTCAACTTTTCTGTTTCTCTGAACTTTCTCAATTTCTCCAATTGAATTTAATCCTAATCTTTATGCGTCCTTTGCTCTTGGATTAGTATGCAACGACCGGAAGGACAAAGTTTCGTAGATGATTTGATTAGGAAGAGACAAAAACAAAAAAAGAAGACAAATTGATATTTGGCCAAAGAAGGTGTTGATTTTCACACCTTGAAAACAAAGAAAAAAGAATGCGGAAACACCGGTGACACCTCTATGAATTCTTTCATCTTTCTACCGTATTCTTTTTGATCACTTAATAATCACAAGATCATCATCGTGATGACACCTTTTTCAGGGGGTGAAACATGTTTAGGGGTGGCACCGGAAGCATCAGAAGATGACGTTGAATTGTGGGGGAGGAGAGGAGGTCATTTAATAAAAAAAAGTGGGAGGGGGAGATGGAAAAAGAATGGGACTTTTGTTTCTATTAGGGGAGAGCTTGGGGACTGGATTTGGGTTAAGAGTGCAATGACCAGAGGAATTTTGGGATTTCGGGATAGGGGAAGTTCGGGAGGTTCCAGTTTTGGAGAGATTTCAATTTGGGAAAATTTGAGAATCAGGAATTCAGAGGTTCAAAAGTTTTGAGATCGGTTTGGGGAATTTCATTTCATTCATTTTATTTTTTCCTGGTTTTTACACCGTATGAAATTCATATAATTCAGAATTCTACGATTTTAAAATTTTGAGTTTTGGAAACTGTTTGTATTCCATTACTAAAATTCGGGAATGTTCAGTTTTCAAAGCTTACAATTAGAAATTGAGAGCCTCTTAGAGAATCAGGTTTTCAAGGTTTTAGGTTTTCAGATTCAGATTTCGAACTTTGAAACTTCTATTGATCGAGTTGTGGTTTTTTTCAAATTTGAGAATAAAATCTATTGCTCTCCCCCAAACTACTGTCTTAACTTTTCAAATTCCGAAGTTTTGATGTGTCCAAATACATTTCCAAAACTTCCTTCTCATGTTCAAAACTGGGCACATTGAAAACACAAAAACCCTCAGATATTCTTTGACGTACACATATTGTCTTTATTCTGACACCCCAGAAAGCAGAAGTTTTCGGGGTGGGCGAAGACGAACACATTTCGAACAAAATGACATGGAACAAAAATACTCTAGGTTTTTTTTGTGCCAGTATGATGCTGAATCACGTCATTTATGAGTAGGGGGCCCTGGAGAATAATGAGAAGAAAGTGAGAAAGGTAAATAGAAGTGCTCCCGATTTGGAAGTTTGAGTTTGATGACTAAAATGTTTACACTAGTAGGAGGTTAGAAGTGCAAAGTTTTGAAACTAATGTTGCAAAAAATTGAGGTAATTTTCAAAGTTTTGAAACCTCAGAATTCTGGAAAATCGTAATAGCTCGTATCTCCTCAGAATCCTATTGGTTCTCAAAGTCTGAAAATGCAGTTTTTTTCATAATGAAACTTTCATTGAAACCCAGACCCCTATGTGTTCTTTTTGGAATTTTTGTGTTTTGACCGAAAATATAATGCCACGTGCAAATTTTGAAGTTCTTTACCTATTTTTCCCCAAGAAACTTGGGTCAGACATTGAACTTCCGATTTTAAAATTTTTGTACCCTTCAATGAGTTTCATGAATTTCAAAAAGAAACGCGGGGGTTATTTTGGTTTTCTGATTTGTGGGAAATGTCATAAAAAAGAGAGTAATAAATAAGAAAAGTTATAATTTTCAGGTGATTCCAGAATCAAAGGTAAATGATTGAAGATCGAGGCAGAACCACTACACAAAAGGAGGAAAGTTTAAAATGTGTATGAATTTGGGAAAAAGTGGGCGGAGTCTGGTGACATGTCACACATCTTCTGAGAATACTCGTGAAGTAGCTAGAATAGGAAGATGGGGGTTAATGACATGAGGAAACGATGTTTGTATGTTTTGTGCCATGGTAAACTTTCGAATTCGTGTTTTTTTGAATGGATAAGAATTCCTCTGGGGGTGGGTGGTACCGTGGTATTGAGAGAAGGACTGACATCATATTTCAGAGTTGAAAGAAAATTTCTAGATGGTTCTGTTTGAAATTCCAAATAAGAAAATCAAAAAACTTTCGAAATCTTATCTTCAGAACCCCTTAAAGTCTAGAAATCAAAAACTCCTTTGAAATCTTAAAATCCATCAATATCTTACAATATCTTGTTAGTTTCAAAATATCTGGATTTTCCGAAATTTATCATCTCCAAGAATTTCAAAAAACTTCTGAAATCAAACTTCAAAATCGAGGTTTAATACAAATCTTTTATTACTCAAGATTTCGATTCCCGGGACTAGAGTTATGGATTTTGGAGCAAGAAGGAAATGTTTCTAATCGCTCGGATAGAATTTCCAAGATAAGTTCTCAGAAATTAAGAAATCTCAATACTCCTTGAAATCTAGGAATCTGAAACTAATTCAAAATTTCAGAATCCTACAACATCCTAATAAAAAGAAATCAGAATCAGGAAACTTTCTGAATGAAGTCAGACTTCAAAAGCCAGGCTTAATTAGAAATCTGGATTCCCGGAACTAGACCTCATCACTTCCAACTAGAATACCCAAACTTCTGACTTCTAGATGACCAGAAGCATTCTCATCCTGACCTTCTAGATCATCATCTTTAATCCTTCGGAGTATCCGGAATTAAAACTAGACTTCAATTATCAACTTTTCCACTAGAAGAACTCCCATGAATTCTTTTGCTCTTGCTCTCCAACGGAAATAGAATAATCGAGTTCAAAAGTTATTCAACGAGAAAAAAAAATAAGTGAATGAGGAGAAAAAAGTGAGTAAGAGAGTTGGAATTCTCGACTCTTTTTTTAGTCTCCAGGGAGTTTTATCACCTGACAACACATTTTTGATGAGGAACAAGCATTGTGTTATGGAAATAATTTCAGTTTCAGTGAGAAAATTTCAGCAGAATTCAATTTCTAAGAAAAAATCAGCAGAATTTAAGGTTCGTCAATTGGATTTTATTTTTGAAAGAAAGCTGAGTCAGATTTCAGAATATCCTAAGCACTGGTATGTTGAACTCTGAAATTCGATTATTCAATTTCTAATTTAGTCCCTCAAATAATCTAAACGGGAAATAAATTAAAAGTGTTTGTATGTGTGTCGAACTAAATAAAGTGTAGATAGAAATGAATTAAAATTGAAACACTCTGTGGTCCCTCTTTCCCCATTTCATCCAGATGAGCAAAAGGGGGCGGAGCTTTGCCTTCAGTTTTAAATGGAATTGGAATTTGGGATGCTTCAGACACCTCTTGAACGCTGAAATCGTATTATCCGGAAAAGGAATGTACTAGAATTGGGGGTGTCTGAAAGGGGAGTGTGGAAAAAAGTAAAGATCCAACTTCTGAGAAAACTTTCTTACAAAGGACCCTTTTTCCATACCGACATAAATATTTTTCTAAATTTGCCTATTATAGTTTCAAATATGGGCTTTCTAATTTGCTATGTGGTTAACTGCTAAGATTTCTGGAAGTTACTGAAATTTTGCTCTGAAATTTTTTCAATGCCTCTCAAAGCGTTAAAAAAACGAGGAGGAAAGAGACAATCGTTTAAAAGGAGGATATGGTGAAAAATGCACAATTTTTAGAGCATAATTTCAGTGGTTTTCAAAAATTTTAACAATTATCCATATGGGATATCACATTCGAAATCCCATATTTGAAACTATAAATGATAAAATTTAGAAAAAAATGTTATGTCGGTATGGAAAAATGGTACTCTTGTTAGTGGGTATTCAAAGTTTCAAAAACTCTGGAACTTACAAAAAGTAGAAAAAAACTCGAAACCTTATTTTGAGCCAAGAATAAAGGGAGAACGAGGAAATTCTTAGCATTTTTATACTATTAAAAGTTGAATCAAGTTATCGTTAACTAATCGCACCTAGACAAATTTCATTCAAGAAGTTTTGACCTCACTCCAGACTAAACTAGTTTAGCTATACTAATTTTGAACCCAGAAAGTCTGAGCCAATTCTAAAATAAAGCTAGAACTGGAATTCGGAATGGAAAGTAGATCTTTAGATTTGAAAACTCGTCATCATTCAAATAGCTAACCCGTTCCTATATACTAGAATCGTCAAGTAGGTGGGGGAGGCTGTCTAAAATAAATCGGAAAAAAACAAAAAAGTGAAATCCGGAGCAACTCCTGAAGTGGTTTGATTGAATTGACGAAGTTAAAAAAGGGGGTCCCTTCTAGAGAAAAAGAGTAATTGAGGGGGAAGCCGGAAAATGATCATAGACCCAACCTCCTCCACCCAAAACTTTCTACGCGTCAATGCAACCGGGAAGTTTCAAAACTTCAAATTTGGAAGAGAAGGGTTCCCTAGACTAAGTGGTCTGAATGGAATGATCAACTAGACATCAATGATTTCCCCTTGTTTTGTATTTGTAAATTGAGGTCAACTATCGGGGGCTCATTGAGCTATGAGGTATCAGAGATAATCGGGTTCTGATTGGGGGGGAATAGTAACCAGAGTCCATACGTTTTGTTTATCAAAACACAAAAAGCCGATAGAGATTTGGCTTAAGGGAATACCATGTGGATGAGGAGTACAAGGAAGTTGGGAGGATCAGGTTTTGAAATATGGAAACTTTGATTTTTGGATGAAAACCTGGTCTGGAAGCTAGATTTTTAAAAATCCGAATGACCGTCAGAATAGTTAAGGATTCTATCAATCAGATAAAGTTTTCCTTCGGTTCTAAACTAAATTTTTGGAATTCTAGATATATCTTCCGCCAATTAAAAGATGATTCCGGGCAAAATTTTATATTAAAATATGCAGAATTTTGTGCTGATTTTGAATATTACAACAAAAACGCTTGAAAATGCCTCCAACATCACGAAAAATAGCTTCAAACAGACCCTTTTTAGCCCTGCGCTCACCATTTCGGCCGTGACCACATGAGACACCTCCCTTAAAAAATGGGCCTGTTTGAAACGATTTTTAAGGTTTTGAAAGCATTTTCGAAGCGTTTTCGTTATGATATTCGAAATCAGCGCAAAATTTTGCAAATAAGAAGTTATAAATTCCAATAATTCTGTTTCTACCCAAAAAAATTTCAAAAACCCAAGAAAATCTGTAATTTTTTCCAGATTTTTTTACTTCTTAAACTAAAAAAAATCATGATAAAATCAAATAAAAAGTGCTGAATACTGGAGAAAGCTCACTCCATGGTTTAAAAAACAATTTTCGCTCTAAAGAACACTTCAAATTCCAATTATAGTATTTCTAGTGAACATCCGTTCATCCCAAAATCCGTGAATCGCTATCCGATCTACCTTCAACGTTCGCCTTTGGCATTTGAATTTTTAATTTCCTTTATCCTCATTTTCAAATGTTATCAGACATACTTCCGGGACCACCGACAGAAAAACAAACTCAATTAGTATGCACTACTTGAACCCAGAGTTGAAAGACTGAAAAAGGAAAGCTATGTATTTTCTGCAAAAAAAGGAGAAGTACAGACTCTCTTCGTTTTGTTTTGACGCAACAGCCAGACTATGGAACCAATGCATATTTGAGGACGGGACCCCAATCCCAGCACACGCAAAAATGATGCACTTTCCGGAAATAACCAAACTTTAATTTCGTTGGCAAGAAGTTTCGAAAAGCCCACGCGGTTTGCTCAGCAGACGAAATTGGAGGAAGAAGAAGGTTTTCAGTGTTGACATAACCCGAATTCATCTCGTGATTCATTTGTACGTTTCTCATATCAAATGGAGAAACATTTGGAATATGAAGAATATCGAGGAACGAATGGAAATGTGATGAAATTCAGTGCTGAATTCGTCATTATGGAAGTTCGAGATCATCTGATGAAATATTGTAGGTTTTGGAATTGATTGGAATCTCAGGAACCCTGAGATGACCTTAGGATGGTTTTTGGTTTATAATAGTTCAACTACAGTAATACTATCGTGTTAGAAAAGCAAATTTGATTCTGACATGGATATTTGGGTTCCATTGAATTCTGAGAAGTTATACTATTTTTTAAAGAAAAATTAGATTTATGAATTTTCGGCTCATTTCGAAGGCTGACACTTCGAAAGTGTGACACTTCGAAAGTGTGACGTTTCGAAAGTAAGACATTTCGAAATTGCGACGTTTCGAAAGTGTGACGTTTCTAAAGTGCGACGTTTCGCAAGTGTGACGATTCGAAAACGAAAATTTCAAACCATTCTGGGGAAAAATAACTTTCAGTACAGCGCGGCAGTTGAGCCCGTTTTGTAGGGTATGCTGCACTGAAAGGTTTTTTACCCCATAATGGTTTGAAACTTTTGCTTTCGAAATGTCTGCTTTCGAAACGTCGCACTTGCGAAACGTCGCACTTTCGAAATGTCGCGGAACCACATTGTCAAATTAACTTCCGTTTGATCTTCTCTACCCCCAAAACTTTTGTTTTTCTCCCAATAATGTCAACAGGATTGGCCAAAAAAGAGACAAACAGACTGACAAACATGATAACGATAACGAAATCTTTCTCTCGCCGAACAATCCCCAATTTCGTCACCAAATCTTATTTATCAGAACAAAAACAAAAAGTAACGCTTTTTTGGAAGTCTGAGGGGGAACCAGCACTTAAAGAATTAGCGCAAAAATCTTGAGTCAATTGTTTTCAGATTTTCAGATGAGTCAGAAAGATTCAAAAAACAAGATAGTGGCAAGATCAGAATCGAGGAAATGAGTAATTCTGAAATTCAAAAACTGAAAAACAGGATCGATCTAAGGGTTCAGATGAACAGGAATCTTGATTTTGAGATAATTCAAAAAACGAATTCTGGGGACCATCAAGACCATCAATCTTAAGTTAAGAGACCTAGCCAGCCTCTATGTAACCACAATTTCAAGTTTTCAAACTATACGATTTTCAGATTCTCAAGCTTTCAGAATCACCTGTTGGAATCGAAAATGTCTTTCGTCATAAAGAGACTTTATAACTGATCTCCTCGATTTCCCCGACCGCCATTAACGCATAAAACTCCCTCACTTTGAAGTCGTAAAATGAACTCAAAGTAAATAAGTGTTTTGCAGAAGAAGGAAATAAAAGTAAGCGAAGAGAAAGTCAATGCTCAGTTTAACTCGATTATATCCCGGGTCCCCACTTCGTCTGGTCACTCGAGACACCACATGGGTTCGTGGGTGACGATGTCCACTGTTAACTGGATTTGTTTACGTTTCGAGATAAAATTAAAACTTCTTTTTTTGTCGTAAAGTACGTCAGAAGAGGTGACGAAGAGGTCTGGAAGTGGTGGGGGCTTTCAGAAGATGTGAAGAAGAGATGACGTGCAGAATGGGAAAAAAAGAACGGAGGATGGAACAGGTGGAAAGAGAGTGGGGCAGAGGGACAAATATATTCCAATGACATTTTCAAGAGAGAGGTTTTTAGTGTTTTTTGACAATGGACAAAGATTGGGGGCTTGAAGTGGATAGATTTTAAAGTAGTATTGCAGTCATTTAAAAAAAGATCGTCCCAATTACAGTATTTTCGAAAAAAAAAGTATTTTTTCATGAAAATCGTTAAAAAGTTGATTTCCAAATAGCGAACTTAAATTTTTTCTAACCTATTTCAAAAAATGTAGAATTTTTCGCTGATTCGAATGCACCTAATACTCAAAACTCTGTAGAAATCGTGGCTCATCGTGGTATCGTGGCTCAAAACTCTGTAGAAAACGTTTTAGTTAATTTTTGTTACTGTCGTTTCAAGAGAATCTCGCAAAAAAAAATTTCCGAAACAAATGCGCGCACTGAAAAATAAGCAACGCCCCTTTTTGCAACTCCGCCGCACACTTTTTCCTGTCTTTTTCGAAGAGGGGGTTCGGACTGGGTTTTCGATGATTTTTTCTGAAACTACACGATAAAAATAACAAAAAAGTTTCTAGAAACAAACAATTTGCATGTTAGCATCGTTCTAGGTGATTTTTATTTCGTAAACTCGCATTTGAACGGAAATACGCACGAACAAAGATTTTCGACGATTTTTAATCGTTTTTCTCGCTGACCTGTTTGAAAAATTGGCCATTTACATTTCTTGATGCTTTTCTTGCAACTTATTTCAGTAATTCGCCCTAAAATCAATAAAAAATCGGCAAAAATCTTTGTTCGTGCGTATTTCCGTTCAAATGCGAGTTTACGAAATAAAAATCACCTAGAACGATGCTAACATGCAAATTGTTTGTTTCTAGAAACTTTTTTGTTATTTTTATCGTGTAGTTTCAGAAAAAATCATCTAAAACCTAGTCCGAACCCCCTCTTCGAAAAAGACAGGAAAAAGTGTGCGGCGGAGTTGCAAAAAGGGGCGTTGCTTATTTTTCAGTGCGCGCATTTGTTTCGGAAATTTTTTTTGCGAGATTCTCTTGAAACGACAGTAGCAGCGGCGAGACGAAGCGAAAATTTGTGCATAAAAATGTTTATATTGCGTTTTGAGCAGCGATATTAGGTGCGTTCGAATCAGCGAAAAATTCTACATTTTTTGAAATAGTTCAGAAACATTTTAAGTTCGCGTTTTGAAAATTGATTTTCTCTAGTTTTAACGATTTTTGTGCAAAAATCTTGGTATTTTCGTGAATACTGGACTTGGGACGATTATTTGGGAAAAAAAATGACTGTAATCCTACTTTAATATTCGAGGCTGATCAGTGACCGCCCACCATTCTTCAAGGAATCGAAAATGACTTATGAATCTTACAAAAATCAACAAATGATAAGAATCCTAAAAAATTTCAAAGCATGCGAAAAATTACACTCATTTTTCAGATTTTTTTCGCAAAAAATCTACTTGGAGTGCACGAATTCTGCGAAATGACTACTTCTCGGAATGGTCAAGCTGAAAACCAGTTCTTCCAACGCCTCCTCCCGTTTCCCACTACCGCATTCCGATTTATCACTACATTCTTGATCATGTTGTACATGTTTTTAAACTGTTTTCGGGAATTTTTACACTTTTCAACCTTTTTTAAATGTTGCGGAGGCGCGCGGTCGGGCGGAAGGAAACGACAATGATGATGTTGTCTAGAATTGAACTTTTTGTGGAGGTGTGAAAATGAAAAGTGGGGCTAAATGCTTCTGGCTCATTGGAAATTCGAAGTTTTACTAGAAAAGTCTTCACAGTGAAATCCATAGGAAAAAAGTATATTTGTGTAATAGAAGCAAGAAAATACAAAAAAAGCAAGAGAAGCGAAATGTTTAAAGATCCAATTCCTCATCAGAATCCAACTCGTTGCGACGGCGATCGAACTTCACCGATGTTGCTTTTTGGGTTTGAGCGGAGACCCGCTCCATCAACGCTTTCAATCCATCGTCGGTCATTTTTCCAGAAAGTTGTCCTCTTCTAAAAAAACACGATTTTCTGAATTTTCAGCAGAATAGTACCTGGCCATGTTAATCAACGCAGCTTCAACCATTTGCGCCTTTTCCGGCTTTGCTACTGCAAGGTTGCTCAATCTCTGCATGGCTGCTTGGTCAAGGATCTGAAATTATAGTGAAATTAGAATATAATATTGTCATTCTCACCTGAGAAATCATGCTGTTTTTGGCAGTTTCTTGGTTTTCCGCCTGTTGCCGTGCTTTGTCTTGAGCATCCTGAATTTACAACATTTTTAAAATCGATTGTAGCGATGCCGTCGGCAACAAATTTTGGCAATTCATTCAATTGCGAATAACATTTTTCAGGGAAATTCTGTAAAAATCCGGTCGATAATAAAAACGTTCCTTATCAAAAAAGCTATCGACTGGTAAAAATTTATCAGATTTTGTCGAAAATTAACAGAGTTACGCCTTGTGTGGCCGAAAAGTTGCCGAAATTGAGAAAATCTCCAGAGATTTTGAATAAAATTCAACAGTTTTTTAACCAATCGATAGATTTTTTAATAAGGAACATTTTCCTTGCTGACTGTATTTTTACTCAATCCTCCTGAAAAGTTATTCAAATTTGAATGAGTTGCGTCGATTGGTGCCGGGTAAAAAACTTACCTGAGATGGTTGTGGCATTGATGACGCGCCCTGAGCTTCCATTTTTGAAGAGAATAGAGGGAACTGAAACAGAATAAGATTATTTTGATATTGATTATAATTTGATGGAGAAAACAGTGAAATTCTCGAGAATTCGATGGGGAGCGCATTGGCGCTCTGTTGATTTGTTTGTCTGCGTCTCTTGTTTTTAGTGTCAGACAAAATGGTAAAAATGTCACACAGAAACAAAAATTGAAGAGAATTGGAATTGGAAGCAAGAATAGAAAAAAGAAAAATGAAAGAAAATGTGGAAAAAAAGTTGATACAGTAAGAAGTTTAGTTTCCATGCGAGACCCGGAGTGTTCTAAAGGACATGTGCCTTTGCTACCGTACCTGGCTGAGGACATTCATTTCGAAAACAAATTTTTTTGTGTTGCTCACAATCTGTTCTGCTTTTGGTCTGTGAAGAAAACGTTCTGAAAAGTTACGATTGTGATTTCCTAATGGGGAAGGGAAAGAAGTCTAACAAGCCGAGGGGAGAATACAAAAAAAAAGAGAAAGTCCTCGAAAAGGACAAGGCGAAGCCACCCCCGAACTCTCCCGAACTGTAAGAGAAAATTATTTTTTCAGTCATAATCCTCTTTTTTCAGTATTCAGGAAGAGCAAGCTTCGCCTATCGTTGTCGCAGAATCTGAGAATCAAGTTCAAAGCGTTCCTGAAAGCACCGAGGAGCTCGTGACCGTGGAAAAAGTTGAGCAACCAGTGGAATCAGCTGCTGTTGACGAAAAAGCGGAAGAGATCGCTGTTGAGGAAGAAAACAAGGTTGAACATGTGGAATCCAATCAAGAAGTTACTGATGATGAGGAGCAAGATGTAGGTATTGATGGTGGAGATAAGGTTGAAGAAAAAGTGGAAAGTGAGGACGAAGAAGATAACGAAGACGAGGATAAAGAAGAAGGAGAGAAAGATAGTATTGATGGGGGTATTTCCCAAAGGGCAGGAACTGATGACCAGAGAAGCATCGCTGTTTCCGAACCAGAAGAATGGACTACTTATGAGTGGGAGAGAAAGGTAATTAATCAAAACTGAATCTAATTAGCTACTTGTTTTTGAAGGACGAAGATTACAATGTCGTGCAGGCGATTTTTGTCAAATCCTACAACAAGAAGTTCGCGGCGGCCCTACAGCTTTTCAATCCGGAATTCAGATATGCGTCAGGTAGACAATTATTACAGATTCCTTCGAAATTCTATATTTAGATATCGGTCCTTGTGAAACATTCGATTCGGAAGGCGTAAGGAAACTGATCGAAAAAATGAAAGAAGAGATCGGCGTTCGAAAAATTTTGCCTTTCGATGGAGATGTCACAGTGTCAGAAAAAGAACTTCGTCGATTTCTATCTGTAAGATAATATCTTTACTGTCTTTCCAACATATATTTTCAGGAGATTTTGCATACTATCAAATTCTGTCTGAGATTGGCATGTGCTCAACGTGGCTACGAGTTCAAAAGCGGAAAACTGAACGTCGAACCGATCTCAGCTGTCTGGGGAGACGGAATCGATCCCATCACAGAACTCAAAACTATGAAGGCCATTCTAGACGAAATGAAAGAACCATTGATGAAGAATGCGGCCGAAGGACAAGAAGCTCGTTTCTGGGCCGAGACCGATATTTATTTCGGAACCGTCTTGCCAGCTCTCGAGTCGTTTGACTCGAAACTGTTGTCTGAAAATAGCATCACAGATTGCATGAATTCTATTCATGGCCGAATCGAACTGGGGTTCGAAATCACAGAGGACGAAGTGGACAAAATGTTGGAACGGAGCTTCAGTGAAGATGGATTCGGCGAATTCCCACCCACCGCTCTCTATGCTCCACAGGTGTTCAAAACTACAAATCAGTTGAAAATGTAGGCTAAATCCACAGTTTTGAAAATATTCAATATTTTTTTGAAGGATTTTCGGACAACTCGAAAAAATGTCAAAAGTAATTGACATTCGTGTGAAACTATCTGGAGTTCAAATGATTACCCGGATCTTTGAAATCATCAGTGATGAGGACGCAATGCTTGTTATGGAGGAATTCAAGGATAAGCACCCCGTTACAATTGAAAAGATGTTTGGACTCGATCCGAAAAAATTTGAAATCAACACGAATGATCCAAAACGTTCGCAATACTTGAAAATATTCTTTACGATGTTGGCAGAAGTTCCGAGAGAAGATGTAAGATACATTATAACCTCAAAGTTTAGAGAAATGATTTCGTTTCAGTTTTTCTTCCTTTATAAACGCCTCGTCGCTGTTCTCAAATGCTTGTATTTGGTTTTCGATCCGTTCGATGTTAACATGATTCTTTTCAAAATCATTGGTACTCGGATCAGAGAGAGTTACGATTTCGAATCCGATAGGAAACTGCTATTTAAAGTAATTCTACATCTCATGCCTCTAATTTCATAATTTAATATTTAGGTGTTGATGCAACTCCCAGAGCCGCTGAGAAAACGCTTAGAGATCGGCCCAGAATTCAGCACTGGCGAAGTTTCTGATGATAGGGAGAGTATGTACTATCAGTTGAGGAACGTCATTTCTTCTGGAGTGAAAGAGAATGTCGAAAAGTTTTACAGCTTTATAGCTTGTCAGTATATTGTGGGCAATACGAATACATTATATTTTATTTTCAGTTTCGGATCGCCATAATCCTATGATTTGCATAGAGAAGGGAATGAGAATTCCAATGAAATGTGTGGAGACCGGCTCGCATCAAATGATGGCAGTGGAAGTTTTGAGGCTACTCAATCGACCCTCCTTCCCGAAACATAAACTATCCAACGAGTTCTTCGAGGATCTTCTGGTATTGGCATTGTCAAAATACAGCGTTCCTGATGCGAAAACGTCGGAGAAAAAATATGCATTCATTGGTAATACTATCAAAGCACAAATTTCTTGTAATCATCTCACGTTTCAGATATGGTTCTCTCGATTCTTGATAGATACCACGAAGAAGGTCATATTGAACTCAATGCACCGAAAGTGTCGGAAATATGGACGGTTTGTGGTTTATGATTCGATTGATTGTTAGCTCGGACATTTTCAGAATATGGGACATCCTTGGTTCTCTGTTCTCTACCTCTCTCACCGGTTTCCAGTGACAAAACCCTCCATCCCGGCTCCACAATTCCCATGGTTATCAGCAGACGTTTGGACAGACGAAAAGAAGGGCGAGGCAGACTTTAAGAATTATGTTCCTTTGGCTAAAGTTCTGACAGCTTGGCCGAATTGTACTGATCTAAAAACCATCGCAGATTTAGTGTCGGGTAAAAAAATACTCCTAAAAAATCACCTGAATAGCTTTCAGAACATGTTCCGATCGGAATTTTGCGTGCCGATTTGTACACAGCGATGAAAAAATACATCTCTGAATTCACAATGGAGGAAGTGTGGAAACAGGTTTGTACTGGTGGTGATATAGAAATCTAGTAAATCGCAACTCTTAGAAACTGCTCCGAGCTTTCGAAAACAAGATCATTTTCCTGACTTCACACTCGAAGAAAGACGAAAATGAGGCAGCTGATAAACAAGAAATCTTGGAAACACCAGAGCTGGAATTAAACAAGAATGAAAACATCAACAGTGTCTCACAAAGTGCTCCAGTCGAGACGGTGACAAACGAAGAAAAAGATGTTGTCGTTGAAGAAAAACAGGACAAGGAAAGCACAGAGGATTCTAAAATGCCGGAGAATAAAAGCGAAAAGGAGGAAACCGAAACTGAGAAAACTGAAGAGGTATCATGCTTGGATTCAAAGTCATGCAATAACGAGCCTGCGGAGCTTGAACATTCCAACGAAGATGCGAAAGCAAAAGAGGACGGTATGAAGGACGCGGAAGCAAAAGATGATGGTATGAAGGTCCCCACAAAAGAGGACGACAAGAAGACCCCCACACAGAAGAAAGAAAAAAGAGATCGTTCGAAAGACGTTTCTGGAAGATGGTTTTATCGACAACGCAAATCGAAAAGTTACTCGAATAAGGTTAGCACATGTCTATTGTTTTATTAGGCTCATAAAAAAACAAATGGACAATGCCACCGTACTCCTGTGGTGAAAGGTGCGGGTGATTTTTCCACAGTTGGCGCATTGTCCAGCTGTGTTTTATGCGCCTCATAAAACAATAGACATGTGCACAATTTTTTTCAGCATTGATCGTCCGAGCTGTGTGTCATATCGTCTTCCTGCTACCGAAACATTTGTTTTATTGAAGAATCGCGTGCCGTTCTTAGCGTATTTGAGTTTATCGTAGACCGATTGCATGTGTCATGACAAACGAGTTGTTTTTGATTTCTAATAAATTTCTTTAGCTCGAACTTTTAAAAATATTTTCTGTACTTCACGAAGTTTTTGGCTTCTAAAATATTTTTTATCCCAACTCCTCGTTGTTTTTTTTTATTCTGCCTGAATCTATTGCTAACTCTTATTTCAACACTGAAGATATAGTGGAGGGCGCAGACGGAAAAGACATCATTCGCGCCCTTCTTTCTCGCTTATGCTGTAACGTATTTTTTTTGAGTGCTTTACTTTGTCTTTTTTTTTATACGTTCCGCTCAATTTATTATTTAGGTTTCTCATTGGACTTAATTCCTCAATACGCATTTTTTTCAGGTCATTGTATTTGAAAAATGCCCGAAGAGATACGAAATTATGAAAATCAGGACAAGTCGACACACCGGCTGCCTTTCGGAAATCCCCATTTTCCAGCATATTTTCGCCTTTTGAAGTTGGTTTTGCCCATATTTATCAAAAATTTTAATAGTTCTCTGTTTCAGATGGAAACTCTTGGATGTTTGCATCGGCAGCATGCGTCCAAACGATATCGGATACTTTGCGCAGTTCGAGCCATGCATTCCGAAGGAAAAGTTGCATGAGACGGTGAAAAAGATGACGGAAGAAGCACCTTATTTGGCCGATGATCCTGACTTCAAGAAAGTTATGGCAAGCAAGTATGGTTCCCTTTTATTAAAAATAAAGCATCATCATTCATATTTAGTGTCGACGAAAAAACGAAGAATCAAGCAGAGATGTTCCTTAAAATGCGGCTCCGTCATTTGATGAAAGTTCAGAGAGTAAGAATCTCGAAAGTTTCTCTTCACTCATTTTTGTTTTTTTTTCAGAGAAGATACGCGGAATTCTTCTTGACAAAAGTGCTTTTCAATGAAACCGGTCTCCGGATTGCTGATAAAATCATGTATGAAAGTAAGAAATGCGTTGAAAAATTTCTATATATAAATCCGAGTTTTTAGATTGTGATCAACTCTACGGAACAGCACATTGGGACAATCTTCCAACGGATTGGGCCACCGCGGACACTTTTGTTGAGAAGTTCTACGATCAAGAAGAGTTAGAGAAAGATCCATACGGAATGCAACGGCTAGATAGAGTAGCGGGCTCTGCACGTGGAATGAACATCATGAAGTATCTGAAGAGCAATCAACACTGCAGTAGCGAACACAAGCTTCTTCAAAAGGAAATTAACGATAATGAGAACATGGTAAACACTGATTTGGTGAACGAGATGCTGGACGAAGGCCCAATCTATGAGTTGAGAAAGGATGAGAAGGGAGAAGATCAGAAGTACAAGGTGGAAAAATGGAATACTCATAAGTGAGAGCTGGTTATTGTAAATAGCTATTTCATTTTATTTCCAGAACTTTGATTCTGTTCGTTTCAATACTTGGATTTGCTTCGAACGAGAGAAGGTCAAGAAATGAACACGAGGAGTGGTTTTATGGACTACTCGAAGCCATGAGACACGATCCAACGAATCGTTCAGCTTTGCATTTCTTGAACAAAAACTACGCGGAAGAGCTCGATGAAAGAGAGAAAGAACGAGATAGGATTCAGCTACAGGTTCTCAAAGGTCTACAAGTTGATGAAGAAGCCGTTGGAGAACAAGTCTTCGAACAGATTCGACCACAGCCAGAAGATAGCGGATACAGTAAGATTCTCAGATAAAGCTCGCGCAAATCGAAATTTTCAGATCCTAGTACCGAAGTTGCCGAGCTTAAGCTTCGCACGTATCAGGAAGAACTTGTTCAATCAGCTTTGGAAGGAAAGAATTGTGTCATTGTTGCTCCAACTGGTGCCGGAAAGACAGAAGTGGCTATTTATGCTGCTCTCAATCACATCAGAGAAAGGCACTCTGAAGGAAAGGCCGCAAGAGTTGTCTTGCTTGTCCCGAAAATTCCACTGGTCAGTCAACAGAAGGATCGATTCTTGAAGTATTGTGCTGGACAGTATCATGTCAACGGATTCCACGGATCGGAGAAAGACAATGGAGAAGGACGACGTGATGATGTGCTCCGTGCTCATGTCGTTGTAATGACTCCACAAATTTTGATGTGAGTGTGTTCATGGTCTTCGTTTATCAAACCGTAGCAGGTTTGGTTGGAATCGGAAAAACGAGCTGTCGTTTTTTTCATTTTTTTTTTTCGGAAAATCGGAAAAAAATAGATGAAATTGTCGAAAAATTAGAGATTTTGACGAAAAATCATCATTTTGGGCAAATATTTTTCTCCGATTTTCCGAAAAATTTTATCTGAAAAAGTATCGAGAACTCGTTTTTCCGAAAAAAAAATTTCCGAACAAGCCTGAACCGTTGTATTTCAGTAACATGCTGCAATCTGTTCGTCGAAACGAGCGTCTTTACGTGAGCGACTTCTCAATGATGGTGTTTGACGAAGTACACAAAACCACTGGAAACCATCCGTACGTCGTTATCAATCGCTTGGTTCAAGAATGGAAGTACGATAAGCCCCAAATCATCGGTCTCACTGCGTCTTTGGATGTCAAGGCCACAGGAGGACAGGCTGATTTGAGCGTGATGCTTGGAAGCATTTACAATATGCTCGCCTTGCTGAACACTCCTTGCTTGAGTACGATCACTCATCAAGCTAGTATCGATGAACTCAATGAGCATGTAGGAAAGCCCGATGATCGTGAGTAATTTAAATTTTGAACTCCTCTTATTAGTTGTCTTATTTTCAGAAGTCGAGGTCTGTCCAGCTGGAGAAAACGTTCTCCGCAGACATATCGAAACGTATATTCATAATAAGCATCCAAAATTGTGTGCAGAATTGGAACGGTTGTCTAAATCTCGGCACAACTGTTTCCCAGCAAAGACGTATCACACTTTCCGAAAGATCAATACAAAAGATTACGTATCGTACGAATCACTGCTTCAAAACATTATTCAAGATCTTAACAAGTTGAACACTCCGGAGAAAATGTGTGCTCAGAAATGGACGAAATACATCAAGGTATTCTTTCACTAGAATTTTTGTATCAGTCTCTTATTTTTTGATTTAGGTGTACATTGAAGCACGCGCAATCGTTGACGTCATGCCTGCAATGGTTGCTTACAAATATATGGAAAATGCAATCAGAAGTCTTGATGGCGAGCACACGCTCACTCAATTCAGCGATTTTTTCACCGACAAAGTTCGCGAACCGCTGAGACAGCATTCACTAAATGTGGAGCCAGCTATTGTGCAAAAGTTGAAGGATACATTGGTCAGCCAGTTTACGACGATTCCCGATTCTCGATGCATCATTTTCGTAACGCAGAGAAGCACTGCACAACGAGTCAGCGACTTTTTGAACGAATCCGGAGTGATGGATCAGTTTAATGTGGGAAAAGAAAAGCAAGAAATGGTTGGATACGTGCTGGGAACAAACAAGCAAGGTGCTGTGCAACAAAGCCCCCAAGAACAAACGATTGTTCTCAACAAATTCAACAGTGGAAATATGAAAGTCATCGTTGCTACGTCGGTTGTTGAAGAAGGTCTCGATGTTGCTGCCTGTAATCTGATCATCAAGTACAACTGCTCGTCCAAGTCACCAATTCAACTTATCCAGCAGAGAGGTCGTGCTCGTGCCAAAAATTCTCGATCTGTATTATTGTCTGTAAACAGCAAAGTTCGTGAGGATGAGAATAATGCGTTGATTGCTGAAAAGTACATGCGAGTATGTATGAAAGAGATCGAGAAAAACGGTCCAAAGCAGTTGGAGGTCGAAGTTTCTGCTGCTGCTGCTAGAATCGAGAAGGAAAGAAATGCGGAATTAGAGAATCAGCGGCAAATGAGAAGTCGTCTCGCGAACAAAGTATACAAGTTGACATGCACGAGTTGTTCGAGATTCTTTTCAAAGAGTGAAGCAGTGAAAAAGGTCTTCTCGAACTATATGATTTTCTATCCGGGAGTTTGGAGCAATTTTTCAGTTGAATCAGTAAGAAAACCTTTTTTTCGGGATGATGTTTCATTTCTATTATTTTCAGAGACGAAAAGCAAACAGATATTTGAGCGAAGAAACTCAAGCTCTCAGTGTTTTGAAATGTGTCGGATGCAAATCTGACGTCGGAAAAGCGTACAAGATGAGGTAATTGTTCCGAGTGTATTCCTGAAGTCTATAATCAAATAATTTTCAGAGGAGTTTATCTTCCACAACTCGATATTAAGGCTGTTACATTCGCACCAGATAACCACGACGAAGGAACAGCAACAAAAATGAAATGGTCGGCTGTTGAGATGGATCTCTTCTTTATCGGGGAAGCGACTCAAAACGATTTTGTCAGTTGTTGCCCAACATTAGAAATTTATTTCTGGTTTTTTTCAGGAAAATATGCTGAATGCGCTGTCCGACAATGAGGCAAACATCCAAAAGAAACAGATTCTTGACTTGGATTCGAAGCAGCATATTAAAGATATCGAATTGAAGAGATAGTAAGTAGAAGTTTCTTAATTTTACTTGCCAATATGATGATTTTTTCAGTCGCATTCTGGAAAATGACAAGGAAGCAGCACGCGCCAAAAAGGCTGCTGAAGAGGCGGAGAGGGAGAGGCCAATTCACGGAGGAACCGAATTCAGTGAGGATGAAGACTGATTCCCATCTACCGATCTCCTATTTGTTCATTGTTCTCTTCATTATCGTTATTATGTTTATTCGGTTTCATCACATATTTCATAATTTAATTTTTCTGTTAATAAAGTTACTGGTTCGTTTAGGCTTTTTTTTCATGAAATCAAACCCAAACGTCGCCCGACCAAAATCACCGAATAGGAAAAATGGAAAAAAAAACCGTCTTTTTGAGACCTTCAAACAGTTTTTAAACAAAAAATGGTCAAGTAAAAAACAAATTATTAATCAAGTAGTTTAGTTGAGCCAAAGAAAACAAAAAATAAAATTATTTTCTAATTCTATCAATCTGACTTTCAAAGTACCCAATTTGCGGACCGCAAATTGCGGTATGGGGTTCTGACAGAAAGTGAACTTATAAGTTTTCCCACCCGGGCCTTGTGAACATAGAATCCCCACATACCCGAGATAAACCGGCATGAAGATTTTTGAGTGAGATGGGTCAACTCTGACTTTGACTAGGCATAACTTGAGTTGTAGTTGAGCAATCAAAAAGATTTTACTATCAAAATTTAATTGACAAAAGAAGCGAAATAAGATGAAGCTTATCACTCAAAGCCCTCTCTTCCGAATGTTTAACGATCGATTTGTCTGATTTTTTCAGATAATATTCGTCTTGATCTCAGCTATCATTTGTACCATCTCACATGTCTGACATTTTTGTTTAAATCGAGTTATGATCAAAAGAAGCAAAAAAAGAAGAAGCTTATCACTTAAAACCCTCTCTTCCGAATGTTTAACGATCGATTTGTCTGATATTTCGAGATCATAACGAAAAATTACAAGTAGGTAACAAAAAAATATTGATCACAGAATATATTGGATTTTCCAACAAAAAATCAACATTTTCCACTTTTTCTGCACATTTTCCTCTCAAAACTAAATTACTTGAATCGCTCGTAAATCGACACCAACTACCGTAGTGAGTTGTTAAAGGCGCAGACCCACTTTTTGTAAATTGACTTTTAACACGAAAATGTGAGTTGTGAGCAATTTGCCAGAATTCTGCAATTTCCAGTGATCTTTTCGAATTTTCATTGAATTTTTCATGTTTTCCATGTCATTGTACTCCAAGAAACTTGGATTTTCACCCAAAAATCTTTCAAAAAGCCAACAAACCTAATATTTTTTAAAAATTCGACTTCGCGCCGCACTTTTGCCACGCTTCGCCCCCTTTTCTGTGCGGCGCCGGGGTAGGTCAAAAAAATTTTTTTTTGACCTATTTTTTCAGATTTTTCTGAATTTTAGAGGAAACTGTATGTAATTTAAGATTTTGAGAACGGTGGAAGAGGTTAAAATTGAGAATTTTGGAAAAATTGGACTGATTTTCGAGAAAATAGGATTAAAAAATTCGAAAATCCTAAAGTCCTGTACCTCACTTCCCCTCATCCCGAAGCCCCTAACTTTGTCACGGGCGGCCGAAGGCTCTGGCCAAATTTTCATTATCACTGTCCATTCGTTTCGTTGGTTCCCGCTAGGCCAGGAGATTCTCAACTACTAGAATACACATTTTTGAAGGTCAACAAGGATTCTGTGAAGAAACAGAAGCTTGAGGAGGATCCAGAGAGTCAGGAATTAGATGAAGATGATTTGGAATTGTATGGAGGCGCCATTGAGATGCAGCAGAATGATGATGAGAAGCAGATGTCGAAATCGCTAGAATTCAGAGAGCTGGATAGACTTCAGAACGTCGGCACTGTGAAATCAATGTGCTCCGAGCGAGAGAAAAAAGGATAGCGATTGGGAAGGAAGGAGAGCGATTAGCACAAGTATTTGATAGTATCTGGAGTTCGATCTACATTGGTTCTGGAGTTCGGAGAACAACTTTTTCTTATCAAGGAGCCTGTCATCTACCTTCTCTGTTTGATCCAAATCCCCTTCAATTATTCAACTTATATAGTAATAGAAATTATACAGTGTAGAAACAAAGTGTTCTGATTTTCAGAGTCTGGTTTGGTTTCAGAGCAATGACATCTTTCAGTTGGTTCCCATCGATTTTGGAGAGTCGCCACAAGGAGAATTTAAAGTTCAGGTGAGTGTCTTTGCTGTTCTATACGAAGTTCTCGCTTTTCGAAATTGTGAAATCGTGTTTTTGTCTTGTTTAAGAACATTTCATACCTATTTTTGAGAGTTTTATCTGAAAATTTAGATATTTTTTTTTCAAGTGCCGGAATATATTTTCTTCCTTCTTTCAGAATTGGACGTTTCAATTCGAATTCGTCGGGATTCGGGAGGATATTGGAGGATTATGGATAGCGACAACACGATTCAGGAAGCAAACGAGCCATGGATAATCGGCGCAGCAATATTTAATACTAATTTTCGTTTTTGTTTTGCAACTGCTATTGCTGCGTCGCCGAAGCGCCGAAAAATGGCGTTGGCTGGAATCGATGCGAACTCTATCGCGTCTCTGCACATTTTCGGAGCACATTATGCTCCTGCCGCGTGTTTGCGAATATTCATTTCACGGACCATTTATTTGGACTTTATTTCCTTTTCAAACCTATTTTTGCGGGGTTTATAAAACTATAGGGTTACTCGAATCTCTTGCAAGCAAGGAAACTAGTCATGTTCTCAATTGCTCTTCGTCAAGTAATCGATCTTCAATCTACAGTAATCCAAGGGGGGGGGGGGCTTCGCTCTGCAAGTTCATGGAATCGCTGTCTATTATTTAGTAACAGAAGAACACTGTCTTCTGTCCTTCGGCTGTTCTCCTAGTTGTATCTTTCATTGCTTTGTGTACTTATTGAGGCCAAGTCAGCTTCCCATACGTTTTCGGAGCACTTAGTTCTCACTCTCCACTTTTTCTCCTCACAAGCGAAAAGAACTACATGCAAAGTCTCCATCGCTAATGGTTTAGCGTATCATATCTACAAATTATTGTGTTTTTTTCTACTTTCTCTTCATCCCTTTGGCACAACGCGAGTTTACTCGCTTATACTGCTTCTACTCAAAAAATGATACGGCTTAAAGGTGGTGGGACAGCAAAATTTTAATTTTTCTGAAATTCCTATGAACTGAAGCTATAGATAGTGTAAGCAATCTCTGATATGCCAACTGTTCAATTTTGGTTGATTTCCGTCCGAAAATCGGCCCAAAACAAGACATGTCGTAAGGTATGACGCATTGTACGCATACATCACAACTGACACGCTCACGCAAAAATGCACGATTTTCCCCCGGAATTTCCCCCGGAAACTGCTGTCCCGCCACCTTTAATAACGTCATCTTTGAAATTTCTAGCTACCGTAATCTGAACTATCACAACATTATTAAAGAGGTATTACTAAATTTGAGCTCGGATTCAGATTAAAGGGGTACACGTGTTCCAAAAAAGTATGATATTTTATATAAATCTATTCAGATTGTTGCAGAAACATCCTCTTGAAAACATATCTAAAAATTGCCCTAAATCAAGTTACAAGCTCTCGAAGTGCTAAAAAAGCGCTTTCGTGGTCCTACTTTCTTCACGGATTTTTTCCAAGGGTTTGTTTCACTGAAAACAGGACCACGAAAACGCTTGTTTTGGCATTTTGAGATCTCGTAACTTGATTTAGATCTATTTTGGACATGTGTCCAAGAGGATTTTTCTTGTCTGCAACAGTCCGAATCGATTCATATAAAACTATCATAGTTTTTTGGAATACAGTACCCCCTCTAATCTGAATTCGAGCTCAAATCTAGTAGCCCTTTCTAAATTCATTCGTCCTTGGCCTGCATCCTTTAGTTTATCAAACCTCTTATCTAAATGAAAACTCCAGAAAAAAAACCAATACAAAACATTACACAATTCCCATCATGTCAATATAATTAGTATAAACTGCTAAAAAGTATCTGCGACTTTTCTCGATAAAAACCACCCAAAACCCATTCACAATTGATCAAAAAAACATTACTAATCCATGTGGTTCTTTTTAGTTGACTTATTATTCTTAAAATCTCGAAAAGGGCTTTATTTAAGAAACTAATTCTCTCCACTTTGTTTCAGGAATTCGTATCAACGACGGTAAGCCGGGACCGTGCATCCGAACAAGGTCATCAGTTCAACGACAACTACAGGATCCACTGAACGGCGCTAACATCCACCGGACTCCTCTCTTCTTCTTCCTTATATTCCACCCATTCTTCTCTACTTTCTATTCTCCTTTCTATCTCTCTCCCTCCATTGTTTCCTGTCCATGAATCCCATGAAACTCTTTTTCTGAGAGTGGAATTTAATCAGGTCGTGCAGCTCGTCAGCCGGTATAGGTAAGCGTCAGCTCCCAAAATGTATTATGATTGTTTTTATAGTATAGTACACTCCTTTGCATCCATTACTCCTTCCTCCTTCTGTTTTATTACTGTTTAGGATATTAGTTGTATTTTACTAACATGTATATTTACTAGGGACGAATGACATGGATTAGTAGTGTTGCGCAGAAAGTTAAAAATCGAAAAAAGGTCTTGGGTGGTAATAATCGAGGTATGATCAGGTAAAAATGAACAGCTTGGTAAAAGGAATGAAACTTGATGATTTGTGATTGTCATTGGTTCACTGGAATGGTTAAACTAAAACAATGTATTTCACAGTAGCTCTTCCTTCCTATTCATCATCATTCTATAGAGTCTCTAAAAGCCAGTGAAGGGTTCAGTTCTGAAACCCTAGCTGTTAGAATAATCGATGTGTTGCTCTTAAGTAGGATAATCTGAGTCGGCTCAGATTGTGTTATCTGCAATTCAGGTGACACTGAGTTGATCAAGAAGTTTTAAGCATTGCTGTATAAATGACAGGGTCCATGTTTTTCGCTACTGGATTCTTCCAGCAAGCTCTTCCAAATTTGGGTGTTTTCAAATATTCCTTTTTTGGTCTACAAGTTAAAACTTTCCTTCTTCGAATTACACCGGGGTGCTCAAACAATGGGCTTACTGAAGCTCGTATCATATTCGAAATTATTTCTCTCGAATCCTTTCAGTTTTTTGGTATATCTTTAAGTTCCGATGTGTTTGTTGGGGATTTTCAATTTCACGAATATATGCTTTTCCCGGCCACAGATTTTCTGTTTGGATCAATAATGTTATACGATCCTTCAGTAGAAAAATTTATTAAGCATGTGAAAACAAAGAAATCAAAATCCGTTTAAAAAATCACCGAGTATCGAGCTGTAGTGGGTCTGTTCATTAAATATAAAATCGAAAAATCAAAATTTCACCGATATTCAAAAGCTTAAAATTGAAAAAATATAACAACTGGTCAATGTTATTCAACTGCTTTTAAAGATGCGGATATATTGCGAACAAGTCTCATGTGACATTAAATGTATGCCGTATTAGCAGAAATTAAACGAATATGATTTCAGATTTGACCAAGGGACACAACGGGACAAGCACAAGCAGCTCTACGACAATAACAACAACTACAACTTCAAAAGTTTTTTCTCATATTCTTCTTCAAAGCACATTAAGTGCTCCATTCTTCTCGGACGCAGTACATGTCCAAACCCCCACCCACACGAAGTTTCTCTCTCTCTCTCTCTCTGTCTCTCTCTCTCTCTCTCTCTCTCTCTCTCTCTCTCTCTCTCTCTCTCTCTCTCTCTCTCTCTCTCTCTCTCTCTCTCTCTCTCTCTCTCTCTCTCTCTCTCTCTCTGTCTGTCTGTCTCTCTCGGCACAGTACAGTGACCGCTCCCACCTTCACCAAAGAATCCCTAAGATTCACCCAAGAGCTCATGGAGCCAACACTTGTTGTTTTCAGGGTGAGTTGTTGGAGACTACTCCATGAAAAGCAGACCTTCTCGTCACGCTGCTTCTCAATTGCTCAATCTTTTTCTGCTGCTGCTGCTTCAACTGTTGCTTCATACTTTTGGAGTTTTGCGCGCAATTTTTAATAATAAAAAGGCTGAAAATAACATGGACCAGTTGATATATAAAAAAATCGTATTCTTAAAAATATGAAATTGAACAGACTCCTAATTCTCGGTTCTTGAAGTGTTTTATAAATGGTTTATGATTTTCTTATTGGTTTTGTCATTCATGAAACTTTAAACTTTTTTACAGAGTATCAGGAAATAATCGATATTTCAAATACAGCCTACTGGTTGATTTTTTGTTGGAACACCTTCCCTGATTTCCACAAAAACTCTTTTCTTGTCAAACTTCCAATTCTCACCCCCTTCCCCATATCATAGTTATCCAAATTTCTCAATATGTTTAGTAGCAAAACCACCTTGAAGTTTCAAGATTTTCTATGCTCCACTATAGCAATCTTTCACTATATCCACTATAGCAAAATCTTTTTTTTTAAAGTTTTCCATTTTCAAAGTTTCGGTCACTTTTACTAGACTTTGATAGATATATGGATAGATGGTTACTGTAATTAAGATCTAATCTCCGGTTGCCGTGACCTCATCAGTAGTAAACAACCGGAGGGAATTTGTATTCAAAACACAGAAAATCAGAGGAGAATTTGAATTCCCAAAAAATTTTGGAAGCTGTTTTCGAAACTTGTGAATAACATTTATGTCAACAAGCAACTAGCGAAAGACCGTGATCGTTAAATCATTCTAATTGTCGCAATCTTCTGTTTAAGACACTTCTACTAAATTAATTCCAAATATGGACTTCGTTTTCGAAAAAAGATCCCTTCAATCTCACATCAATCATCAGTCATTATCATTCTTGTAGAGTTCGAAGTTTAGCTGTTGTACGAGTTTGAAAACTAGTGATGCTTGTGAGGAAGAGCAAGTATTGTTAGCAATTTGACAATTTGACAATTTTTCAATCAATCGATATTGTAGTGGTACCGCCACAATAAAATTCAGCTGAACTTTGCGACACCGCACTCCAGTGGAAAAATCACCGTGTCCACAGGGTGAGGATGAGCTACATCCGCAAAAGCGCTCTAATGAGAGGTCTCTGCGTCTAAAACAAAAGTACTCTCTGTTACAGTACGCCTTTAAAGGCGCATGGCGATTTCTGCTCGGGTATCGCAATGCAAACGCCTGTTTGACAAAAATTTGATCAAAATTCATCATTGCGCCCGCGGCAATGCCAAAAAGGCGTTTGCATTGCGAGACCCGAGAAGAAATCGTCATGCGCCATTAAAGGCGTACTGTAGCGAGAGAGTACTTCCGTTTTAGACGCAGAGACCTCTCATTAGAGCGCTTTTGCGGATGTAGCTCATCCTCACCCTGTACGTGTCGGGACCTTTTACCACAGGAGTACGGTGGCGCAAAGTCCTGCTGCTTTTTAGGCGCCTAATATTATGAGTTGTCAAGCTGGAAATGTGTCGAATGAGGATAGAAAAGAATAGAGAATTATGGAAAAATGTAGAAAACGTCAACGTCTTCAACAAGTCATATTTATAGTATCGGAGTTGTTTCTTGTATTTTTTGCAACATAGTAATGCTAGTGTTTAATTTAAAACTAACAGACAAAAGTGATCGTTTGTAGCTGAAAAATGGCTGAAAATGATACGCCAATCAACTAAACTCTCTTCCTTTCTTTCTCCAATTTTTAGACCAACCTGCGGTAAAGCATCTATTAAAGGAAAAATATTTTTTGGTCGGAATCCTTCTTTAATGAGTGCAGGGCTACTTCAACCGATTCGCGAACCTCTATTTTTGATCAAGAATAATTACTGAAAATGGAAGAGTTAACGCTAATGTTTACTGAAAAGCGAATTTTTGGACGGATGTAATTCTAGCCTGATCACTCTGTTGTTTCCTAAAAAAGTAGTGAACGGAGCATTTAATCGATCTAAACAAGGAAAGAATTTCAATGTTTCGGCCACTTAATTACTAGACATTGAATTATAAAGATTATCGGGAAGAATGAATTAGAAATCTCCAGTTGCCGCGGCCTCATCAGTAGTAAACAACCGGAGAGTGAATGTACTCAAAAATACCGAAATTAGGGGGGGGGGGGGGGGGGGGGGAGGACTTGAGAATTTTGATTTAAAAAAGGCTTCTGGACATTTCGCAGCCAGAAATGCACTGCTTTTACGCATAAACTTTTCAAAATGAAAACAAAATGGACAGTTTTTCTCGTCAAGTTCGAAGCCGGCGCCCCCAACGAAACTTCTTCACCTCCTAAGCCTTGACATTTCGTGTTGTCTTCATCTCATTAAACTTTGCTGTTTTCATCTAACGGGTAGATCCTTCCGATTCTTGTGTAACTCTTCTTTTCATCCTCTCATTCACATTTGCAACGTGACATTGCTATCCACCCCTTTTTCAACTAACATCGCTTGGTTTTCTAAGTCTTTTTCTTTGCCTCAAGTCTTCATCGTTGTCTTCTCACACTCCAATTGTACAGCTTCCATTCCACACGTTTTCAAACCTGAAAAGTTGGAATTTTGGGGTGAAAGCGAAATAAATCAAATAGAAACAAGAAATCGTAATCGCCTGTTCATCTGAGCATCTGGTTTTGTATTCTTAAATACCACCGCCTTCTTGTTTCTTCTTCTCAAGCCATCAAAACTCTTCTTTTTTCGGATGGAGTGTAGTGCAAGCTGCAAATTTGAAGATATTTGAAAGAAAAACAAACTTCAACTTACCTGTCACTCCCGTTTGTGAATAACAACTTTTTTGAAATGCTACGCTTTCTAAACTTATATCATCATATCATTTTTAAACTGAGTTTTCGGATCTCCACAGAGGTCAGTGGGCTTTATTATTTGGCTTTATCATCGAACTTTTATATTCATATTTTTTTAGAAACTATCGCGATTCCTTCCTTCTGAGTTACATCCGGACTCGCACGTGTAACCTTTCGCAAGTGTGACATTTCGAAAGTGTGTCGTTTCAAAAGCAAAACGTTCCTCTCGTGAAATAGCGCACTTTCGAATCTTCGAAAATCTTCTTTCGAAACGTCCCCGATCTTTCGAAACGTCCCCGAGATAAAGTTTAGAAAATAGAGGTTCTCCACATCGTTGGCGAGCTATTACCAAAAGAACTCAAGCGAGCGGATTATTGGATTTTGCTTCGCTAACTTACAGAAAACTCACTAGACATTGCCTAGTTTTTTATCAAAAATACTACGAATCGCTTTTTTTTTCAAAGTTTCTATTGAAAATCAGTAAAAACAGCTTTAAAGCAAAGATTTTCGATCATCATCGCGCTTAGAAATGAGAAAAGAAGCGATGTTTGAGTTGCCTAGATTTTCGTGGCGAGACCATTCTGCAAATGTTGGCTAGGCTTCTTTAAGAATACAGTAACAAGGGAACCATTTTCAGAAACCTCTTCGAAATTTTCTGTAAATTGGCTCATTTATAGAATCAAGTACTGGCTTTCGAGTGTGTCCACTTTTCTTTTTATGACTTTTTACAACATGTTATTAGTTATTTACAAGTTTTCATTGCATTTCATCGCTTCAATATACAGGGTGGCTAGAAAGTATTGAGACTACTTTCGAAGAGCCACTGGAACGGCGCGAGCCGGTTCCTTCTAGAAATATGGATGTTTTTGGGTAACTGGAACACTTGTAAAGATATTTTGATGACTAAAATGTATCTTCTTTTGGTAACTGGATCACAATTACAGTTTGATTGAATGTGACTATTTTTTCAGTACAAAATTGGCCATCTTTGATGATTTACTGTGTCAAAAGGCCAAGTCCGAATTAGCTTTCAAGACACGCAATGAATAGTACATCTCTCGATTATTGTCACAAACACTTTTTTTAAAATTTGAAGTCGTTTTATAGATTGGAGGAGCATTACCGCAAGCCCAACTTTTACCTCGCCGCGCAGTACTAAATGAGCTTTTTTCGCAACGGCGTAACTGGCTACAAACCCGCATAGCTTAATAGATCTTTACTGTAAAATTGATCAATTGTCCACAAATGATAACTGGAAAAGATTCAAAATATTTAGTTGACTCTATCTGTTAGAACTGGAACATTGAAAATTTTTGCCACTTTTAAAACATTTGGTCAGTAGCACGAAACCATTCATATCTAAACATAGAGGGCATCTAGGTACATGAAATTTTAGGAGCATCATCTAGAAGAGTTTTTCCAACTATATTATAAGTATGAGCTTTCGACCTTTGTTCAATCTGCTGTTACATCATGAAGAACTAAACAGAAGGTGCGGCGAGTCGGACACTATTTTGAAGGCCAAAAATGGGGCAAATGTACACATACACCACAGTAGCCAATTTCGGTCTTCACTCAAAATTTTTTCAGCACTTCACATTCCAAGGAAATCTACACTGAGGAGCTATTCGACTTCAACTACACAAATCGAACGGTCTTCAGAAAGATCCATCTTCTTCCAAATTCAATTATTTGAATGCTAATTGTTTTGTCACTGTTTTTTGTTTTGATTCGAGATTCTAATAAAACTCTGTGATGAAAATGTCAAGTTATCAAGAAAAAGGCGGAGCTTAGGAGGTGATACATGAGTTAGTAAAAAAAAATAATGGAGAAGATAATATAATTAATTCCAATGAGAAGAAGAGCGAAAGTTGTTTAGACTTTTACCGGTTACAACAAAAATATGACTATGTTCCGAACCATTTAGGGCATAGTGTAAGATTAGCGGTAGTGAAATCTGTACTTGAAATTTTAAATCTAGAGACTCAATCATTCGACCAGTTTCAACCGACTATAATAAGCATATTAATATATATATATATATATATATATATATATATATATATGCATATTAGAACAGTTAGAAGATAGATAATCTCTTTGCCAGTAGAAAGTAGTTGTGCAAATTGAAAAAAATATACAAAAAAAAGCTCATCTGAAGTAGACTGAAAATTACTGGAAACTGAATATAAAGAAGAGGGACCCCAGGATGTAACAATGAAGAGAAGGGATGTGAGGGAGGAGCTTGAAAGAAAGGAAGAAAGAGCAACACTAGCTAGTAAAGGAAGAGTAATGTCTGAAAATTCCAAATCAAAATTTTTCAGCCCTTCTACTCCAACAAGGATCCACAACGTGAGCTCCAGAATCTTGTTGCTATCAGAAGAGTCAAATAATGATATTAAATATTTCTAGACTTGTACTACTTTTTCGTTATTTCTCTTGCTTCCAATTCATAAATCTCGATATCGTTTGTACCCCCGCAACTCTTGTTATCAATTTTCTCGGTACCGTACGGTCCGTTCAATTTCTTCGTCCATTTCCATGGAGGTCCCAACTTAATCCCGCCCCATTTTCAGGGTTTCAGTTACTTCGATATTATCGAAAACGTTTTTTTGTGAAAAGTAAGAACTATAATAGAAACATTCAATGATATATTATTTTTATGTTTCAGAGAAAATGTCGAGCCATCAGGAGCAAATGAAGAAGAGAGGTGGATGAGGGGTTGACTGAGGCGCAGAAGGAGAAGGAGCGAGAGCAAAGGGAGAAGAGGAAGCAGTGGATGGAGGAGTCGACGGATGAGGAAGAGTATGAATGGAAAGTACCGACACCCTCCCCCAATACGAGAAGAGGAACAGAAGTGTCCTCAGAGGGGCACGATGTTTGCGGGCTGAGAGGGATCGGTACTCGAGGAGATGAAGGAGATGTAGGTCATTCGAAGAAGTGAATATTCATAGGAAGTATAACACAACACAGAAAATAGGAATACTCTGGATTGGGCTCCGCGACGTTTCGAAAGATGAAGTTTCGCAAGTGTGACATTTCGAAAGTGCGATATTTCACGAGTGCAACGTTTCGCTTTTGAAAAGACACCCTTGCGAAACAGCACACTTTCGAAACGTCATCTCTCAAATCGTCGCGGAGCCATAGATTGATTGAATCGGGAATTGGGAAAGTTCAAAATACTTTAACTTTTTATATCTCAAAAATCAATCTCAGAATTTCGAGATAATAAGGGTCTCAGTTGTGAAGAAGTTCTAAAAGTTGTTCAAAAGAAGATATAGGCTATCAAATGAGTTAAATAGGGCCCTTTCGGCTAGCTAATTTGTTGGCTCCGCGACATTTCGAAAGTGCGCTATTTCACGAATGCAACGTTTTGCTTTTGAAACGACACACTTTCGAAACGTCACATTTCCGAAACGTCATCTTTCAAATCGTCACGGAGCCAAACGAACCCTTTTTAGCACCTTTAACAGCCTATATGTTTTTTTTGAATAAATTTTCAGATTTTTTTCAACCGAGACTCCCATTATTTTGGAATTCTGAGAGTCGAATTGTATTTAAAAAACCAAAAAATTTTAAGAATAGTGCACATGCCCTTTAAGTGTCGGCTCCGGGACATTTCGAAAGTGAGACATTTCGAAAGTGGACATTTCGAAAGTGACCATGTGAAATCCCGTTTTCCTAATTTTTCGGAACTTTTCGTATAATTTTTTTGCGTTTATGATCTATTATACGTTAAAAAATAGCGTTTTATACGAAAACGTAAAAGATAGATGTTAAAAGTTCAAAAAATTGGGCAAAAACGCAATTTCACATTTCCCAAATGTCAGCTTTCGAAATGTCCCGGAGTCTAAATTTCCCTTTTGGGAATCATGACAATAGAGAAGAAGTGGGCTAGGTTAGAATTTGGGTATTCCTTCGAAAACATAAGATTCAAAAAGAGGGGTTCCCCAAAACTAGAAAGCTGAAATTTCGCGGTCCTAATAATGAAACAGAGGAGAGAAATAAATCTAGAATGAAAAAAAATGGGATGAGTATATGTACAGCTTTTAAATAAATAGCATGTTGTAGGATGACGATGATGATGATGATGTGTTCGGCGAATCGGTCCCAAGGAACGAGGATGGTCTGGAGCGAGTTCGTGGCAGACAAACTTCAGACCAAATAGGCGTCGAGTTTGAGGAGCAAGAGGAGATGCAGGAGGAGGCGGCGGTGCAGGATTTATCAAAAAGAGATCGCGTTTTGGTGTCGCAAAGCTCGGTTGCCTCGCCGACCGCCAAAAGGAGAAAGTCGGATCTCGGCGACACGACTCATGAGGTAAGAAAATTAGATTCGGAACGATCCGGACCACATGTATAACAAATTTTGACCATGTTTTGTTGCAGCTGATCCAAGAAGGATTGATGCACATCGAGAGGGAACAATTCCTGACCCGGCCTGAGGATGAAACTCTCATTCCTGAGAGCGGCATTTTCATTCACAACGAAAATGCCAAACTCTTCTTGAAGAGTCTCACGGAAGAGCAGCGAAGGCTGTTCGATGAGTGCAAGGTCGGGGATGACGGAGCAAAGGGAAGGGACCACGCGGTCGCCTTCCTGGGTTCCCTCTCGACGAGGCAAACGATGGCGTTTGAGGATGCGGTCACGCGGGAAGACCGCAATCGTACCGGAGGCTTCCAGCCAGGATATTTGCTGGCATTCAAAGTGCCACAGCAACCGGAATCAGAGGATATGAAGAAGATTCGGTGGTGCGAAGAGAAGAGAAGGGAGGAGAAAGAGGTATCGAAATCCGAGATGTCCATATCTCACTGACATCATGTTTTTTCAGGTTGAGAAGGATCGGAAGAGGATGGTGGACGTGATGACGGTCGCTTTTAAAGGAGCTTTCGATGCGTTGGGGCTGAAGCTGCCAGGCCTAGAATCGAACAACTTCCTCGTGGGTTTCTTTTTCCAAATTTAAAACAAGAAAGAATACAATTTTTGAATTATAGATAGGGAGAGAGTGAAGTGCGACGGTGCATGAAAAATAAAACCAGAAAATGGGAGGCAAATACTTAGTGTTTAATTTGAGGACGCATTCGAGGAATACGATTTTATCAATGTCAGATGAATATTAATATCAGAAATAGCGGAATTATCGCCGAGGCCAAGACTTTGTAAGCAGAAGATGCTCAAAGTCAATCAATGATCCATGATTTTGAAGAGTTCCGATTTTATACATCTTCATCATATTCATGGTACAAGGGAACGTCTTCGAGATCGAAAGAAAAGCATGATTGACAGTTAATGATACTATCAACAACTTCGATAAAGCAGGAGAACAATATGCTTCATGTATGACCCGATAGGAGATATTTTCGCTGTCGAAATGCAGTAACAAAAAAAATGTCGAGAAAAAGATAGAAGGCGAAACGGAATATTTGAATACTCATGATGATGGATCGGGAAAGCGGATGAGATACAATTGAAGGATCTTCGGTTTTTGGATAATAACAACCTTCATCAGCGCTATCGGAATCGATACATTTAGAATCCTTCAATAATCAGGAAAAATGGAAACAATGCTTCAAAAGGGGCATCTGATTTTCTCAGAATTTCACAAGGGAAGACGCAGTATTGGAACTTTTCGAAAATTTGCCTCAAAGTACTTTCAACTATGCTGAGTTCAAACCTGAAATAAAACTCTGCTAATTATCTTTTGTTCTCGAGAGAAAGCAATGATCAATGGATGAATCAGTGATTCACTGAGTGACATTTCGAAAGCTGGGATTTCCGCATTCTTGAGTTTCCCGTTCTGCTATAAGCCTTGACTTTCAATTTGAATTCGATGTAAGCTCGTTACTTTACAGTTGGAAAAATATTGATAATAGGACGTCACATTTGTGAGTGACGCTTGTGAAACGTCACAGTTTCAAAATGTCACACTTGCGAAACGTCACACTTTCGAAACGTCATTTTTCGGAATGTTGCAGAGCCAATTTCGGAAAGATTTCGGTTGACAGACTATTGGGAAGCATAAACGTGAGATTTTGATGGAGAAACAGGAAAGAATCTTTGAATGAAGCATGAATGAAATTATAATCAAATCATCATTGATTTCAGTAGTCTCATCAGCTGTTTCAAATGCTTTGCTCGATAAAGTCCATAAGTGAAAAAATCGTTGAACTTTGTATGGAGAGAAGTGATATGATCACTGAGTAGGCAATACAGGAGCATTCGATTTTCAAGAGGTATTTTCGAAGTCGGAGCATGGATCATAATCAGAGTTTTGGTACTTTCTGAACTCAACGTGCGAGAGTGAAATGGGAAAGAAGCGTTACTAGAATTGGATGAAACTATCTCTGGATTCCCTAGAATACGGATTTATGATTATTGGAAAATTCAATAGCATTCTGAGCATCGGTTGTCGATATAGTGCTGTTCAGTTTGGATAGGAAGAATAGGGCCACAAATAACCATAAAACTGATAGAGGGAAATTGGGAAATGATAAAGACTATTCGAAAACAGTGAGAGAGAGAGTGTGAGAGAGAGAGAGAGAGAGAGAGAGAGAGAGAGATGAGAGAGAGAGAGAGAGAGAGAGAGAGAGAGAGAGAGAGAGAGAGTTGAAGGTCACAAATTGTCAAGAGAAGAGTGAAAGCGGTAACTATATCACGCTGATCATCTGTAGAGAAAAAGGAATAATCAAATTTTAATATAATTTACAGGACCAGTGTCGTGCGATGGGTCTCGGAACGTCGACAGATCGCCACGTCGTTGTTCAGCCAGCCGCCCAGAGTTTGAATGTCGATGCACTGGCCAGGAGACTTCATAGGGCCTCATTTGATGAGGAAATTGATGAGCACACCAGGAGGAGATTGGAGGAGTTGGAGACGGCGTCGCTAAAGCAAAGGGTGTCGACGCACCAAATGATGGCTCATCTCGTGCATATGGTGAGGAAAGAGAAGTCCTTCCTGCCTGACTTCTCCGGTAACGCCATCATCCTCTGCGAAGTCAACACGACCGAGGTGACGGACTTGCCGGCGGGACTGGTCGACGTTCTGGACCAGAGTGAGTGGCGAGAGTGGCTGAGGAACGGGGCCATAAACCCCAAGTACCAGCAACGGAAGGCGGCTCTGGAGGCGTTCGTCAAAGGAGTCGAGGACGAGTCGTGGAAAGAAGTAGGGGCTGCTCGATTTGTCGATGTGAGTGATTGTTCATGTTAGGAGAGCTGATTACGAATTCAGTCAGATTCAGAGAATCACAAAACCCGTTAAAAAACTGAGAAATTAACAGACTCTGAAATTGGGTAGCTCGACGCTTTCCGGATTTCCCGATAACCCACGATCAATGACTCATAGACCGTAAAACCTCTAATAGAGGAACACGTCCATTGTTCAACCTCCTCAAACCAAATCAAAATTCGAATTTCCCAAAAGTAACCCATAACTAATTTTTGAGAAGCAACTCATAACGTATTTCATATTGATCCTAATCTATTTTTGACAAGAAATCGATTCTGACTACTTTCAGATTCACAGAAATCTAACAAAGTTCTCCTTCAGGGAGCACTTGGGTGTCTTTCTATTAGAGGTTTCACCGTATTCTTGCGATTATTCCCATTTTCATTCCAGGACTTTCTGAAGACGGTGCAATCTCGCAAATCGCTCCGGACGAAGGGAATCAGCCAGCTCCGAAAAGTGATGCACGAGGATTCAGGAAGTGACGAAGACTTCATCTTCTGCATGAAGTCGATGGCGGAATTAGCGTTGGGAATGGATCGCTTGCCGGAGACAGTTCCGCTCTTGAAAAATGGCGTTGAATCTGTGTCGCTGTCTCACCAACAGTTGGCCGGATTCCTCGCCTCGATGTTTTTCAGCTCGAAAAACAGGAGATTCAAGGAGTGAGTACTAGAAACTGACCGGACAAAGAATTGGAAGAGGGGAAATAAGATCGTGGTGAAAACTTTTTGTTTTATAAGATTGACGGAGAAAAGGCTCTTTTGGGTTTGAATTGAAATGTCAAGAGAATGATTAGAACGAAACAACGGACAAAGGATTACATGATCCAATCGACACGGAATCGTCTTGATACACTGCAGACAGATTTCTCCTCGATTCGATGAAATATTAATATTTTAACTGTAGTATGTATAGCTTAGTATCATGCCAGTCTCAGTTAATGTAAGTCCTGGCCGAATTTTTCAGTTTCTGGCAGCGATATCTCGGCACGAAAACGCTACCGTAACATATTAAAATTTAAAGGAACATACACTGATTTTTAGGTCAATTTTTTAAAGTTTCATGTTTTTAGCACGAATTTCAAAAAATTTCAAAGCGAAATGTAATTTTCGAAGCAAAAATAACATTTATTTTTGAAATTTGTTGAAAATCGTTCGAAAACCCTTAAAAAAATTTTAAATTGTATGTTTCTTTAAATTTTTATATATTACGGTAGCATCTTCGTGTTGAGATATCGCAGCCGAGAAATCAGGAAAATTCAGCCAACACATTGACTGACACTGATATTATGAGAATTCAAGGAGTTTTTGGAGAATCAGAGACTATTAGGTTATTGAAGATTTGAGAATTGAAAATTTAGAAATTCGAAATTTGAGCACTGATAGTGAAAATCAAAAATATTTTTAAGGTACACTTGAGAATCAGAAGATTAAATATTCAATGTAAATCTCAAGAGACTTCGAAAATAGGACAGAATTTAGGGAAAAATTGGCTCCGCGACGTTTCGAAAGTGTGACATTTCGAAAGTTCGAAGTTTCAGAAGCAAAACGTCACACTTTCGAAATGTCGCGGAGCCGAAACATTGGATAAACCGAGTAAAAGAAAGTCAATTTCTGATATTACAGAGACATCTCGAAAGTGGACATTTCGAAAGTGTCAAATCGCGTTTTTGCCCAATTTTTGAAATTTTTAATATATTTGTTGCGCAAATTTAGACGAAAACTTTCAAAAATTGAGCAAAAACGCGATTTACCCTTTCGAAATGTCCCGGAGCCCCCCTAAACCATAGGTAGAAAAGAAGTAAGATTATACTAATTTTAGCCTGGCGGAAAGAGATAGGGCTGTGTGCGTCTCGAAAATGCGATTCTGGATGCGGTTCGCCAAGTTCGCCCGAAACCCTCCGGAAGAGTCGATGAAAGTCGTCTCTTTCCGGTTGGTGGAATCCACCAACGAGGACTTCACCGAACTGTTCTTGTCCCGTGAAGAACAGAAAATGCCACGGATCGAATGTGAGACAACTGTAGATCCAAACACACTCGGAGTGTGTTCGAAGTTGGTAGCGTGTGGAAAAAAAGTGTTTGGAAAATTTTTCCAAACTTCGACCCACGTTTTGGAGGTTAGTGAACTTTTGCGATACACTACAATATTGAAATAATCTAAAAGGTTTGAAAGTTCAAAGACAATTAGATTTTTGGCTCCGCGACGTTTCGAAAGTGTGACATTTCGAAAGTGCGATATTTCACGAGTTCAACGTTTTGCTTTTGAAACGACACACTTTCGAAATGTCCCACTTGCGAAACGTCACTCTTTCGAAATGGTCGATATTAATCTAATCTAGCTGGGTTAACCCCCACTTTTTGAGCTTTCATTTCAGAGATTTTCATGATTCCGTTTATTTTCAACGCCTTATTTTTATAGGAGGATATAGCGGTTCTAGAAGCTCCAGAGCTGTTGATGGCAGCCGAGTTGCATCCGATCTTGGGAGACTTCGAAGTCATATCAATCGTTGGATTGATCAGATACTCCGGATGTGCATTGACTGGTAAGAAACATTTATAATACATTTCTTTTAAAAAATGCTATTTTCAGCCGGAGTGCCAACGGTTCGCGAGTTGAAAGGCGTCCCAGGGAAAATTGCGCCCGACACGTGTTCCGACGGTTATGACCGAGCATGCATAGAGCACGTTCTCGTCGAACTTTCGACCAACCAGACACGGCAAATCCATCGCCAATGGGGTGCCTTCACTTCCGACGTGACCAAGCTCTGTTTGGCCATGGATACACAGTCGGGATTGGAGGAAATCCCATTCGTGTCTGGTTCCGTTGGTGTTACTGGTAACACCAACGAGGAACTGCTCTGTAAGTTTTTTTCTTCGATTTTGAAACATGATTCAACTGTATTTCTTTCTTTTCAGTCGCAATGCTCGTCGTCGGAGCAATGTTCTCCCAGAGGCCGCTGTTGTTCAGCACAAGAGGAAGTGGAGAGCTCAAGAAGCGTTGCGAATCACTTCTGGAAGTGATTCGCCAAAAGGAGATCACATTGGGTTAGTTACTTCACAGGTCACATTAGTTAAGAGTCTAAAGTACGTGAAGACTTGATGAGTCCCTTAGATAATAGCGATGAGATGAACATATTAGGTGCAATAGAAATTCAATGTATTTCCCAGTGATTAAAAACCAAAGATCTTAAGCCGAGAACTCTCTAAACAGTTAGATACGATTGAGCAAGTGTTATACTGAAAATTAAAGATGGAATAGAAATGTACATGTATCGTAGGGACCATAAAATACTAATTTTCAGGGGCATTCTACGAATTGCTCTCCGCAGCACCGTCCGAGGAGTTCGGTGAAACCGGACTGCTAGACTATTTGAGGAATGAGATTGAAAAGCAGTGAACCAGTTTTCAGCTCACATTTTGTTTTTTTAAGGTTCTGAAACTAGTCTCTCTTTTTTCTTGAATTTTTTTTGAAGTTCAAATCTTCAAAAGTTTAGATTTTCTTCTTTTGTTTCTGTCTCACATTTTGTTACTGTTTGTTTAGATTCTAAAACCAGTCTCCCTCTTTTTCTAAACTTTTTTGTTTTAAGTAATTTAAGAGTATGCCCCCACAAGGATGTCCATTAATTTATCTATCCATTTTCTCTCTCTCGCTCTCTCTCTCTCTTTTTTTTCTGAATTTTATAGAATTTTTTTCTACAATAAGTTACACTAGCTCTCTCCCTTTTTTGTTGTTGGCTTAGCCTATGTTAACTAATTCTCGTTTCCAATCAAATATATTTTTTCTCTCCCATCAAAATCCCTAAGTTTTCTATTACTCTCCCTGTTTTCATGTACTATTCAAACGTAAATCCCCTACGTCTCCTTTTCTTCCGGGAACGTTTTCTCTCTCTCTCTCTCTCTCTCTCTCTCTCTCTCTCTCTCTCTCTCTCTCTCTCTCTCTCTCTCTCTCTCTCTCTCTCTCTCTCTCTCTCTCTCTCTCTCTCTCTCTCTCTCTCTCTCTCTCTCTCGCTCTTATTTTTCTCTTTTCTACACTTTGTTATCTTTTAAGACATTTTGTTATACTAGCTCTCGTTGTTTGTTGTTAATTAATTCTACATTTCAAATCAGGTCATTTCCCCCCCTCAGCTTGTGAATATTCCCCCGATACCGCTATCATTTTGTTTTATTAATAATTTAGAAGACTTTCCCTCTTCATGTTAAACTAACTCTATAATGAATTTTTCAAAAATTTAAAACTTTCCCTAGATGTTCTCTATTATTCAATTGAATGTTCAAAATCATTGGATACTATCTATAAACCTATATCATTCCAAAATAACTACAATTACAGTACGATAGTTCAATAGCAAAGGATAACTGGGGAGTGAAGTTCATGATGGTCATTCTCGGACACGGAAATCTGTTATTTCTGAGCAAACTCCGTGCGGATACAGTTAAATATACACAATGACCGATTTCCAGAAAGGAATAATCGATACTGATCTCAAGTTCTGACAAGGCGGTTACGCGAAGTCCTGAGATGAAATTTTTTCTGAAGTTTTGGCCTTAGACTAAGTTAACCCTGAAAATCTGAAATCTGCAATGAAAAATGGCGAAATGTTCACGTGACTCGAGATGTGAGCCCTCAAAGTTGAGGTTAACACAAAAAGGAGCCTTTGAGGGCTCATATCTCGAGATACGTGAACATTTCGAAATTTTTTATTGCAGATTTGGGATTTTCAGAGTCAATTTAGTCTAGTACCGAAGTTTCAAAAAAAGTTCAACTCAAGACTTCTCGTAATCCCCTTGTGAGAGAAGCTGGATCGGGATGTGACATCCCGGATGTCAATGACTGTCATTTCTTCAGCAGTCAAAAATGTAAGTTATTTGGGTCAGCTAGATGACGTTTGATAGAATTACAAATGTTCAGTCCTTTCACAAAGTTCTGAGAGGCGCTATTCGCATTGATCGGTAGTATTAGAAGAGTAGGATGATTAATAAAGTAACGAGAAGTTGCTGTGTTAAAGGTAAATCTAAACAAGAATCTTCCAACAGAAATATATTGCCTCGTAGGCAATGCATTCTCTGTTCTAGGAAGGTACACGGGATGTTTTTAATTCGGAAGAATTCGAAATATTTCGAATTTAGATAAAGAATCGGAAACTAACGGATCCATATACTTTCTATGAATCGGTATCCCACCCAAAGATAAGAACGATAGGGAACACATTCACTGTGCTGTCACCTTGAGATGCTCTTCGCACTTTCAATGAATGATTCAACATCACCGTGTGTGCGAAAGGAAAAAGTATAAATAGATGAGAAAAAGTCCTTTTTTTTTAATTTTCTGTCAGATTGAAAGCCAAAATAACACCACCTATCGATCTGCTGTCCGTTCAAGAACTGAGGGTAGAATATGAGACTGTGCTCTTTTTTTTGAACGGACAGCAGATCGACCGGCAATGATCTTCAGACTTTCATCATTTGACTTGTGCCAAAATTAATTTTTTGAAAAAATATTTTTAAAGGTAAACTAAGCTTCTAATGTACCTCCCCGCGAGGTCGTTAGCTCCAATTGGCCCGCCTTTCCTCCATCCACCCCCATCATCGTTTCGATCCTCTTCTCGTTCTCCGTCGGATCCATCCTCTTTCCTTGATCCTCGCGCCCACCTCCTTCGATCGTCGCCCTCTCCTTCCATCCATCCAAACTCGTCTGAAAACTATGAAAATTGGCAAAGCGAAAAGAAATCAAGAAATACCTCGCTTCAAGATTGTGTGGATTACGAATATCAAAATGAAACAGCTTGAAAAAAATCGAAGCGCTCAAAAAACGCGATCGCCGGTGCTCAAAGTGATCCCAAATAGAAGAGAAATTTGAAAAAATTGCGGAAGACCGCGTAATTTTTCTTCCGTTTTTTTTCAAATTTCTCTTCCATTAGGGATCACTTTGAGCACCGGTGATCGCGTTTTTTGAGCGCTTCGATTTTTTCAAGCTGTTTCACTTCGATATTCGTAATCTTTAGCACAGTTCACACAGTTCAGCACAATCTTTAGCACAGTTCAAAGATAATTCATTTTTGGGTCGGAATCCTCCTTTAAAAGCGATTTATTGAAAAGAACATAGGATTCTCTATGTATGGCACCCTCCACTCAAAATGAGATTCCGGGACATTTCGAAAGTGTCAAGTCGCGTTGTTGCCTAATTTCTGCATTTTTCAGTATAATAAGGCAGTGTTTTCTCTATGATATATCAAATACGCAAAAATATAGATGAAAAGTTTCAAATATTGGGCGACTTCTCACCTTCGTAATGTATTATAGCTCCGGGGACATTTCGCAGCCAAACATCACTGTTTTTCGCATGAATTGTCTCCAAATGGCTGGAAAAATGACCATTTTCCTTATCAATTGTCCATTGTGAGACAATTTATGCAAAAAAATAGTGCATTTTTTGGCTGAGAAATGTCCCGGAGCTTTATTAGCAAAGCATATGCTGGCGTAACCGGCTGTAAAGTTTCCAGAACAAAATTAACGAAGTTTTCGAAAAAAAAAGTGGAAGGCAAACGAATAGTTGGTTGTAAATTACGAACAAACGATGCCGTTATGCTATTTTTGAAATCAAAAATGTAGAAAAATGCTGGAAAATCATGCAAAAAAGATAAATCGCTGAAAAATTCGAAATTTAAGCACGGGCACAGGGTACCGCGCGGGTGAGGATGAGCTACATTCACAAAAGCGCTCTGATGAGAGGTCTCTGTTAAGCTTTACCTCTGCGCTACTCGAATGTTGCAATCCTCTGTAGGTATGGAACTCGACATTTGGGTTGAATTGTTTGATCAGATTTTCGGACATTTGACCAATTTGAATTGGAACCAAGAAGTCCTGAGAACCATGTCCCAAGAAAATGGGCGTGGCGTTGTTCGCTGTGTAGTTCTAAAAAAAGGAGAATTCAATTAATTTCCTAACATTTTGCTACTCACTCCAGGGAACTTTGTTCTTTGCAAGAAGAAAGAACTAAGACCAACAATTGCGCCCAACTTTTGAGGATAAGTGAGGCCTGCGTAGATTGCGAGAGCTCCGCCCATCGAGAATCCACCGACTGCGATATGATCCGATGGGGTTCCGGCGGCGATTTCGGCGTCGATCAACTGATGAACGTATTGTGCAGCAGCCTGAATTCCATCAGCATCCTCTCGGGCAGTGGCATCGAGTCCGAACAGATCGTACCAGGCCGGCATACGCATTCCCATATTCAGAGTGACGGCACGATCGGCACTGTAATATCAAGTATGAAAAATTGGAGCAAGATGGGATACCGAACCTGTGTGGGCAGATCGCCTTGATATTGTCATGTCTGGCCTCCGTACGGAAAGCATCCGCCCAACCATGTCCTTGGTCACCGAGCCCGTGGAGGAAGATCAGAGTACCTTTGTGCTGTCCACGGGGTTGCACTACAGATGGGGATCCATTGTTAATTCCGGACATTCCTAGCGATTCTTCTTCGTCGGACGGCGGGCCTCCAAGTGAGCAGAGAAGACGGGAAGAGAGTGATGACCCTGGAAGAAAGCGTTTTGTCATGAATTCCTTATGACATCTCATCAAACGCACGAGAAAAGAATCATTCATGAAAAATGACAGAAAATCCAAACACTTCTTGGTTAGTAACATGAAATCACACAAATACACACACACACACACACACAGACGAACCTATTATTGAAGCTAGAAACGGTTTTGATGTAGAAGAAGAAGACGAGGAAAGGGGTTGTACAGTCTGCGAAGAGGCGGCCGATGAGATGAGAACTCTTGTGAAGAGGCCTGGAAAAGGGAAACGAGAGAATAAGTCAGGAGGAGCAGAAGTGACTGATTAGGCTCATTGAGAAAATATTGAGGGGAAAATATGATGGGCACAGAGACAGCGTTTTGTTGTGGTTAAGAAACACAGTGGTTAGGATTTCAATAACGGTCAGGGAAATGAGAGAAAGAATTACAACAGAACATTCTGGAGAGGAACCCATATGAGTCAAAACGTGATCTGTTTCTTTTCTTTACCATGCAGGTGATTTCGCAACAGGAGAGGTTGTCTGAATAGGACACCTGTCTAGGAGTAAAGGTTTATATCCCTGGGCCCATCAAATGTTCTCATGACAATACTGCTTTTGAGAGCATATAATAAGCAAGAGTGTGTGTAAATCCGAAATACATGGAGATTAGTAAGAAAATAAGATGGCAGGGAAGAAAAACAGGTTATCATGGGACGAGAGGAAAAAGACGAAACCTGATAAAAAGATGCAACGGCTATGGGAAATAGCGCTTCTAGACAAGCTGCGGAACATCCAATTACGACGATCTGACATGAATATGAATTTAGAAATGAGCCTTTCTTTTGTCAGATCAGATCAAGTCAACAATATAGATAGTGAGGAATAAAACCTTGAATTTGAACATAAATAATAAATGGACAAAAAACATATTAATTTGCAAATACATATATTTATTTACACATTCAAATATTTACAGATTGTTTCATGGTAAAAGAGAAGATTGATCGGTGTGAAACTGTTTGTAGGAATCGCTCAGCTTCCATGCTCGAATGACTTCATCTGTTTCTTCCTGAAAACAAAAAAAAATATTCAGCATAATCAGATGTAATTAAAATACCTCGAATCCACTTGAATTCAACACTCCAATAAAGCCGACATATGGAAACTTGTTCACCAATCGAGACATTTCCTTTCTGCTTAGTGCTTCAATTATCGGAATCTTTTCGATTGGGCACAATCTTTGCAGCGAGTGGAAGTTTGAAGCAGCTGAAATTACAGGGATTGCTTTTTTAACGAAAAAATACCTTACCCCTCACATTATTTTCATCCCAGTTTTTCGCATAGAAAACGAGTTTGATTTTTCCCGAACGAACGAATTTCAGCACTTCATGAGCTCCGCATACGAGACGTCGCGTTTGAAAGTTCTAAAATTCCATAGTGAGAAATGAGTAAAATTATGAAATAACCTACTTTTTCCTTTTTATCGGCGACTCGATTTTTGTCCTGTTGATTTTTAAGGGTTTTTAGCAGTGCAAGCGCGAGATTATCAAGTACAGATCGCTCATTGATGGATGACGAAATTTTCGATATTTCGAAGAGCTTTTGTTTTTTCAGAATAAATAGAAAAATCGAGATTTCAGATGCTGCACAGGGTGAGGAAGAGCTACATCCGCAAAAGCGCTCTAATGAGAGGTCTCTGCGTCTAAAACGAAAGCACTCTCTCGCTACAGTACGCCTTTAAAGGCGCATGACGATTTCTGCTCGGGTCTCGCAATGCAAACGCCTTTTTGCCATTGCCGCGGGCGCAATGATGAATTTTGATTAGAGTACCTACCGTGCCGACTGGTAAAATGACCGAGACCCTACCGATTCCGGGAAAAAACTCCGGGGAAACGAACTCCGGGGAAAGGGCGGGATCTATCTGCAACTGCCGCACGAAATCACCCCAAGTAAACAAGCAAACAACCAATCAGTGATGTTGTTTACTTGTTTACGAGTGACCTCATGCGGTGATTTCGTGCGGCAGTTGCAGATAGATCCCGCCCTTTCCCCGGAGTTCGTTTCCCCGGAGTTTTTTTCCCCGGAATCGGTAGGGTCTCGGTGAGGATGAGCTACATCCGCAAAAGCGCGAAAGTAAAAAAAGCAAAAGTAATGAGAGGTCTCTGCGTCTAAAACGAAAGTGCTCTCTAGCTACAGTACGCCTTTAAAGGCGGATGATGATTTCTGCTCGGGTCTCGCAATGCAAACGCTTTTTTGACAAAAATTTGATCAAAATTCATCATTGCGCCCGCGGCAATGCCAGAAAAGTGTTTGCATTGCGAGACCCGAGAAGAAATCGTCATGCGCCTTTAAAGGAGTACTGTAGCGAGAGAGTACTTTCGTTTTAAACGCAGAGACCTCTCATTAGAGCTCAGATATGAGAGATCATACAAAAGATAGCTGACAATCAGACGCATATTATCTGAAAAAATCAGACAAATCGATCGTTAACCATTCGGAAGAGAGGGCTTTAAGTGATAAGCTTCTTCTTTTTTTGCTTCTTTTGATCATAACTCGATTTAAACAAAAATGTCAGACATGTGAGATAGTACAAATGATAGCTGACAATCAGACGAATATTATCTGAAAAAATCAGACAAATCGATCGTTAAACATTCGGACGAGAGGGCTTTAAGTGATAAGCTTCTTCTTTTTTTGCTTCTTTTGATCATAACTCGATTTAAACAAAAATGTCAGACATGTGAGATAGTACAAATGATAGCTGACAATCAGACGAATATTATCTGAAAAAATCAGAAAAATCGATCGTTAAACATTCGGAAGAGAGGGCTTTAAGTGATAAGCTCATTCTTTTTTTTCTTCTTTTGATCATAACTCGATTTAAACAAAAATGTCAGACATGTGAGATAGTACAAAAGATAGCTGACAATCAGACGAATATTATCTGAAAAAATCAGACAAATCGATCGTTAAACATTCGGACGAGAGGGCTTTAAGTGATAAGCTCATTCTTTTTTTGCTTCTTTTGATCATAACTCGATTTAAACAAAAATGTCAGACATGTGAGATAGTACAAATGATAGCTGACAATCAGACGAATATTATCTGAAAAAATCAGACAATCGATCGTTAAACATTCGGAAGACAGGGCTTTAAGTGATAAGCTCATTCTTTTTTTGCTTCTTTTGATCATAACTCGATTTAAACAAAAATGTCAGACATGTGAGATGGTACAAAAAATAGCTGAGATCAAGACGAATATTATCTGAAAAAATCAGACAAATCGATCGTTAAACATTCGGAAGACAGGGCTTTAAGTGATAAGCTTCTTCTTTTTTTGCTTCTTTTGATCATAACTCGATTTAAACAAAAATGTCAGACATGTGAGATAGTACAAATGATAGCTGAGATCAAGACGAATATTATCTGAAAAAATCAGACAAATCGATCGTTAAACATTCGGAAGAGAGGGCTTTAAGTGATAAGCTTCTTCTTTTTTTGCTTCTTTTGATCATAACTCGATTTAAACAAAAATGTCAGACATGTGAGATGGTACAAAAGATAGCTGAGATCAAGACGAATATTATCTGAAAAAATCAGACAAATCGATCGTTAAACATTCGGAAGACAGGGCTTTAAGTGATAAGCTTCTTCTTTTTTTGCTTCTTTTGATCATAACTCGATTTAAACAAAAATGTCAGACATGTGAGATAGTACAAATGATAGCTGAGATCAAGACGAATATTATCTGAAAAAATCAGACAAATCGATCGTTAAACATTCGGAAGAGAGGGCTTTAAGTGATAAGCTTCTTCTTTTTTTGCTTCTTTTGATCATAACTCGATTTAAACAAAAATGTCAGACATGTGAGGTGGTACAAAAGATAGCTGAGATCAAGACGAATATTATCTGAAAAAATCAGAAAAATCGATCGTTAAACATTCGGAAGAGAGGGCTTTAAGTGATAAGCTCATTCTTTTTTTTGCTTCTTTTGATCATAACTCGATTTAAACAAAAATGTCAGACATGTGAGATAGTACAAAAGATAGCTGAGATCAAGACGAATATTATCTGAAAAAATCAGAAAAATCGATCGTTAAACATTCGGGATAGAGTGCTTTAAGTGATAAGCTTCTTCTTTTTTTGCTTCTTTTGATCATAACTCGATTTAAACAAAAATGTCAGAAATGTGAGATGGTACAAAAGATAGCTGAGATCAAGACGAATATTATCTGAAAAAACCAGACAAATCGATCGTTAAACATTCGGAAGAGAGGGCTTTAAGTGATAAGCTTCTTCTTTTTTTGCTTCTTTTGATCATAACTCGATTTAAACAAAAATGTCAGACATGTGAGATAGTACAAAAGATAGCTGAGATCAAGACGAATATTATCTGAAAAAATCAGAAAAATCGATCGTTAAACATTCGGAAGAGAGGGCTTTAAGTGATAAGCTTCTTCTTTATTTGCTTCTTTTGATCATAACTCGATTTAAACAAAAATGTCAGACATGTGAGATAGTACAAAAGATAGCTGAGATCAAGACGAATATTATCTGAAAAAATCAGAAAAATCGATCGTTAAACATTTGGAAGAGAGGGCTTTAAGTGATAAGCTCATTTTTTTTTGCTTCTTTTGATCATAACTCGATTTAAACAAAAATGTCAGACATGTGAGATAGTACAAAAGATAGCTGAGATCAAGACGAATATTATCTGAGAAAATCAGAAAAATCGATCGTTAAACATTCGGAAGAGAGGGCTTTAAGTGATAAGCTTCTTCTTTTTTTGCTTCTTTTGATCATAACTCGATTTAAACAAAAATGTCAGACATGTGAGATAGTACAAAAGATAGCTGAGATCAAGACGAATATTATCTGAAAAAATCAGAAAAATCGATCGTTAAACATTCGGAAGAGAGGGCTTTAAGTATTAAGCTTCTTCTTTTTTTGCTTCTTTTGATCATAACTCGATTTAAACAAAAATGTCAGACATGTGAGATAGTACAAAAGATAGCTGACAATCAGACGAATATTATCTGAAAAAATCAGAAAAATCGATCGTTAAACATTCGGAAGAGAGGGCTTTAAGTGATAAGCTTCTTCTTTTTTTGCTTCTTTTGATCATAACTCGATTTAAACAAAAATGTCAGACATGTGAGATAGTACAAAAGATAGCTGAGATCAAGACGAATATTATCTGAGAAAATCAGACAAATCGATCGTTAAACATTCGGAAGAGAGGGCTTTAAGTAATTAGCTTCTTCTTTTTTTGCTTCTTTTGATCATAACTCGATTTAAACAAAAATGTCAGACATGTGAGATAGTACAAAAGATAGCTGAGATCAAGACGAATATTATCTGAAAAAATCAGACGAATCGATCGTTAAACATTCGGAAGAAAGGGCTTTAAGTATTAAGCTTCTTCTTTTTTTGCTTCTTTTGATCATAACTCGATTTAAACAAAAATGTCAGACATGTGAGATAGTACAAATGATAGCTGACAATCAGACGAATATTATCTGAAAAAATCAGAAAAATCGATCGTTAAACATTCGGAAGAGAGGGCTTTAAGTGATAAGCTTCTTCTTTTTTTGCTTCTTTTGATCATAACTCGATTTAAACAAAAATGTCAGACATGTGAGATAGTACAAAAGATAGCTGAGATCAAGACGAATATTATCTGAAAAAATCAGACAAATCGATCGTTAAACATTCGGAAGAGAGGGCTTTAAGTGATAAGCTTCTTCTTTTTTTGCTTCTTTTGATCATAACTCGATTTAAACAAAAATGTCAGACATGTGAGATAGTACAAAAGATAGCTGAGATCAAGACGAATATTATCTGAGAAAATCAGAAAAATCGATCGTTAAACATTCGGAAGAGAGGGCTTTAAGTGATAAGCTTCTTCTTTTTTTGCTTCTTTTGATCATAACTCGATTTAAACAAAAATGTCAGACATGTGAGATAGTACAAAAGATAGCTGAGATCAAGACGAATATTATCTGAGAAAATCAGACAAATCGATCGTTAAACATTCGGAAGAGAGGGCTTTAAGTGATAAGCTTCTTCTTTTTTTGCTTCTTTTGATCATAACTCGATTTAAACAAAAATGTCAGACATGTGAGATAGTACAAAAGATAGCTGAGATCAAGACGAATATTATCTGAAAAAATCAGACAAATCGATCGTTAAACATTCGGAAGAAAGGGCTTTAAGTATTAAGCTTCTTCTTTTTTTGCTTCTTTTGATCATAACTCGATTTAAACAAAAATGTCAGACATGTGAGATAGTACAAATGATAGCTGACAATCAGACGAATATTATCTGAAAAAATCAGACAAATCGATCGTTAAACATTCGGAAGAAAGGGCTTTAAGTATTAAGCTTCTTCTTTTTTTGCTTCTTTTGATCATAACTCGATTTAAACAAAAATGTCAGACATGTGAGATAGTACAAATGATAGCTGACAATCAGACGAATATTATCTGAAAAAATCAGAAAAATCGATCGTTAAACATTCGGAAGAGAGGGCTTTAAGTGATAAGCTTCTTCTTTTTTTGCTTCTTTTGATCATAACTCGATTTAAACAAAAATGTCAGACATGTGAGATAGTACAAAAGATAGCTGAGATCAAGACGAATATTATCTGAAAAAATCAGACAAATCGATCGTTAAACATTCGGAAGAGAGGGCTTTAAGTGATAAGCTTCTTCTTTTTTTGCTTCTTTTGATCATAACTCGATTTAAACAAAAATGTCAGACATGTGAGATAGTACAAAAGATAGCTGAGATCAAGACGAATATTATCTGAAAAAATCAGAAAAATCGATCGTCAAACATTCGGGATAGAGTGCTTTAAGTGATAAGCTCATTCTTTTTTTGCTTCTTTTGATCATAACTCGATTTAAACAAAAATGTCAGACATGTGAGATAGTACAAAAGATAGCTGAGATCAAGACGAATATTATCTGAAAAAATCAGACAAATCGATCGTTAAACATTCGGAAGAGAGGGCTTTAAGTAATTAGCTTCTTCTTTTTTTGCTTCTTTTGATCATAACTCGATTTAAACAAAAATGTCAGACATGTGAGATAGTACAAAAGATAGCTGAGATCAAGACGAATATTATCTGAAAAAATCAGAAAAATCGATCGTCAAACATTCGGGATAGAGTGCTTTAAGTGATAAGCTCATTCTTTTTTTGCTTCTTTTGATCATAACTCGATTTAAACAAAAATGTCAGACATGTGAGATAGTACAAAAGATAGCTGAGATCAAGACGAATATTATCTGAAAAAATCAGACAAATCGATCGTTAAACATTCGGAAGAGAGGGCTTTAAGTAATTAGCTTCTTCTTTTTTTGCTTCTTTTGATCATAACTCGATTTAAACAAAAATGTCAGACATGTGAGATAGTACAAAAGATAGCTGAGATCAAGACGAATATTATCTGAAAAAATCAGACAAATCGATCGTTAAACATTCGGAAGAGAGGGCTTTAAGTGATAAGCTTCTTCTTTTTTTGCTTCTTTTGATCATAACTCGATTTAAACAAAAATGTCAGACATGTGAGATAGTACAAAAGATAGCTGAGATCAAGACGAATATTATCTGAAAAAATCAGACAAATCGATCGTTAAACATTCGGAAGAAAGGGCTTTAAGTATTAAGCTTCTTCTTTTTTTGCTTCTTTTGATCATAACTCGATTTAAACAAAAATGTCAGACATGTGAGATAGTACAAATGATAGCTGACAATCAGACGAATATTATCTGAAAAAATCAGAAAAATCGATCGTTAAACATTCGGAAGAGAGGGCTTTAAGTGATAAGCTTCTTCTTTTTTTGCTTCTTTTGATCATAACTCGATTTAAACAAAAATGTCAGACATGTGAGATAGTACAAAAGATAGCTGAGATCAAGACGAATATTATCTGAAAAAATCAGACAAATCGATCGTTAAACATTCGGAAGAGAGGGCTTTAAGTAATTAGCTTCTTCTTTTTTTGCTTCTTTTGATCATAACTCGATTTAAACAAAAATGTCAGACATGTGAGATAGTACAAAAGATAGCTGAGATCAAGACGAATATTATCTGAAAAAATCAGACAAATCGATCGTTAAACATTCGGAAGAGAGGGCTTTAAGTGATAAGCTTCTTCTTTTTTTGCTTCTTTTGATCATAACTCGATTTAAACAAAAATGTCAGACATGTGAGATAGTACAAAAGATAGCTGAGATCAAGACGAATATTATCTGAAAAAATCAGAAAAATCGATCGTCAAACATTCGGGATAGAGTGCTTTAAGTGATAAGCTCATTCTTTTTTTGCTTCTTTTGATCATAACTCGATTTAAACAAAAATGTCAGACATGTGAGATAGTACAAAAGATAGCTGAGATCAAGACGAATATTATCTGAAAAAATCAGACAAATCGATCGTTAAACATTCGGAAGAGAGGGCTTTAAGTAATTAGCTTCTTCTTTTTTTGCTTCTTTTGATCATAACTCGATTTAAACAAAAATGTCAGACATGTGAGATAGTACAAAAGATAGCTGAGATCAAGACGAATATTATCTGAAAAAATCAGACAAATCGATCGTTAAACATTCGGAAGAGAGGGCTTTAAGTGATAAGCTTCTTCTTTTTTTGCTTCTTTTGATCATAACTCGATTTAAACAAAAATGTCAGACATGTGAGATAGTACAAAAGATAGCTGAGATCAAGACGAATATTATCTGAAAAAATCAGAAAAATCGATCGTCAAACATTCGGGATAGAGTGCTTTAAGTGATAAGCTCATTCTTTTTTTGCTTCTTTTGATCATAACTCGATTTAAACAAAAATGTCAGACATGTGAGACAGTACAAATGATAGCTGAGATCAAGACGAATATTATCTGAAAAAATCAGACAAATCGATCGTTAAACATTCGGAAGAGAGGGCTTTAAGTGATAAGCTTCTTCTTTTTTTGCTTCTTTTGATCATAACTCGATTTAAACAAAAATGTCAGACATGTGAGATAGTACAAAAGATAGCTGAGATCAAGACGAATATTATCTGAAAAAATCAGAAAAATCGATCGTTAAACATTCGGAAGAGAGGGCTTTAAGTGATGAGCTTCTTCTTTTTTTGCTTCTTTTGATCATAACTCGATTTAAACAAAAATGTCAGACATGTGAGATAGTACAAAAGATAGCTGAGATCAAGACGAATATTATCTGAGAAAATCAGACAAATCGATCGTTAAACATTCGGAAGAGAGGGCTTTAAGTATTAAGCTTCTTCTTTTTTTGCTTCTTTTGATCATAACTCGATTTAAACAAAAATGTCAGACATGTGAGATAGTACAAATGATAGCTGACAATCAGACGAATATTATCTGAAAAAATCAGAAAAATCGATCGTTAAACATTCGGAAGAGAGGGCTTTAAGTGATAAGCTTCTTCTTTTTTTGCTTCTTTTGATCATAACTCGATTTAAACAAAAATGTCAGACATGTGAGATAGTACAAAAGATAGCTGAGATCATGACGAAAATTATCTGAGAAAATCAGACAAATCGATCGTTAAACATTCGGAAGAGAGGGCTTTAAGTAATTAGCTTCTTCTTTTTTTGCTTCTTTTGATCATAACTCGATTTAAACAAAAATGTCAGACATGTGAGATAGTACAAAAGATAGCTGAGATCAAGACGAATATTATCTGAAAAAATCAGACAAATCGATCGTTAAACATTCGGAAGAGAGGGCTTTAAGTATTAAGCTTCTTCTTTTTTTGCTTCTTTCGATCATAACTCGATTTAAACAAAAATGTCAGACATGTGAGATAGTACAAATGATAGCTGACAATCAGACGAATATTATCTGAAAAAATCAGAAAAATCGATCGTTAAACATTCGGAAGAGAGGGCTTTAAGTGATAAGCTTCTTCTTTTTTTGCTTCTTTTGATCATAACTCGATTTAAACAAAAATGTCAGACATGTGAGATAGTACAAAAGATAGCTGAGATCAAGACGAATATTATCTGAAAAAATCAGACAAATCGATCGTTAAACATTCGGAAGAGAGGGCTTTAAGTAATTAGCTTCTTCTTTTTTTGCTTCTTTTGATCATAACTCGATTTAAACAAAAATGTCAGACATGTGAGATAGTACAAAAGATAGCTGAGATCAAGACGAATATTATCTGAAAAAATCAGAAAAATCGATCGTCAAACATTCGGGATAGAGTGCTTTAAGTGATAAGCTCATTCTTTTTTTGCTTCTTTTGATCATAACTCGATTTAAACAAAAATGTCAGACATGTGAGATAGTAAAAAAGATAGCTGAGATCAAGACGAATATTATCTGAAAAAATCAGACAAATCGATCGTTAAACATTCGGAAGAGAGGGCTTTAAATGATAAGCTTCTTCTTTTTTTGCTTCTTTTGATCATAACTCGATTTAAACAAAAATGTCAGACATGTGAGATAGTACAAAAGATAGCTGAGATCAAGACGAATATTATCTGAAAAAATCAGACAAATCGATCGTTAAACATTCGGAAGAGAGGGCTTTAAGTAATTAGCTTCTTCTTTTTTTGCTTCTTTTGATCATAACTCGATTTAAACAAAAATGTCAGACATGTGAGATAGTACAAAAGATAGCTGAGATCAAGACGAATATTATCTGAAAAAATCAGAAAAATCGATCGTCAAACATTCGGGATAGAGTGCTTTAAGTGATAAGCTCATTCTTTTTTTGCTTCTTTTGATCATAACTCGATTTAAACAAAAATGTCAGACATGTGAGATAGTACAAAAGATAGCTGAGATCAAGACGAATATTATCTGAAAAAATCAGACAAATCGATCGTTAAACATTCGGAAGAGAGGGCTTTAAATGATAAGCTTCTTCTTTTTTTGCTTCTTTTGATCATAACTCGATTTAAACAAAAATGTCAGACATGTGAGATAGTACAAAAGATAGCTGAGATCAAGACGAATATTATCTGAAAAAATCAGACAAATCGATCGTTAAACATTCGGAAGAGAGGGCTTTAAGTGATAAGCTTCTTCTTTTTTTGCTTCTTTTGATCATAACTCGATTTAAACAAAAATGTCAGACATGTGAGATAGTACAAAAGATAGCTGAGATCAAGACGAATATTATCTGAAAAAATCAGAAAAATCGATCGTCAAACATTCGGGATAGAGTGCTTTAAGTGATAAGCTCATTCTTTTTTTGCTTCTTTTGATCATAACTCGATTTAAACAAAAATGTCAGACATGTGAGATAGTACAAAAGATAGCTGAGATCAAGACGAATATTATCTGAAAAAATCAGACAAATCGATCGTTAAACATTCGGAAGAGAGGGCTTTAAGTAATTAGCTTCTTCTTTTTTTGCTTCTTTTGATCATAACTCGATTTAAACAAAAATGTCAGACATGTGAGATAGTACAAAAGATAGCTGAGATCAAGACGAATATTATCTGAAAAAATCAGACAAATCGATCGTTAAACATTCGGAAGAGAGGGCTTTAAGTGATAAGCTTCTTCTTTTTTTGCTTCTTTTGATCATAACTCGATTTAAACAAAAATGTCAGACATGTGAGAACAAAAGATAGCTGAGATCAAGACGAATATTATCTGAAAAAATCAGAAAAATCGATCGTTAAACATTCGGAAGAGAGGGCTTTAAGTGATAAGCTCATTCTTTTTTTGCTTCTTTTGATCATAACTCGATTTAAACAAAAATGTCAGACATGTGAGATAGTACAAAAGATAGCTGAGATCAAGACGAATATTATCTGAAAAAAACAAAAATGTCAGACATGTGAGATAGTACAAAAGATAGCTGAGATCAAGACGAATATTATCTGAAAAAATCAGACAAATCGATCGTTAAACATTCGGAAGAGAGGGCTTTAAGTGATAAGCTTCTTCTTTTTTTGCTTCTTTTGATCATAACTCGATTTAAACAAAAATGTCAGACATGTGAGATAGTACAAAAGATAGCTGAGATCAAGACGAATATTATCTGAAAAAATCAGAAAAATCGATCGTTAAACATTCGGGATAGAGTGCTTTAAGTGATAAGCTTCTTCTTTTTTTGCTTCTTTTGATCATAACTCGATTTAAACAAAAATGTCAGACATGTGAGATAGTACAAAAGATAGCTGAGATCAAGACGAATATTATCTGAAGAAATCAGAAAAATCGATCGTTAAACATTCGGAAGAGAGGGCTTTAAGTGATAAGCTTCTTCTTTTTTTGCTTCTTTTGATCATAACTCGATTTAAACAAAAATGTCAGACATGTGAGATAGTACAAATGATAGCTGACAATCAGACGAATATTATCTGAAAAAATCAGAAAAATCGATCGTTAAACATTCGGAAGAGAGGGCTTTAAGTGATAAGCTTCTTCTTTTTTTGCTTCTTTTGATCATAACTCGATTTAAACAAAAATGTCAGACATGTGAGATAGTACAAAAGATAGCTGAGATCAAGACGAATATTATCTGAAAAAATCAGACAAATCGATCGTTAAACATTCGGAAGAGAGGGCTTTATCAAAAGAAGCAAAAAAAGAAGAAGCTTATCACTTAAAGCCCTCTCTTCCGAATGTTTAACGATCGATTTTTCTGATTTTTTCAGATAATATTCGTCTGATTGTCAGCTATCTTTTGTACTATCTCACATGTCTGACATTTTTGTTTAAATCGAGTTATGATCAAAAGAAGCAAAAAAAGAAGAAGCTTAATACTTAAAGCCCTCTCTTCCGAATGTTTAACGATCGATTTGTCTGATTTTCTCAGATAATATTCGTCTTGATCTCAGCTATTTTTTGTACTATCCCACATGTCTGACATTTTTGTTTAAATCGAGTTATGATCAAAAGAAGCAAAAAAAGAATGAGCTTATCACTTAAAGCCCTCTCTTCCAAATGTTTAACGATCGATTTTTCTGATTTTTTCAGATAATATTCGTCTTGATCTCAGCTATCTTTTGTACTATCTCACATGTCTGACATTTTTGTTTAAATCGAGTTATGATCAAAAGAAGCAAAAAAAGAAGAAGCTTATCAAACAAAAATGTCAGACATGTGAGATAGTACAAAAGATAGCTGAGATCAAGACGAATATTATCTGAGAAAATCAGACAAATCGATCGTTAAACATTCGGAAGAGAGGGCTTTAAGTAATTAGCTTTTTCTTTTTTTGCTTCTTTTGATCATAACTCGATTTAAACAAAAATGTCAGACATGTGAGATAGTACAAAAGATAGCTGAGATCAAGACGAATATTATCTGAAAAAATCAGAAAAATCGATCGTTAAACATTCGGAAGAGAGGGCTTTAAGTATTAAGCTTCTTCTTTTTTTGCTTCTTTTGATCATAACTCGATTTAAACAAAAATGTCAGACATGTGAGATAGTACAAAAGATAGCTGAGATCAAGACGAATATTATCTGAGAAAATCAGACAAATCGATCGTTAAACATTCGGAAGAGAGGGCTTTAAGTAATTAGCTTCTTCTTTTTTGCTTCTTTTGATCATAACTCGATTTAAACAAAAATGTCAGACATGTGAGATAGTACAAAAGATAGCTGAGATCAAGACGAATATTATCTGAAAAAATCAGAAAAATCGATCGTTAAACATTCGGAAGACAGGGCTTTAAGTGATAAGCTCATTCTTTTTTTGCTTCTTTTGATCATAACTCGATTTAAACAAAAATGTCAGAAATGTGAGATAGTACAAAAGATAGCTGAGATCAAGACGAATATTATCTGAAAAAATCAGAAAAATCGATCGTCAAACATTCGGGATAGAGTGCTTTAAGTGATAAGCTCATTCTTTTTTTGCTTCTTTTGATCATAACTCGATTTAAACAAAAATGTCAGAAATGTGAGATAGTACAAAAGATAGCTGAGATCAAGACGAATATTATCTGAAAAAATCAGAAAAATCGATCGTTAAACATTCGGAAGAGAGGGCTTTAAGTGATAAGCTTCTTCTTTTTTTGCTTCTTTTGATCATAACTCGATTTAAACAAAAATGTCAGACATGTGAGATAGTACAAAAGATAGCTGAGATCAAGACGAATATTATCTGAAAAAATCAGAAAAATCGATCGTTAAACATTCGGAAGACAGGGCTTTAAGTGATAAGCTCATTCTTTTTTTGCTTCTTTTGATCATAACTCGATTTAAACAAAAATGTCAGACATGTGAGATAGTACAAAAGATAGCTGAGATCAAGACGAATATTATCTGAAAAAATCAGAAAAATCGATCGTCAAACATTCGGGATAGAGTGCTTTAAGTGATAAGCTCATTCTTTTTTTGCTTCTTTTGATGATCATAACTCGATTTAAACAAAAATGTCAGACATGTGAGATGGTACAAAAGATAGCTGAGATCAAGACGAATATTATCTGAAAAAATCAGAAAAATCGATCGTTAAACATTCGGAAGAGAGGGCTTTAAGTGATAAGCTTCTTCTTTTTTTGCTTCTTTTGATCATAACTCGATTTAAACAAAAATGTCAGACATGTGAGATAGTACAAAAGATAGCTGAGATCAAGACGAATATTATCTGAAAAAATCAGACAAATCGATCGTTAAACATTCGGAAGACAGGGCTTTAAGTGATAAGCTCATTCTTTTTTTGCTTCTTTTGATCATAACTCGATTTAAACAAAAATGTCAGACATGTGAGATAGTACAAAAGATAGCTGAGATCAAGACGAATATTATCTGAAAAAATCAGAAAAATCGATCGTCAAACATTCGGGATAGAGTGCTTTAAGTGATAAGCTCATTCTTTTTTTGCTTCTTTTGATGATCATAACTCGATTTAAACAAAAATGTCAGACATGTGAGATGGTACAAAAGATAGCTGAGATCAAGACGAATATTATCTGAAAAAATCAGAAAAATCGATCGTTAAACATTCGGAAGAGAGGGCTTTAAGTGATAAGCTTCTTCTTTTTTTGCTTCTTTTGATCATAACTCGATTTAAACAAAAATGTCAGACATGTGAGATAGTACAAAAGATAGCTGAGATCAAGACGAATATTATCTGAAAAAATCAGACAAATCGATCGTTAAACATTCGGAAGAGAGGGCTTTAAGTAATTAGCTTCTTCTTTTTTTGCTTCTTTTGATCATAACTCGATTTAAACAAAAATGTCAGACATGTGAGATAGTACAAAAGATAGCTGAGATCAAGACGAATATTATCTGAAAAAATCAGAAAAATCGATCGTTAAACATTCGGAAGAGAGGGCTTTAAGTGATAAGCTTCTTCTTTTTTTGCTTCTTTTGATCATAACTCGATTTAAACAAAAATGTCAGACATGTGAGATAGTACAAAAGATAGCTGAGATCAAGACGAATATTATCTGAAAAAATCAGACAAATCGATCGTTAAACATTCGGAAGAGAGGGCTTTAAGTGATAAGCTTCTTCTTTTTTTGCTTCTTTTGATCATAACTCGATTTAAACAAAAATGTCAGACATGTGAGATAGTACAAAAGATAGCTGAGATCAAGACGAATATTATCTGAAAAAATCAGACAAATCGATCGTTAAACATTCGGAAGACAGGGCTTTAAGTGATCAGCTCATTCTTTTTTTGCTTCTTTTGATCATAACTCGATTTAAACAAAAATGTCAGACATGTGAGATAGTAGAAAAGATAGCTGAGATCAAGACGAATATTATCTGAAAAAATCAGACAAATCGATCGTTAAACATTCGGAAGAGAGGGCTTTAAGTGATAAGCTTCTTCTTTTTTTGCTTCTTTTGATCATAACTCGATTTAAACAAAAATGTCAGACATGTGAGATAGTACAAAAGATAGCTGAGATCAAGACGAATATTATCTGAAAAAATCAGACAAATCGATCGTTAAACATTCGGAAGAGAGGGCTTTAAGTAATTAGCTTCTTCTTTTTTTGCTTCTTTTGATCATAACTCGATTTAAACAAAAATGTCAGACATGTGAGATAGTACAAAAGATAGCTGAGATCAAGATGAATATTATCTGAAAAAATCAGACAAATCGATCGTTAAACATTCGGAAGAGAGGGCTTTAAGTGATAAGCTTCTTCTTTTTGTGCTTCTTTTGATCATAACTCGATTTAAACAAAAATGTCAGACATGTGAGATGGTACAAAAGATAGCTGAGATCAAGATGAATAATATCTGAAAAAATCAGACAAATCGATCGTTAAACATTCGGAAGAGAGGGCTTTAAGTGATAAGCTTCTTCTTTTTTTGCTTCTTTTGATCATAACTCGATTTAAACAAAAATGTCAGACATGTGAGATAGTACAAAAGATAGCTGAGATCAAGACGAATATTATCTGAAAAAATCAGAAAAATCGATCGTTAAACATTCGGAAGAGAGGGCTTTAAGTGATAAGCTTCTTCTTTTTTTGCTTCTTTTGATCATAACTCGATTTAAACAAAAATGTCAGACATGTGAGATAGTACAAAAGATAGCTGAGATCAAGACGAATATTATCTGAAAAAATCAGACAAATCGATCGTTAAACATTCGGAAGAGAGGGCTTTAAGTAATTAGCTTCTTCTTTTTTTTTGCTTCTTTTGATCATAACTCGATTTAAACAAAAATGTCACACATGTGAGATAGTACAAATGATAGCTGACAATCAGACGAATATTATCTGAAAAAATCAGACAAATCGATCGTTAAACATTTGGAAGAGAGGGCTTTAAGTGATAAGCTCATTCTTTTTTTGCTTCTTTTGATCATAACTCGATTTAAACAAAAATGTCAGACATGTGAGATAGTACAAATGATAGCTGACAATCAGACGAATATTATCTGAAAAAATCAGACAAATCGATCGTTAAACATTTGGAAGAGAGGGCTTTAAGTGATAAGCTCATTCTTTTTTTGCTTCTTTTGATCATAACTCGATTTAAGCAAAAATGTCAGACATGTGAGATGGTACAAAAGATAGCTGAGATCAAGACGAATATTATCTGAAAAAAGCAGACAAATCGATCGTTAAACATTTGGAAGAGAGGGCTTTAAGTGATAAGCTCATTCTTTTTTTGCTTCTTTTGATCATAACTCGATTTAAACAAAAATGTCAGACATGTGAGATAGTACAAATGATAGCTGACAATCAGACAAATATTATCTGAAAAAATCAGACAAATCGATCGTTAAACATTTGGAAGAGAGGGCTTTAAGTGATAAGCTCATTCTTTTTTTGCTTCTTTTGATCATAACTCGATTTAAACAAAAATGTCAGACATGTGAGATAATACAAAAGATAGCTGAGATCAAGACGAATATTATCTGAAAAAATCAGACAAATCGATCGTTAAACATTCGGAAGAGAGGGCTTTAAGTGATCAGCTTCTTCTTTTTTTGCTTCTTTTGATCATAACTCGATTCAAACAAAAATGTCAGACATGTGAGATAATACAAAAGATAGCTGAGATCAAGACGAATATTACCTGAAAAAATCAGACAAATCGATCGTTAAACATTCGGAAGAGAGGGCTTTAAGTGATAAGCTTCTTCTTTTTTTGCTTCTTTTGATCATAACTCGATTTAAACAAAAATGTCAGACATGTGAGATAGTACAAAAGATAGCTGAGATCAAGACGAATATTATCTGAAAAAATCAGCAAAATCGATCGTCAAACATTCGGGATAGAGTGCTTTAAGTAATTAGCTTCTTCTTTTTTTTGCTTCTTTTGATCATAACTCGATTTAAACAAAAACGTCAGACATGTGAGATAGTACAAAAGATAGCTGAGATCAAGACGAATATTATCTGAAAAAATCAGCAAAATCGATCGTTAACCATTCGGGATAGAGTGCTTTAAGTGATAAGCTCATTCTTTTTTTGCTTCTTTTGATCATAACTCGATTTAAACAAAAATGTCAGACATGTGAGATAGTACAAAAGATAGCTGAGATCAAGACGAATATTATCTGAAAAAATCAGAAAAATCGATCGTTAAACATTCGGAAGAGAGGGCTTTAAGTGATAAGCTTCTTCTTTTTTTGCTTCTTTTGATCATAACTCGATTTAAACAAAAATGTCAGACATGTGAGATAGTACAAAAAATAGCTGAGATCAAGACGAAAATTATCTGAAAAAATCAGCAAAATCGATCGTCAAACATTCGGGATAGAGTGCTTTAAGTAATTAGCTTCTTCTTTTTTTTGCTTCTTTTGATCATAACTCGATTTAAACAAAAACGTCAGACATGTGAGATAGTACAAAAGATAGCTGAGATCAAGACGAATATTATCTGAAAAAATCAGCAAAATCGATCGTCAAACATTCGGGATAGAGTGCTTTAAGTAATTAGCTTCTTCTTTTTTTTGCTTCTTTTGATCATAACTCGATTTAAACAAAAACGTCAGACATGTGAGATAGTACAAAAGATAGCTGAGATCAAGACGAATATTATCTGAAAAAATCAGAAAAATCGATCGTTAAACATTCGGGATAGAGTGCTTTAAGTGATAAGCTTCTTCTTTTTTGCTTCTTTTGATCATAACTCGATTTAAACAAAAATGTCAGACATGTGAGATAGTACAAAAGATAGCTGACAATCAGACAAATATTATCTGAAAAAATCAGGAAAATCGATCGTTAAACATTTGAAAGACAGGGCTTTAAGTGATAAGCTTCTTCTTTTTTTGCTTCTTTTGATCATAACTCGATTTAAACAAAAATGTCAGACATGTGAGATAGTACAAATGATAGCTGACAATCAGACGAATATTATCTGAAAAAATCAGACAAATCGATCGTTAAACATTTGGAAGAGAGGGCTTTAAGTGATAAGCTCATTCTTTTTTTGCTTCTTTTGATCATAACTCGATTTAAACAAAAATGTCAGACATGTGAGATAGTACAAAAGATAGCTGAGATCAAGACGAATATTATCTGAAAAAATCAGCAAAATCGATCGTCAAACATTCGGGATAGAGTGCTTTAAGTAATTAGCTTCTTCTTTTTTTTGCTTCTTTTGATCATAACTCGATTTAAACAAAAATGTCAGACATGTGAGATAGTACAAATGATAGCTGACAATCAGACGAATATTATCTGAAAAAATCAGACAAATCGATCGTTAAACATTTGGAAGAGAGGGCTTTAAGTGATAAGCTCATTCTTTTTTTGCTTCTTTTGATCATAACTCGATTTAAACAAAAATGTCAGACATGTGAGATAGTACAAAAGATAGCTGAGATCAAGACGAATATTATCTGAAAAAATCAGACAAATCGATCGTTAAACATTCGGAAGAGAGGGCTTTAAGTGATAAGCTCATTCTTTTTTTGCTTCTTTTGATCATAACTCGATTTAAACAAAAATGTCAGACATGTGAGATAGTACAAAAGATAGCTGAGATCAAGACGAATATTATCTGAAAAAATCAGCAAAATCGATCGTCAAACATTCGGGATAGAGTGCTTTAAGTAATTAGCTTCTTCTTTTTTTTGCTTCTTTTGATCATAACTCGATTTAAACAAAAACGTCAGACATGTGAGATAGTACAAAAGATAGCTGAGATCAAGACGAATATTATCTGAAAAAATCAGCAAAATCGATCGTTAACCATTCGGGATAGAGTGCTTTAAGTGATAAGCTCATTCTTTTTTTGCTTCTTTTGATCATAACTCGATTTAAACAAAAATGTCAGACATGTGAGATAGTACAAAAGATAGCTGAGATCAAGACGAATATTATCTGAAGAAATCAGCCGATTTAAACAAAAATGTCAGACATGTGAGATAGTACAAAAGATAGCTGAGATCAAGACGAATATTATCTGAAAAAATCAGACAAATCGATCGTTAAACATTCGGAAGACAGGGCTTTAAGTGATCAGCTCATTCTTTTTTTGCTTCTTTTGATCATAACTCGATTTAAACAAAAACGTCAGACATGTGAGATAGTACAAAAGATAGCTGAGATCAAGACGAATATTATCTGAAAAAATCAGCAAAATCGATCGTTAACCATTCGGGATAGAGTGCTTTAAGTGATAAGCTCATTCTTTTTTTGCTTCTTTTGATCATAACTCGATTTAAACAAAAATGTCAGACATGTGAGATAGTACAAAAGATAGCTGAGATCAAGACGAATATTATCTGAAGAAATCAGCCGATTTAAACAAAAATGTCAGACATGTGAGATAGTACAAAAGATAGCTGAGATCAAGACGAATATTATCTGAAAAAATCAGACAAATCGATCGTTAAACATTCGGAAGACAGGGCTTTAAGTGATCAGCTCATTCTTTTTTTGCTTCTTTTGATCATAACTCGATTTAAACAAAAATGTCAGACATGTGAGATAGTAGAAAAGATAGCTGAGATCAAGACGAATATTATCTGAAAAAATCAGACAAATCGATCGTTAAACATTCGGAAGAGAGGGCTTTAAGTGATAAGCTTCTTCTTTTTTTGCTTCTTTTGATCATAACTCGATTTAAACAAAAATGTCAGACATGTGAGATGGTACAAAAGATAGCTGAGATCAAGATGAATAATATCTGAAAAAATCAGACAAATCGATCGTTAAACATTCGGAAGAGAGGGCTTTAAGTGATAAGCTTCTTCTTTTTTTTGCTTCTTTTGATCATAACTCGATTTAAACAAAAATGTCAGACATGTGAGATAGTACAAAAGATAGCTGAGATCAAGACGAATATTATCTGAAAAAATCAGACAAATCGATCGTTAAACATTCGGAAGAGAGGGCTTTAAGTGATAAGCTTCTTCTTTTTTTGCTTCTTTTGATCATAACTCGATTTAAACAAAAATGTCAGACATGTGAGATAGTACAAAAGATAGCTGAGATCAAGACGAATATTATCTGAAAAAATCAGACAAATCGATCGTTAAACATTCGGAAGAGAGGGCTTTAAGTAATTAGCTTCTTCTTTTTTTTTGCTTCTTTTGATCATAACTCGATTTAAACAAAAATGTCACACATGTGAGATAATACAAATGATAGCTGACAATCAGACGAATATTATCTGAAAAAATCAGACAAATCGATCGTTAAACATTTGGAAGAGAGGGCTTTAAGTGATAAGCTCATTCTTTTTTTGCTTCTTTTGATCATAACTCGATTTAAACAAAAATGTCAGACATGTGAGATAGTACAAATGATAGCTGACAATCAGACGAATATTATCTGAAAAAATCAGACAAATCGATCGTTAAACATTTGGAAGAGAGGGCTTTAAGTGATAAGCTCATTCTTTTTTTGCTTCTTTTGATCATAACTCGATTTAAGCAAAAATGTCAGACATGTGAGATGGTACAAAAGATAGCTGAGATCAAGACGAATATTATCTGAAAAAAGCAGACAAATCGATCGTTAAACATTTGGAAGAGAGGGCTTTAAGTGATAAGCTCATTCTTTTTTTGCTTCTTTTGATCATAACTCGATTTAAACAAAAATGTCAGACATGTGAGATAGTACAAATGATAGCTGACAATCAGACAAATATTATCTGAAAAAATCAGACAAATCGATCGTTAAACATTTGGAAGAGAGGGCTTTAAGTGATAAGCTCATTCTTTTTTTGCTTCTTTTGATCATAACTCGATTTAAGCAAAAATGTCAGACATGTGAGATAGTACAAAAGATAGCTGAGATCAAGACAAATATTATCTGAAAAAATCAGAAAAATCGATCGTTAAACATTCGGAAGAGAGGGCTTTAAGTGATCAGCTTCTTCTTTTTTTGCTTCTTTTGATCATAACTCGATTTAAACAAAAATGTCAGACATGTGAGATAATACAAAAGATAGCTGAGATCAAGACGAATATTACCTGAAAAAATCAGACAAATCGATCGTTAAACATTCGGAAGAGAGGGCTTTAAGTGATAAGCTTCTTCTTTTTTTGCTTCTTTTGATCATAACTCGATTTAAACAAAAATGTCAGACATGTGAGATAATACAAAAGATAGCTGTGATCAAGACGAATATTACCTGAAAAAATCAGACAAATCGATCGTTAAACATTCGGAAGAGAGGGCTTTAAGTGATAAGCTCATTCTTTTTTTGCTTCTTTTGATCATAACTCGATTTAAACAAAAATGTCAGACATGTGAGATAGTACAAAAGATAGCTGAGATCAAGACGAATATTATCTGAAAAAATCAGCAAAATCGATCGTCAAACATTCGGGATAGAGTGCTTTAAGTAATTAGCTTCTTCTTTTTTTTGCTTCTTTTGATCATAACTCGATTTAAACAAAAACGTCAGACATGTGAGATAGTACAAAAGATAGCTGAGATCAAGACGAATATTATCTGAAAAAATCAGCAAAATCGATCGTTAACCATTCGGGATAGAGTGCTTTAAGTGATAAGCTCATTCTTTTTTTGCTTCTTTTGATCATAACTCGATTTAAACAAAAATGTCAGACATGTGAGATAGTACAAAAGATAGCTGAGATCAAGACGAATATTATCTGAAAAAATCAGCAAAATCGATCGTCAAACATTCGGGATAGAGTGCTTTAAGTAATTAGCTTCTTCTTTTTTTTGCTTCTTTTGATCATAACTCGATTTAAACAAAAACGTCAGACATGTGAGATAGTACAAAAGATAGCTGAGATCAAGACGAATATTATCTGAAAAAATCAGCAAAATCGATCGTTAACCATTCGGGATAGAGTGCTTTAAGTGATAAGCTCATTCTTTTTTTGCTTCTTTTGATCATAACTCGATTTAAACAAAAATGTCAGACATGTGAGATAGTACAAAAGATAGCTGAGATCAAGACGAATATTATCTGAAAAAATCAGAAAAATCGATCGTTAAACATTCGGAAGAGAGGGCTTTAAGTGATAAGCTTCTTCTTTTTTTGCTTCTTTTGATCATAACTCGATTTAAACAAAAATGTCAGACATGTGAGATAGTACAAAAAATAGCTGAGATCAAGACGAAAATTATCTGAAAAAATCAGCAAAATCGATCGTCAAACATTCGGGATAGAGTGCTTTAAGTAATTAGCTTCTTCTTTTTTTTGCTTCTTTTGATCATAACTCGATTTAAACAAAAACGTCAGACATGTGAGATAGTACAAAAGATAGCTGAGATCAAGACGAATATTATCTGAAAAAATCAGCAAAATCGATCGTCAAACATTCGGGATAGAGTGCTTTAAGTAATTAGCTTCTTCTTTTTTTTGCTTCTTTTGATCATAACTCGATTTAAACAAAAACGTCAGACATGTGAGATAGTACAAAAGATAGCTGAGATCAAGACGAATATTATCTGAAAAAATCAGAAAAATCGATCGTTAAACATTCGGGATAGAGTGCTTTAAGTGATAAGCTTCTTCTTTTTTGCTTCTTTTGATCATAACTCGATTTAAACAAAAATGTCAGACATGTGAGATAGTACAAAAGATAGCTGACAATCAGACAAATATTATCTGAAAAAATCAGGAAAATCGATCGTTAAACATTTGAAAGACAGGGCTTTAAGTGATAAGCTTCTTCTTTTTTTGCTTCTTTTGATCATAACTCGATTTAAACAAAAATGTCAGACATGTGAGATAGTACAAATGATAGCTGACAATCAGACGAATATTATCTGAAAAAATCAGACAAATCGATCGTTAAACATTTGGAAGAGAGGGCTTTAAGTGATAAGCTCATTCTTTTTTTGCTTCTTTTGATCATAACTCGATTTAAACAAAAATGTCAGACATGTGAGATAGTACAAAAGATAGCTGAGATCAAGACGAATATTATCTGAAAAAATCAGACAAATCGATCGTTAAACATTCGGAAGAGAGGGCTTTAAGTGATAAGCTCATTCTTTTTTTGCTTCTTTTGATCATAACTCGATTTAAACAAAAATGTCAGACATGTGAGATAGTACAAATGATAGCTGACAATCAGACGAATATTATCTGAAAAAATCAGACAAATCGATCGTTAAATATTTGGAAGAGAGGGCTTTAAGTGATAAGCTCATTCTTTTTTTGCTTCTTTTGATCATAACTCGATTTAAACAAAAATGTCAGACATGTGAGATAGTACAAAAGATAGCTGAGATCAAGACGAATATTATCTGAAAAAAGCAGACAAATCGATCGTTAAACATTTGGAAGAGAGGGCTTTAAGTGATAAGCTCATTCTTTTTTTGCTTCTTTTGATCATAACTCGATTTAAACAAAAATGTCAGACATGTGAGATAGTACAAAAGATAGCTGAGATCAAGACGAATATTATCTGAAAAAAGCAGACAAATCGATCGTTAAACATTTGGAAGAGAGGGCTTTAAGTGATAAGCTCATTCTTTTTTTGCTTCTTTTGATCATAACTCGATTTAAACAAAAATGTCAGACATGTGAGATAGTACAAATGATAGCTGACAATCAGACGAATATTATCTGAAAAAATCAGACAAATCGATCGTTAAACATTTGGAAGAGAGGGCTTTAAGTGATAAGCTCATTCTTTTTTGCTTCTTTTGATCATAACTCGATTTAAACAAAAATGTCAGACATGTGAGATAGTACAAAAGATAGCTGAGATCAAGACGAATATTATCTGAAAAAATCAGAAAAATCGATCGTCAAACATTCGAAATAGAGTGCTTTAAGTAATTAGCTTCTTCTTTTTTTTGCTTCTTTTGATCATAACTCGATTTAAACAAAAACGTCAGACATGTGAGATAGTACAAAAGATAGCTGAGATCAAGACGAATATTATCTGAAAAAATCAGCAAAATCGATCGTTAACCATTCGGGATAGAGTGCTTTAAGTGATAAGCTCATTCTTTTTTTGCTTCTTTTGATCATAACTCGATTTAAACAAAAATGTCAGACATGTGAGATAGTACAAAAGATAGCTGAGATCAAGACGAATATTATCTGAAAAAATCAGCAAAATCGATCGTCAAACATTCGGGATAGAGTGCTTTAAGTAATTAGCTTCTTCTTTTTTTTGCTTCTTTTGATCATAACTCGATTTAAACAAAAACGTCAGACATGTGAGATAGTACAAAAGATAGCTGAGATCAAGACGAATATTATCTGAAAAAATCAGCAAAATCGATCGTTAACCATTCGGGATAGAGTGCTTTAAGTGATAAGCTCATTCTTTTTTTGCTTCTTTTGATCATAACTCGATTTAAACAAAAATGTCAGACATGTGAGATAGTACAAAAGATAGCTGAGATCAAGACGAATATTATCTGAAAAAATCAGAAAAATCGATCGTTAAACATTCGGAAGAGAGGGCTTTAAGTGATAAGCTTCTTCTTTTTTTGCTTCTTTTGATCATAACTCGATTTAAACAAAAATGTCAGACATGTGAGATAGTACAAAAAATAGCTGAGATCAAGACGAAAATTATCTGAAAAAATCAGCAAAATCGATCGTCAAACATTCGGGATAGAGTGCTTTAAGTAATTAGCTTCTTCTTTTTTTTGCTTCTTTTGATCATAACTCGATTTAAACAAAAACGTCAGACATGTGAGATAGTACAAAAGATAGCTGAGATCAAGACGAATATTATCTGAAAAAATCAGCAAAATCGATCGTCAAACATTCGGGATAGAGTGCTTTAAGTAATTAGCTTCTTCTTTTTTTTGCTTCTTTTGATCATAACTCGATTTAAACAAAAACGTCAGACATGTGAGATAGTACAAAAGATAGCTGAGATCAAGACGAATATTATCTGAAAAAATCAGAAAAATCGATCGTTAAACATTCGGGATAGAGTGCTTTAAGTGATAAGCTTCTTCTTTTTTGCTTCTTTTGATCATAACTCGATTTAAACAAAAATGTCAGACATGTGAGATAGTACAAAAGATAGCTGACAATCAGACAAATATTATCTGAAAAAATCAGGAAAATCGATCGTTAAACATTTGAAAGACAGGGCTTTAAGTGATAAGCTTCTTCTTTTTTTGCTTCTTTTGATCATAACTCGATTTAAACAAAAATGTCAGACATGTGAGATAGTACAAATGATAGCTGACAATCAGACGAATATTATCTGAAAAAATCAGACAAATCGATCGTTAAACATTTGGAAGAGAGGGCTTTAAGTGATAAGCTCATTCTTTTTTTGCTTCTTTTGATCATAACTCGATTTAAACAAAAATGTCAGACATGTGAGATAGTACAAAAGATAGCTGAGATCAAGACGAATATTATCTGAAAAAATCAGACAAATCGATCGTTAAACATTCGGAAGAGAGGGCTTTAAGTGATAAGCTCATTCTTTTTTTGCTTCTTTTGATCATAACTCGATTTAAACAAAAATGTCAGACATGTGAGATAGTACAAATGATAGCTGACAATCAGACGAATATTATCTGAAAAAATCAGACAAATCGATCGTTAAATATTTGGAAGAGAGGGCTTTAAGTGATAAGCTCATTCTTTTTTTGCTTCTTTTGATCATAACTCGATTTAAACAAAAATGTCAGACATGTGAGATAGTACAAAAGATAGCTGAGATCAAGACGAATATTATCTGAAAAAATCAGAAAAATCGATCGTTAAACATTCGGAAGAGAGGGCTTTAAGTGATCAGCTTCTTCTTTTTTTGCTTCTTTTGATCATAACTCGATTTAAACAAAAATGTCAGACATGTGAGATAGTACAAAAGATAGCTGAGATCAAGACGAATATTACCTGAAAAAATCAGAAAAATCGATCGTCAAACATTCGAAATAGAGTGCTTTAAGTGATAAGCTCATTCTTTTTTGCTTCTTTTGATCATAACTCGATTTAAACAAAAATGTCAGACATGTGAGATAGTACAAATGATAGCTGACAATCAGACGAATATTATCTGAAAAAATCAGACAAATCGATCGTTAAACATTTGGAAGAGAGGGCTTTAAGTGATAAGCTCATTCTTTTTTTGCTTCTTTTGATCATAACTCGATTTAAACAAAAATGTCAGACATGTGAGATAGTACAAAAGATAGCTGAGATCAAGACGAATATTATCTGAAAAAAGCAGACAAATCGATCGTTAAACTTTTGGAAGAGAGGGCTTTAAGTGATAAGCTCATTCTTTTTTTGCTTCTTTTGATCATAACTCGATTTAAACAAAAATGTCAGACATGTGAGATAGTACAAAAGATAGCTGAGATCAAGACGAATATTATCTGAAAAAAGCAGACAAATCGATCGTTAAACATTTGGAAGAGAGGGCTTTAAGTGATAAGCTCATTCTTTTTTTGCTTCTTTTGATCATAACTCGATTTAAACAAAAATGTCAGACATGTGAGATAGTACAAATGATAGCTGACAATCAGACGAATATTATCTGAAAAAATCAGACAAATCGATCGTTAAACATTTGGAAGAGAGGGCTTTAAGTGATAAGCTCATTCTTTTTTTGCTTCTTTTGATCATAACTCGATTTAAACAAAAATGTCAGACATGTGAGATAGTACAAAAGATAGCTGAGATCAAGACGAATATTATCTGAAAAAAGCAGACAAATCGATCGTTAAACATTTGGAAGAGAGGGCTTTAAGTGATAAGCTCATTCTTTTTTTGCTTCTTTTGATCATAACTCGATTTAAACAAAAATGTCAGACATGTGAGATAGTACAAATGATAGCTGACAATCAGACGAATATTATCTGAAAAAATCAGACAAATCGATCGTTAAACATTTGGAAGAGAGGGCTTTAAGTGATAAGCTCATTCTTTTTTTGCTTCTTTTGATCATAACTCGATTTAAACAAAAATGTCAGACATGTGAGATAGTACAAAAGATAGCTGAGATCAAGACGAATATTATCTGAAAAAATCAGAAAAATCGATCGTTAAACATTCGGAAGAGAGGGCTTTAAGTGATCAGCTTCTTCTTTTTTTGCTTCTTTTGATCATAACTCGATTTAAACAAAAATGTCAGACATGTGAGATAGTACAAAAGATAGCTGAGATCAAGACGAATATTACCTGAAAAAATCAGAAAAATCGATCGTCAAACATTCGAAATAGAGTGCTTTAAGTGATAAGCTCATTCTTTTTTGCTTCTTTTGATCATAACTCGATTTAAACAAAAATGTCAGACATGTGAGATAGTACAAAAGATAGCTGAGATCAAGACGAATATTATCTGAAAAAATCAGAAAAATCGATCGTCAAACATTCGAAATAGAGTGCTTTAAGTGATAAGCTTCTTCTTTTTTGCTTCTTTTGATCATAACTCGATTTAAACAAAAATGTCAGACATGTGAGATAGTACAAATGATAGCTGACAATCAGACGAATATTATCTGAAAAAATCAGAAAAATCGATCGTCAAACATTCGAAATAGAGTGCTTTAAGTGATAAGCTTCTTCTTTTTTTGCTTCTTTTGATCATAACTCGATTTAAACAAAAATGTCAGACATGTGAGATAGTACAAAAGATAGCTGAGATCAAGACGAATATTATCTGAAAAAAGCAGACAAATCGATCGTTAAACTTTTGGAAGAGAGGGCTTTAAGTGATAAGCTCATTCTTTTTTTGCTTCTTTTGATCATAACTCGATTTAAACAAAAATGTCAGACATGTGAGATAGTACAAATGATAGCTGACAATCAGACGAATATTATCTGAAAAAATCAGACAAATCGATCGTTAAACATTTGGAAGAGAGGGCTTTAAGTGATAAGCTCATTCTTTTTTTGCTTCTTTTGATCATAACTCGATTTAAACAAAAATGTCAGACATGTGAGATAGTACAAAAGATAGCTGAGATCAAGACGAATATTATCTGAAAAAAGCAGACAAATCGATCGTTAAACATTTGGAAGAGAGGGCTTTAAGTGATAAGCTCATTCTTTTTTTGCTTCTTTTGATCATAACTCGATTTAAACAAAAATGTCAGACATGTGAGATAGTACAAAAGATAGCTGAGATCAAGACAAATATTACCTGAAAAAATCAGAAAAATCGATCGTCAAACATTCGAAATAGAGTGCTTTAAGTGATAAGCTCATTCTTTTTTGCTTCTTTTGATCATAACTCGATTTAAACAAAAATGTCAGACATGTGAGATAGTACAAAAGATAGCTGAGATCAAGACGAATATTACCTGAAAAAATCAGAAAAATCGATCGTCAAACATTCGGGATAGAGTGCTTTAAGTGATAAGCTTCTTCTTTTTTTGCTTCTTTTGATCATAACTCGATTTAAACAAAAATGTCAGACATGTGAGATAGTACAAATGATAGCTGACAATCAGACGAATATTATCTGCAAAAATCAGACAAATCGATCGTTAAACATTTGGAAGAGAGGGCTTTAAGTGATAAGCTCATTCTTTTTTTGCTTCTTTTGATCATAACTCGATTTAAACAAAAATGTCAGACATGTGAGATAGTACAAAAGATAGCTGATATCAAGACGAATATTATCTGAAAAAATCAGAAAAATCGATCGTTAAACGTTCGGGATAGAGTGCTTTAAGTGATAAGCTTCTTCTTTTTTGCTTCTTTTGATCATAACTCGATTTAAACAAAAATGTCAGACATGTGAGATAGTACAAATGATAGCTGACAATCAGACGAATATTATCTGCAAAAATCAGACAAATCGATCGTTAAACATTTGGAAGAGAGGGCTTTAAGTGATAAGCTCATTCTTTTTTTGCTTCTTTTGATCATAACTCGATTTAAACAAAAATGTAAGACATGTGAGATAGTACAAAAGATAGCTGAGATCATCATAACTCGATTTAAACAAAAATGTCAGACATGTGAGATAGTACAAAAGATAGCTGAGATCAAGACGAATATTATCTGAAAAAATCAGACAAATCGATCGTTAAACATTCGGAAGAGAGGGCTTTAAGTGATAAGCTTCTTCTTTTTTTGCTTCTTTTGATCATAACTCGATTTAAACAAAAATGTCAGACATGTGAGATAGTACAAAAGATAGCTGAGATCAAGACGAATATTATCTGAAAAAATCAGACAAATCGATCGTTAAACATTCGGAAGAGAGGGCTTTAAGTAATTAGCTTCTTCTTTTTTTGCTTCTTTTGATCATAACTCGATTTAAACAAAAATGTCAGACATGTGAGATAGTACAAAAGATAGCTGAGATCAAGATGAATATTATCTGAAAAAATCAGACAAATCGATCGTTAAACATTCGGAAGAGAGGGCTTTAAGTGATAAGCTTCTTCTTTTTGTGCTTCTTTTGATCATAACTCGATTTAAACAAAAATGTCAGACATGTGAGATAGTACAAAAGATAGCTGAGATCAAGACGAATATTATCTGAAAAAATCAGAAAAATCGATCGTTAAACATTCGGAAGAGAGGGCTTTAAGTGATAAGCTTCTTCTTTTTTTGCTTCTTTTGATCATAACTCGATTTAAACAAAAATGTCAGACATGTGAGATAGTACAAAAGATAGCTGAGATCAAGACGAATATTATCTGAAAAAATCAGACAAATCGATCGTTAAACATTCGGAAGAGAGGGCTTTAAGTGATAAGCTTCTTCTTTTTTTGCTTCTTTTGATCATAACTCGATTTAAACAAAAATGTCAGACATGTGAGATAGTACAAAAGATAGCTGAGATCAAGACGAATATTATCTGAAAAAATCAGACAAATCGATCGTTAAACATTCGGAAGAGAGGGCTTTAAGTAATTAGCTTCTTCTTTTTTTTTGCTTCTTTTGATCATAACTCGATTTAAACAAAAATGTCACACATGTGAGATAGTACAAATGATAGCTGACAATCAGACGAATATTATCTGAAAAAATCAGACAAATCGATCGTTAAACATTTGGAAGAGAGGGCTTTAAGTGATAAGCTCATTCTTTTTTTGCTTCTTTTGATCATAACTCGATTTAAACAAAAATGTCAGACATGTGAGATAGTACAAATGATAGCTGACAATCAGACGAATATTATCTGAAAAAATCAGACAAATCGATCGTTAAACATTTGGAAGAGAGGGCTTTAAGTGATAAGCTCATTCTTTTTTTGCTTCTTTTGATCATAACTCGATTTAAGCAAAAATGTCAGACATGTGAGATGGTACAAAAGATAGCTGAGATCAAGACGAATATTATCTGAAAAAAGCAGACAAATCGATCGTTAAACATTTGGAAGAGAGGGCTTTAAGTGATAAGCTCATTCTTTTTTTGCTTCTTTTGATCATAACTCGATTTAAACAAAAATGTCAGACATGTGAGATAGTACAAATGATAGCTGACAATCAGACAAATATTATCTGAAAAAATCAGACAAATCGATCGTTAAACATTTGGAAGAGAGGGCTTTAAGTGATAAGCTCATTCTTTTTTTGCTTCTTTTGATCATAACTCGATTTAAACAAAAATGTCAGACATGTGAGATAGTACAAAAGATAGCTGAGATCAAGACAAATATTATCTGAAAAAATCAGAAAAATCGATCGTTAAACATTCGGAAGAGAGGGCTTTAAGTGATCAGCTTCTTCTTTTTTTGCTTCTTTTGATCATAACTCGATTTAAACAAAAATGTCAGACATGTGAGATAATACAAAAGATAGCTGAGATCAAGACGAATATTACCTGAAAAAATCAGACAAATCGATCGTTAAACATTCGGAAGAGAGGGCTTTAAGTGATAAGCTCATTCTTTTTTTGCTTCTTTTGATCATAACTCGATTTAAACAAAAATGTCAGACATGTGAGATAGTACAAAAGATAGCTGAGATCAAGACGAATATTATCTGAAAAAATCAGCAAAATCGATCGTCAAACATTCGGGATAGAGTGCTTTAAGTAATTAGCTTCTTCTTTTTTTTGCTTCTTTTGATCATAACTCGATTTAAACAAAAACGTCAGACATGTGAGATAGTACAAAAGATAGCTGAGATCAAGACGAATATTATCTGAAAAAATCAGAAAAATCGATCGTTAAACATTCGGGATAGAGTGCTTTAAGTGATAAGCTTCTTCTTTTTTGCTTCTTTTGATCATAACTCGATTTAAACAAAAATGTCAGACATGTGAGATAGTACAAAAGATAGCTGACAATCAGACAAATATTATCTGAAAAAATCAGGAAAATCGATCGTTAAACATTTGAAAGACAGGGCTTTAAGTGATAAGCTTCTTCTTTTTTTGCTTCTTTTGATCATAACTCGATTTAAACAAAAATGTCAGACATGTGAGATAGTACAAATGATAGCTGACAATCAGACGAATATTATCTGAAAAAATCAGACAAATCGATCGTTAAACATTTGGAAGAGAGGGCTTTAAGTGATAAGCTCATTCTTTTTTTGCTTCTTTTGATCATAACTCGATTTAAACAAAAATGTCAGACATGTGAGATAGTACAAAAGATAGCTGAGATCAAGACGAATATTATCTGAAAAAATCAGACAAATCGATCGTTAAACATTCGGAAGAGAGGGCTTTAAGTGATAAGCTCATTCTTTTTTTGCTTCTTTTGATCATAACTCGATTTAAACAAAAATGTCAGACATGTGAGATAGTACAAATGATAGCTGACAATCAGACGAATATTATCTGAAAAAATCAGACAAATCGATCGTTAAATATTTGGAAGAGAGGGCTTTAAGTGATAAGCTCATTCTTTTTTTGCTTCTTTTGATCATAACTCGATTTAAACAAAAATGTCAGACATGTGAGATAGTACAAAAGATAGCTGAGATCAAGACGAATATTATCTGAAAAAAGCAGACAAATCGATCGTTAAACATTTGGAAGAGAGGGCTTTAAGTGATAAGCTCATTCTTTTTTTGCTTCTTTTGATCATAACTCGATTTAAACAAAAATGTCAGACATGTGAGATAGTACAAATGATAGCTGACAATCAGACGAATATTATCTGAAAAAATCAGACAAATCGATCGTTAAACATTTGGAAGAGAGGGCTTTAAGTGATAAGCTCATTCTTTTTTTGCTTCTTTTGATCATAACTCGATTTAAACAAAAATGTCAGACATGTGAGATAGTACAAAAGATAGCTGAGATCAAGACGAATATTATCTGAAAAAAGCAGACAAATCGATCGTTAAACATTTGGAAGAGAGGGCTTTAAGTGATAAGCTCATTCTTTTTTTGCTTCTTTTGATCATAACTCGATTTAAACAAAAATGTCAGACATGTGAGACAGTACAAAAGATAGCTGAGATCAAGACGAATATTACCTGAAAAAAGCAGACAAATCGATCGTTAAACATTTGGAAGAGAGGGCTTTAAGTGATAAGCTCATTCTTTTTTTGCTTCTTTTGATCATAACTCGATTTAAACAAAAATGTCAGACATGTGAGATAGTACAAAAGATAGCTGAGATCAAGACGAATATTACCTGAAAAAATCAGAAAAATCGATCGTCAAACATTCGAAATAGAGTGCTTTAAGTGATAAGCTCATTCTTTTTTGCTTCTTTTGATCATAACTCGATTTAAACAAAAATGTCAGACATGTGAGATAGTACAAAAGATAGCTGAGATCAAGACGAATATTACCTGAAAAAATCAGAAAAATCGATCGTCAAACATTCGGGATAGAGTGCTTTAAGTGATAAGCTTCTTCTTTTTTTGCTTCTTTTGATCATAACTCGATTTAAACAAAAATGTCAGACATGTGAGATAGTACAAAAGATAGCTGAGATCAAGACGAATATTACCTGAAAAAATCAGAAAAATCGATCGTTAAACATTCGGAAGAGAGGGCTTTAAGTGATCAGCTTCTTCTTTTTTTGCTTCTTTTGATCATAACTCGATTTAAACAAAAATGTCAGACATGTGAGATAGTACAAAAGATAGCTGAGATCAAGACGAATATTACCTGAAAAAATCAGAAAAATCGATCGTCAAACATTCGGGATAGAGTGCTTTAAGTGATAAGCTTCTTCTTTTTTTGCTTCTTTTGATCATAACTCGATTTAAACAAAAATGTCAGACATGTGAGATAGTACAAAAGATAGCTGAGATCAAGACGAATATTATCTGAAAAAATCAGAAAAATCGATCGTCAAACATTCGAAATAGAGTGCTTTAAGTGATAAGCTTCTTCTTTTTTTGCTTCTTTTGATCATAACTCGATTTAAACAAAAATGTCAGACATGTGAGATAGTACAAAAGATAGCTGAGATCAAGACGAATATTATCTGAAAAAATCAGAAAAATCGATCGTCAAACATTCGAAATAGAGTGCTTTAAGTGATAAGCTTCTTCTTTTTTGCTTCTTTTGATCATAACTCGATTTAAACAAAAATGTCAGACATGTGAGATAGTACAAATGATAGCTGACAATCAGACGAATATTATCTGCAAAAATCAGACAAATCGATCGTTAAACATTTGGAAGAGAGGGCTTTAAGTGATAAGCTCATTCTTTTTTTGCTTCTTTTGATCATAACTCGATTTAAACAAAAATGTCAGACATGTGAGATAGTACAAAAGATAGCTGAGATCAAGACGAATATTACCTGAAAAAATCAGAAAAATCGATCGTCAAACATTCGAAATAGAGTGCTTTAAGTGATAAGCTCATTCTTTTTTGCTTCTTTTGATCATAACTCGATTTAAACAAAAATGTCAGACATGTGAGATAGTACAAAAGATAGCTGAGATCAAGACGAATATTACCTGAAAAAATCAGAAAAATCGATCGTCAAACATTCGGGATAGAGTGCTTTAAGTGATAAGCTTCTTCTTTTTTTGCTTCTTTTGATCATAACTCGATTTAAACAAAAATGTCAGACATGTGAGATAGTACAAAAGATAGCTGAGATCAAGACGAATATTATCTGAAAAAATCAGAAAAATCGATCGTCAAACATTCGAAATAGAGTGCTTTAAGTGATAAGCTTCTTCTTTTTTGCTTCTTTTGATCATAACTCGATTTAAACAAAAATGTCAGACATGTGAGATAGTACAAAAGATAGCTGAGATCAAGACGAATATTATCTGAAAAAATCAGACAAATCGATAGTTAAACATTCGGAAGAGAGGGCTTTAAGTGATAAGCTTCTTCTTTTTTTGCTTCTTTTGATCATAACTCGATTTAAACAAAAATGTCAGACATGTGAGATGGTACAAAAGATAGCTGACAATCAGACGAATATTATCTGAAAAAATCAGACAAATCGATCGTTAAACATTCGGAAGAGAGGGCTTTTAGTGATAAGCTTCTTCTTTTTTTGCTTCTTTGGATCATAACTCGATTTAAACAAAAATGTCAGACATGTGAGATAGTACAAAAGATAGCTGAGATCAAGACGAATATTATCTGAAAAAATCAGACAAATCGATCGTTAAACATTTGGAAGAGAGGGCTTTAAGTGATAAGCTTCTTCTTTTTTTGCTTCTTTTGATCATAACTCGATTTAAACAAAAATGTCAGGCATGTGAGATAGTACAAAAGATAGCTGAGATCAAGACGAATATTATCTGAAAAAATCAGAAAAATCGATCGTTAAACATTCGGAAGAGAGGGCTTTAAGTGATAAGCTTCTTCTTTTTTTGCTTCTTTTGATCATAACTCGATTTAAACAAAAATGTCAGACATGTGAGATAATACAAAAGATAGCTGAGATCAAGACGAATATTATCTGAAAAAATCAGAAAAATCGATCGTTAAACATTCGGGATAGAGTGCTTTAAGTGATAAGCTTCTTCTTTTTTTGCTTCTTTTGATCATAACTCGATTTAAACAAAAATGTCAGACATGTGAGATAATACAAAAGATAGCTGAGATCAAGACGAATATTATCTGAAAAAATCAGACAAATCGATCGTTAAACATTCGGAAGAGAGGGCTTTAAGTGATAAGCTTCTTCTTTTTTTGCTTCTTTTGATCATAACTCGATTTAAACAAAAATGTCAGACATGTGAGATAATACAAAAGATAGCTGAGATCAAGACGAATATTATCTGAAAAAATCAGAAAAATCGATCGTTAAACATTCGGGATAGAGTGCTTTAAGTGATAAGCTTCTTCTTTTTTTGCTTCTTTTGATCATAACTCGATTTAAACAAAAATGTCAGACATGTGAGATAATACAAAAGATAGCTGAGATCAAGACGAATATTATCTGAAAAAATCAGAAAAATCGATCGTTAAACATTCGGAAGAGAGGGCTTTTAGTGATAAGCTCATTCTTTTTTTGCTTCTTTTGATCATAACTCGATTTAAACAAAAACGTCAGACATGTGAGATAGTACAAAAGATAGCTGAGATCAAGACGAATATTATCTGAAAAAATCAGCAAAATCGATCGTTAACCATTCGGGATAGAGTGCTTTAAGTGATAAGCTCATTCTTTTTTTGCTTCTTTTGATCATAACTCGATTTAAACAAAAATGTCAGACATGTGAGATAGTACAAAAGATAGCTGAGATCAAGACGAATATTATCTGAAAAAATCAGAAAAATCGATCGTTAAACATTCGGAAGAGAGGGCTTTAAGTGATAAGCTTCTTCTTTTTTTGCTTCTTTTGATCATAACTCGATTTAAACAAAAATGTCAGACATGTGAGATAGTACAAAAGATAGCTGAGATCAAGACGAATATTATCTGAAAAAATCAGAAAAATCGATCGTTAAACATTCGGGATAGAGGGCTTTAAGTGATAAGCTTCTTCTTTTTTTGCTTCTTTTGATCATAACTCGATTTAAACAAAAATGTCAGACATGTGAGATAGTACAAAAGATAGCTGAGATCAAGACGAATATTATCTGAAAAAATCAGAAAAATCGATCGTTAAACATTCGGAAAAGAGGGCTTTAAGTGATAAGCTTCTTCTTTTTTTGCTTCTTTTGATCATAACTCGATTTAAACAAAAATGTCAGACATGTGAGATAGTACAAAAGATAGCTGAGATCAAGACGAATATTATCTGAAAAAATCAGAAAAATCGATCGTTAAACATTCGGAAGACAGGGCTTTTAGTGATAAGCTTCTTCTTTTTTTGCTTCTTTTGATCATAACTCGATTTAAACAAAAATGTCAGACATGTGAGATAGTACAAAAGATAGCTGAGATCAAGACGAATATTATCTGAAAAAATCAGAAAAATCGATCGTTAAACATTCGGAAAAGAGGGCTTTAAGTGATAAGCTCATTCTTTTTTTGCTTCTTTTGATCATAACTCGATTTAAACAAAAATGTCAGACATGTGAGATAGTACAAATGATAGCTGACAATCAGACAAATATTATCTGAAAAAATCAGACAAATCGATCGTTAAACATTTGGAAGAGAGGGCTTTAAGTGATAAGCTCATTCTTTTTTTGCTTCTTTTGATCATAACTCGATTTAAACAAAAATGTCAGACATGTGAGATAGTACAAAAGATAGCTGAGATCAAGACGAATATTATCTGAAAAAATCAGAAAAATCGATCGTTAAACATTCGGAAGAGAGGGCTTTAAGTGATAAGCTTCTTCTTTTTTTGCTTCTTTTGATCATAACTCGATTTAAACAAAAATGTCAGACATGTGAGATAGTACAAAAGATAGCTGAGATCAAGACGAATGTTATCTGAAAAAATCAGAAAAATCGATCGTTAAACATTCGGAAGACAGGGCTTTTAGTGATAAGCTTCTTCTTTTTTTGCTTCTTTTGATCATAACTCGATTTAAACAAAAATGTCAGACATGTGAGATAGTACAAAAGATAGCTGAGATCAAGACGAATATTATCTGAAAAAATCAGAAAAATCGATCGTTAAACATTCGGGATAGAGTGCTTTAAGTGATAAGCTTCTTCTTTTTTTGCTTCTTTTGATCATAACTCGATTTAAACAAAAAAGTCAGACATGTGAGATAGTACAAAAGATAGCTGAGATCAAGACGAATATTATCTGAAAAAATCAGAAAAATCGATCGTTAAACGTTCGGGATAGAGTGCTTTAAGTGATAAGCTTCTTCTTTTTTTGCTTCTTTTGATCATAACTCGATTTAAACAAAAATGTCAGACATGTGAGATAGTACAAATGATAGCTGACAATCAGACGAATATTATCTGAAAAAATCAGACAAATCGATCGTTAAACGTTCGGAAGACAGGGCTTTAAGTGATAAGCTCATTCTTTTTTTTGCTTCTTTTGATCATAACTCGATTTAAACAAAAATGTCAGACATGTGAGATAGTACAAAAGATAGCTGAGATCAAGACGAATATTATCTGAAAAAATCAGAAAAATCGATCGTTAAACATTCGGGATAGAGTGCTTTAAGTGATAAGCTTCTTCTTTTTTTGCTTCTTTTGATCATAACTCGATTTAAACAAAAATGTCAGACATGTGAGATAGTACAAAAGATAGCTGAGATCAAGACGAATATTATCTGAAAAAATCAGAAAAATCGATCGTTAAACATTCGGAAGAGAGTGCTTTAAGTGATAAGCTCATTCTTTTTTTGCTTCTTTTGATCATAACTCGATTTAAACAAAAATGTCAGACATGTGAGATAGTACAAAAGATAGCTGAGATCAAGACGAATATTATCTGAAAAAATCAGAAAAATCGATCGTTAAACATTCGGAAGAGAGTGCTTTAAGTGATAAGCTCATTCTTTTTTTGCTTCTTTTGATCATAACTCGATTTAAACAAAAATGTCAGACATGTGAGATAGTACAAAAGATAGCTGAGATCAAGACGAATATTATCTGAAAAAATCAGAAAAATCGATCGTTAAACATTCGGGATAGAGTGCTTTAAGTGATAAGCTTCTTCTTTTTTTGCTTCTTTTGATCATAACTCGATTTAAACAAAAATGTCAGACATGTGAGATAGTACAAAAGATAGCTGAGATCAAGACGAATATTATCTGAAAAAATCAGAAAAATCGATCGTTAAACATTCGGGATAGAGTGCTTTAAGTGATAAGCTCATTCTTTTTTTGCTTCTTTTGATCATAACTCGATTTAAACAAAAATGTCAGACATGTGAGATAGTACAAAAGATAGCTGAGATCAAGACGAATATTATCTGAAAAAATCAGAAAAATCGATCGTTAAACATTCGGAAGAGAGTGCTTTAAGTGATAAGCTCATTCTTTTTTTGCTTCTTTTGATCATAACTCGATTTAAACAAAAATGTCAGACATGTGAGATAGTACAAAAGATAGCTGAGATCAAGACGAATATTATCTGAAAAAATCAGAAAAATCGATCGTTAAACATTCGGAAGAGAGTGCTTTAAGTGATAAGCTCATTCTTTTTTTGCTTCTTTTGATCATAACTCGATTTAAACAAAAATGTCAGACATGTGAGATAGTACAAAAGATAGCTGAGATCAAGACGAATATTATCTGAAAAAATCAGAAAAATCGATCGTTAAACATTCGGGATAGAGTGCTTTAAGTGATAAGCTTCTTCTTTTTTTGCTTCTTTTGATCATAACTCGATTTAAACAAAAAAGTCAGACATGTGAGATAGTACAAAAGATAGCTGATATCAAGACGAATATTATCTGAAAAAATCAGAAAAATCGATCGTTAAACATTCGGAAGACAGGGCTTTAAGTGATAAGCTCATTCTTTTTTTGCTTCTTTTGATCATAACTCGATTTAAACAAAAATGTCAGACATGTGAGATAGTACAAAAGATAGCTGATATCAAGACGAATATTATCTGAAAAAATCAGAAAAATCGATCGTTAAACATTCGGAAGACAGGGCTTTAAGTGATAAGCTCATTCTTTTTTTGCTTCTTTTGATCATAACTCGATTTAAACAAAAAAGTCAGACATGTGAGATAGTACAAAAGATAGCTGATATCAAGACGAATATTATCTGAAAAAATCAGAAAAATCGATCGTTAAACATTCGGAAGACAGGGCTTTAAGTGATAAGCTCATTCTTTTTTTGCTTCTTTTGATCATAACTCGATTTAAACAAAAATGTCAGACATGTGAGATAGTACAAAAGATAGCTGATATCAAGACGAATATTATCTGAAAAAATCAGACAAATCGATCGTTAAACATTCGGAAGAAAGGGCTTTAAGTATTAAGCTTCTTCTTTTTTTGCTTCTTTTGATCATAACTCGATTTAAACAAAAATGTCAGACATGTGAGATAGTACAAAAGATAGCTGATATCAAGACGAATATTATCTGAAAAAATCAGAAAAATCGATCGTTAAACGTTCGGGATAGAGTGCTTTAAGTGATAAGCTTCTTCTTTTTTTGCTTCTTTTGATCATAACTCGATTTAAACAAAAATGTCAGACATGTGAGATAGTACAAATGATAGCTGATAATCAGACGAATATTATCTGAAAAAATCAGACAAATCGATCGTTAAACGTTCGGGATAGAGTGCTTTAAGTGATAAGCTTCTTCTTTTTTTGCTTCTTTTGATCATAACTCGATTTAAACAAAAATGTCAGACATGTGAGATAGTACAAATGATAGCTGACAATCAGACGAATATTATCTGAAAAAATCAGACAAATCGATCGTTAAACGTTCGGGATAGAGTGCTCTAAGTGATAAGAATTTTTTTTTGTATTTTTTGATCCCATTATACTGATTAGGCTACGAGAAGCTGTTTGTTGCCGTCCGGTTCTGCTTTGGACTGATCTCAATATAATTTCCAATGACTCCAAGTGTGAAAACAAAATATTTATTCATAAAATAATCTACAAATTCATAAATCCTAATCATCCTGTTGCTTGAGATTGTACACAGTGATAGCCTCTTCTAACAATTTGATGCATGCCGTATGATTGAAATGCTTCGCATCATCCAACGGCGTTCTATCATATCTATCATGCGGATCCGGATCCTCTTGCCACTTGCTCAGAACGTATTCCAGTGTGACGACGTCTCCTTCAGCAGCAGCCACGTGCAAAACTGTCCGATTATCGTAGTCTTTGCAATGAATATCATGTCCCATTAGAAGGAATCGTTTGATTGCAGCAATATCTCCCAACTTTGTAGCATACATGAATCGATTCTGTCCATCATGATCGTCTTTCAGTTGACGGCGAGGATCAATTTTCTTGTTGTCAGAATAAATCTGAATGTTGAAGAGTCATTTCTTTCATGAGCTTTAACTAAAATCTCACCAAACTATCATAGTTATGGAAGTTGTACTTCTGCACCAACTGTTCCGCAAACTTCACTCCTCTCACAGTATTTCCCAATTTATCGAGTCGTGGACTATACAAAGCGATGCCCATCACATTTGGAATTACAATAATCATGTCTCCAGAAACTCCAGATTTCGCTGGAAGGCCCACATGGAATGCGAATTGACCCGACCAATCATACATTCCACACGAGTACATTAAGGAGAGAGTGTCTCGACATGCACTGGAAAATTATAGAGGTCTTGGATTTTTAATAGGAAGAGTTTCAAAACTTTTTGAAAAACGTTAGTACTTTTAAACTTGTTTTCAAAAACCCACCGATTATTGACAACTCTCTCTCCATTCATCGGATTCACTCCTCCATTCGCCAACGTGGCAGCCATCACAGCCAACGAATCACAGTTGGTTTCGATGGAACAAATTTGAAAATAGAGATCAAGAGTGTCTTGGAGATTCAAATCTTTCGGGAAAACGTTGTGTTCTCGCATGTAGTACGAGAGAGCATAGTTACGATCGGCAGTTTCTCGTTCGGACAAGAAGACAGAGTTGTTGAATCCAATGTAGCCACTTCCGACGAACTTTCGACACGCGTGGATCATCTGAAAATAGGATGAGATTCTAGATAGAGTAGAGTTCCTTACAAAATCAAAACGATCCGCCAATGGAGTCTTGTTTTTGAGAAGTGAAGCAACGACGATGGCTCCAGCGTTGATCAGAGGATTGTGCGGTTTTTCTGAAAAAAAGTAGAAATGGTTGAAATTATTTTGAAACTTTCAGTTTTCAATCCCAAAATCTTAAATCTAGATTTTTGAACTCTTACTGGGTCTCGGATTTGTCCGGTGTACTTCAAAAGATGGTAAATCCAAGAGACGTTCATACGATTTTGAAGTCTCCAAAAAGCCTGGAAGAGGTGGTTCGAAAATTGAAATTCGAGTAAGAAAAAGTCACAAGTAAACTTTTAATAAGTTTTTTAGAAGCTACAGTTATAGAATTTTTAATTAAAAAAGTACATATATAAATACCGTAAATCCACTTTTTAGATCGGCTCCCAGAAGGCCGACTTCTGGAAGTCCGTACGACCGTAATTTTCGTTATTTGCCGGAAAAAATTTCAGTAAACAAGGATACTTTTCTTAGCTACAAAACGCAGTAAATATGATCTTCAGAAAGTTGAGGATCTTTTCAAAATTAGTGTTACTAACTTTTTGGTCCGGTGTAGCTCTATTAGAGGTTTTACGGTATTTCGATTTATCCATGTCCTTTCAGTAAACTAAAATCCTAGAGCCGGCTATTTCTTCACACCATTTTTCATGATTCGTTATTTCTTACTTCCAGTTTTTCAATTTTTTCCCACCCAAAAACGCACTATTATGATCCAAACTGATATCATTGAAAAGTCTTCCAGACGGTTCTTGTCCAACATGTGCATGCAATTCCTCTGGTCCAATATCATCATGAACCAATGCGTAGGTGAATGGTTTCGAAACACTCTGAAGACAGAATGGCTTCAGCGAATCTCCCCAACTCTTCCGCTGTCCATCAATCGTACAAACCGACATCGCCCAACTATCCGGAGGCACTCGTGACAACTGTGGAATATACGTGGCCAGTTCTCCTTCGTTGAATCGTCGAACGTCTTCGAAAATTTCGCCCATGTCTCCAACGAATCTCTCCCAATCTGGTATGATCATTTGCTTCTTCAGCGCCTTCGTCACCACTCCAATACTGCTTCCAATGTACTTTTTGAACGTATCCTTCTCCAGATAAATGTGTTGGGAACCCCAGACGAAATCGTCGAGGAGATCCGCGTCTTTGATGTTTTGAATCATCTTGTCGATTCGAGGATCGTCCTTTCGGATTCCGCTTTCAAGAAGGGCCTGAAAAAATGCTGCTATTGAGGTAAAGAGTGGGTCAAACAAACCTTGAAAAATCTGGGCAGATAGACTTTGCCTGTCGTTTCATCTTTGTAGAGATCGAAAAGCAGCTCTTGCTGGTGATTTCCACACATATCGTACGACATCGATCGGCACACTTTCACATCACTTATCACTGTGTTCACTCGGTAGAAGCTGAAAAATAATAATGTTCATTCTTATAGTTTTCAAGACATTGAACTCTTGCAAAAAACTCGGAAATTTGAATATTAAAAAACTATGTAGACATAGATGAATCTTTAACATCTTTACTAATATATCCATATCTGTATGTCCGTTTATTTGTTGCCAGGTGTAACTCAGCCCAAACTCAACCAATTTGGATGCCAGATTTACAGAAAGATCAGAAAAGGCGCTACGTTGATGTCCAAGTATTTAGATTTCCGATTGCTCGAAAATTGAGCAAGTTACGGCTCTTTTTGTGAATATCCAGTACAAATTTCGGATACTCAACGTTAACCGATTCTTTTGAAATTTACACAGTTTGTTCCTGATTATCTGAGGATGATGTCTGTCTAATTTTTTTTCCAAAATTTCTATTTTGAAGCCTTCCGGTAATCTAATCTCTGTATTCTGACTTTCAAAATCCTAAAACAGTAAACAATTTCTAAGTCCCAGTACCATGAAGCTCTTCAAAAACAAAGATTAGAAGAATCTGATTCTTGAAATCCAGAAGTTCGGAACCATACAAAATCACAGAATTTGCTGAACATCAAAACATAAGGGGAAAACTAGAAATTTTTGGGTTTGAAACGCTGGAAAACTTAATTTTCAGTGCAAATTTTGAGATTTGCTTTGTTAAGCTTCAAAGTTCCTGGTTAGTACTTCAGAAGGTTCGGTTTCCGATTTTTTTGTTTTCTTCTCGAAAATCTAGAGTCAAAATGCCAAATTTTGAGCTCGAAAGTCTCACAACCGATAAATTTCGAATTTTCAGCATTAAACAATTATTTAGAATAATTTGAGCTACTTTGTTCAGAACTCTGGAGCTCAAATCATAAGAAGTTAGAAGACCCTGTGTGTTTTGAAAATTTTCTAGAATCTCAGAATCTCAAAAAAGGCCCTAATCTCAGAATCAATATGATGTGAATTTTAGAAATTTTCGGTTTATCTTGGTCCTAATAGACATCAAGCGTAAGTAAGAAATGAATCATTTTATCACCACTAATCCATTTCTCTAACAAGGGGATTACGCGAGGACGCGAGTTGAACTTTTTACCAAAATTTGGGTCAAGATAGAACCGAATCTGCTGATTCAGAATCTGAAATAAAAATGGCGAAATGTTTACGTGAGTCGAGTTATGACCTCTTAACAATTTGCTAAATTTTCACGTAATAGTCTATGAGAATATTATCTATAGATTTCAACAGCGTGAGTGGTGAAATGGTAATGAGTTAGGGTTCCAGTAAGTAAGCTATGGTTCAATTCCCTCCGCGGTCAAAATTTCTTGAAAATTTTTTTGTCTGTGTTCCATTCAATATGTATGTGCTCGGAATGAATTTTTGTGCATTTTTTCATTGTTTTACTGGATTCTGGGGCAGTTTCGAAAAGTTTGCTAGAATTGACTTGATAATTCATAATTCGACCGAAGTTCGGGATTGTCATTGGTTCGGTGAATGATTTTTCAAAACAAAGTTCATAAATCAAACTTTAGAATTGAATCGCTCAAAAAGTTCGTCAACCTAATCATGGGCAGATTTCCGGCTTTGGTCGAATTATGAATTATCAAGTCAGTTCTAGCAAACTTTTCGAAACTGCCTCAGAATCCAGTAAAACAATGAAAAAATGCACAAAAATTCATTCCGAGCACATACATATTGAATGGAACACAGACAAAAAAATTTTCAAAAAATTTTGACCGCGGAGGGAATTGAACCATAGCTTACTTACTGGAACCCTAACTCCTAACCATTTCACCACTCACGCTGTTGAAATCTATAGATAATATTCTCATATACTATAACGTGAAAATTTAGCAAATTTTTAGGAGGTCATAACTCGACTCACGTAAACATTTCGCCAATTTTTATTTCAGATTCTGAATCAGCAGATTCGGTTCTATCTTGACCCAAATTATGGTAAAAAGTTCAACTCGCGTCCTCGCGTAATCCCCTTGTAAGAAACTCTGTACTAGTGAAGCAAGTAATTGCTTTTTTCCCAATTATAAGTACCTTCTTCTCCTTCGTTTTTTTCTTTTCTTCCTTTCCTTCAGCTCCTAATGCCATTCAGTTCAATTGCAAAAAGTGCCCGACTACGTTTTTTTCATTGCCTGCTTTATTTTTTTTCCATTTTTCTCTTCTCCACAACTTCTCTCCCTAAACACACACTTCCCCACTTTCTATTCCATCATTTTGTGTCAAAAAGTAATCCAAAAAAGCCCTTTTGTTCGGGACTCCCAAAAAAGCCATTACGTGTCGGTCTAGGGGACCCTTTTTCCTCCATCCACTCATCATTCAAATATAAGAAAAAAAGAGGAAAAAAGTGGGTCAGGAGACGAGCAAATCTAGGAAAAAATTGGGAAATGGAGAAGAATGAATTTGCATAAAAGTAAAGGATGAGTCAGTAGAATAGTTAGCTCTAATATACTAGAATCTCTATACTCAAAAATTAGATTTGAAAAATTAGATTTAGGAGTTCGAAGCTTAAATATTCTAGTAAGAGCACCCCTAAGAATTTATGCTGAAAAATACTATTTTAGGCTCAAAAAATCACAAATTTTCGACTTCTCAGAACCCGCCTCGTTTTAGTGAAAAAATAAAAACGATACGAAAATTATCTCAATTTTTGAGCATTGAAGTCGTTGAACTTGCAAAAACTGAAAAATAAGTGGCGCAAAAAAGAAGAGCCAAACGTCTTCTCATGTTTCATTAGCAATCGCCTGAATGCATTTTTTCGAATTCTAAGGATGATGATGACGTGAAAAATTGGGAACGACTACATGTGATGAGCAAAAAAAAAGTGACATCTAAGAAAAAGAGAAAATGTGTGAGAACATGCAAATCAAAGTGAGATGTAGAGAAATATAGACGGAGGGGAACGGAGGAGAGGAAAAAAGTGGAGAGAAAGATTTCGAGATTTTTTTTTCAAGGAGCAAGTGTGCAGTGGGATGCCTAACTATTCATAAGCTAAATTATTTGATTACAAAAAGACCGAATTCTAGAATATTGAACAAGGAAGTTTCTGAATCTAATACTTTCTCTAAAAGTTCGCAAATCCCTAGTCTCTCACCTCGGTTTCGTAAAATGCACCGTCGGAGTTCTTGGCTTCTCCTCCCCAGACGGTCCGGGCTCCTCTTGATCCATTGCTTCTTCCTCTTCTAGTCTTTCTTGATTCCCCTTTTCCTCTTCTTCATCACTTCTCTCCATTGTCGTCGTCCGCCGGTAAAAACCCAGAAATCGGAGTAATTTCGGAAGTGTCCACGACGACAAAATGACGAGTGAAGTGTGGAGCGAAGGGGGATAAAAAAAGAAGGAAAAGAAGAAAGAGTTGTGTGAGAAGAAAAGAGCAAACACAGCTACTGGGTGTTTTCTGGGGGGCGTGGCGAGTCTCAAGATGGGGTTGGAGGATTCAGATGGAGGTGACGGAGGGCGGGGAACGATGAAGAAAAAGCAGAAGATGTCTATTGATCTTGAATGGATGAGAAGAAGAGAGAAAAGATGTTTTGGGGACTGAATTATTCATTCACTTCTTCTTCGTCTTCTTCTTGTGACATTTTCTAATTTGACATGACTTTTATGTGATACGAGATGTAGCAGGAGTAAGGAGAAGAAATTTCTAGAAAAGAAGCTTCGAACTAGAATAAAAAGTGGAGAATTCGAGGGTTTTGAACCGTTCGTTTAGGAGAATGGTGAGACTCAAGCTGCAAGAGTAAAAGGGTGGTCTGTTCAGAAAAAAACTTAATCTTGTGGATTAGCTTTTGGGAACTGACGATCAGAATATGGAGTTTTACGTCAGAATCATTATCACTGATGTATTACTTCTAGAGCTATCAAAGCATCTGCTGTACAGACCACAATGGTAGATAACTTTTGACTTTTTAATTGAAGTGGAAAAAGTTTTAAAGTTAAACGTTTGAACACCTAAGATTGTAGTTCAAAAAAATGTCTGGAAATCATTTTCAGACACTCGAAGTTGGCCTTTTCAACTGAATATAGCCGTGCATATGAACTGAACCTAGATATTTTGAACTAGTTCCTAATTTTCAAAAAAAAGTGTCCTGTTTTTATACTATTTGGAAGCTACTAGCTCTAGTAATTCCGATTCAATTTTTTAAAAAGAGTGGCTGATAGAAAAAACGAAAAATTGTGATTCAGAAATATTTCAACTTAATACCAATTTAGAGTGACATAACTTTGAGGTTTTAAGGTTTTTACAGTCTCACATTTCTTTTGTAAATATCTGAATTCAGAGACTTTGAAAAAGATTTTAAGACGTATTACGGCTTTTTTGGAAAATCAGATAATTTAAGTTTGGTCTGAAATGTCTACTTCCAACTTCCGAATTTTGAAAATTTCAATTCCGCACAACTCTGGTAGAAAACTCTGACGGATAGATAGTAGCAATAAACTGTGACTAGATTTTCGGAAAAAAATTTCGAAGATTCTGAGCTTATCCGATTTCTATACTGTTCGGAAATTAGTAGCTCTTGTAATTTTGATTCAAGTTTTTAGAAAGTTGATGATGGAAAAATTATTAAATTAGATCAGAAAAATTCCACCTGATTATTGAGAGTGCCATAATTTCTGAGATTCTAAGATTTTGGCAGTCTCCCATTTTTTCCAGATCTGGATTTAGAAAGTTTCCAAATTCGAAGATTTCGAGTTTTTAAACATTGCAACCGAGAGTTTTTGACTTTTCACGATCTGTAAACGACTCACAGTTTGCCAAATGTCTTATTCGAATTGAGCAGGAATCTTGAGATCATTTTCAGAAAATGCTAGTAGTGGATAGTAATAGTAGTAGTATCAGTCGTAACAGGGAACCGCCTAAAAAACCAAGTGAACACAATGTTTCACACTTATCATTTTCTCAAGGCTCTTACCACTTGGCGCAACACAAGATTACTTCTTTTCTTTTGTTTGTTCGAGTAGAAATGAAATATTTCCGTCCGTCGGAAGAGAAGCGGAGAAATTTTCTTTTTTTATCACTTTCATCGACACGTGGGGAGAGGTTTGAAAGAAGAGTGCATCATCTTCTTATTTTTTTGAGTCATGGAAAATGTCGGTAGGAAACACAGCTGTTCTCAATTGCGTCACTTTTTTCGATCTTTGATTTTCGTTTCTATTCTCTTTTAATATGTTTCTTGGAAACCACCGTAGTTATTAAAACAATCTAGAGGAGAGTGGGGTGAATGGAACAATAGAGATCTAACAAAAAAAAAATGTAACAAGGGGATGGTAATCTGTGAAAATGTTACAAGCTATAATTCAATTATACACGATATGCATCGGTTCTCTCGGAGAGCGCATCACGGACCCAGAGATTTTTCCTGGTCCAGAAGTTGGCTTGCACGATTAAAAGTGCATGAAATTGGGTCCTTTTTGTTTGATCGAACGAAGGCACGACAACGATCTGTAGGTTATTCTTTTGGAAATTGTGATTTGTTTAGATTTATTACCTCATATGGATCACTCTCGTTTACGTTTCCAATACGGTCTCTTGCAATAACAATCTCGGATTTGATAGTATTTGAGTAGAATACGGCGAAATTCATACGGAGTTCTTTGAAAACGGCATCTGTGAGGAGGAAGATTTCTTGAGGGAAGTGAATTCGTTTCTCTTTCTCATTGGTGAGTGCAACAATCTTTTCCACTGCGAATGAACCCATTTGGTACCGGGCATCGAAAGTGACAATCTGGAATCAGACAGTTAAAATTGACTGTTTTATAAAACGACGGCTTACATCGAGTTGTTTGTCCCAAAGCGGTTGTTTTTTCATTGTGAAAAGTGAAGCTCTTTTATTGACATTCATCAACCCCAATGAATCATTCCAACAGACCCAACGATCTTCTTGTAAATTTTGTTCTCTGGATCCTACTGGATGAGCAAGAATAGCAAACCCATTGATAATAGTGTCATATTGTGTCTTGAATTTTGCTGATGTCAACGAAATGGGATGAATATCGTACCAGAACTGCAAATATAACTCTTTCTACTAGATAAATTGAGCAAAATTCACAAACCCCTCCAAAGACTCCCGGTCGGATAGCAAGGAAATAAACATAATCCATAGACATGTCCTTCGGCGTACGAGTATCAGGAATTTTGACAGTTCCAAGACGAGAAGTGTACACTTTGAGATCGTTTTTCTGATGATCTTTCTGAAACATCCCTTCAACTATAAACGGGTAGCTCTCTTTGAATCTGTGTCTTGGATTGCTCTCATAGCTGAAAAAAACATTGTTTCCCAGGGTCATTATATTGTTCTCTTACAATGCATTGACTACTCTTCGCTGCTCTTCCTCATTCATACTTTCCACATCTTCAGATGATAAGGTGTCCAAGTCCATGTCGACATTGTATTTTGGTGAATACACAGACAATCTTTGTGGTTTATCAATGGGTTTCGATACTTTAACTTGGCCCTGAGATGGCCAGCGTCGCGAACTTGAAGCTCCTGAAAAGTTAATTCGATCGTGTAATTAACCAATAGTCTACTGTACCTGTTGAATACAACGCTGCTAATTCTGCACCGAGACGTTTCGCTTTTTCTTCTGCGGTCAAATTTTTTAACGTTTTCTGCTCTTCATCTAACATCTGCTTACACAATTCGGGAAACATTTGTGGATAGCCTTGATGGGAAGGATTGGATGTTCTCGGCTCGAAATCGGATGGATTTCCCGATGAAGCCAACACGGACTCGTTTGGATCCAGCTTATCACCGGTTTGCATGTCGAACGAAGTGATAGATGATATTTCCTGTAAATTAATTATGAACTATTAGATTTTAGAAAAGTATTTGCAACGAAAATTGCATAAACACCAAAAATAGCTAACTAATTAAATAAACAATTTATTGGATAACTAAAAATAAAGCTAGCCCTCGATCCCCTATGAATCAACACACCATCGCAAGCAATCCCGTTTCTGAAGAATCATCAGTGTATTCTATCGAAGTGTCGATCTCTTCATCGCACCACTTTTTCCAGATTGCCGATTCGTCGAGCGTCTTAGTTTCTGTTTTTACAACCTTGCACTGGTCCAGAAGAAAATGCTCAAATATGCATAATTTAAAAATCAGAAACAATTAGGAAGAACTCACTTCTAGGTTTTTGAAATTGCCTTTGTTCACAACTGGAGTCGCATTTACGTTATTCGGAACAAGCTTCTCGATCTGTTTCTCTTTTTTTCTTACTTTGCTGGCTTCAGTTTTTGTGAAAACGCTCGCTGAATCTGGTTGACTTTGGCAATGGGTATTCAACTGTAAAACACCGGTTTGAAACATCCCGAAAACAAAAGTGACAACCTGGAAAAGGGGCTGTCGCACACTGAAGTAAGATATCGGTTTACTATGGGAGACATTGTTGTTCTGCATATTTACAATGTGGACAATTCAGGATTCTTGAGCCGTTGTGGTGCTGATCATAAGTTGTTAATGTTCTTTGAGAACCATCCGTGAGTCGATGAGGCAGAGCCTGTTATCAGGAAGAGGTTCATACCAATATTGGTATACGAAATGAAAAGGAAATAAACAAGGATGGAGTCAACCAATAAAGTCATAAAATCAACTAATACTAGAGATGGAACAACATTTTATGGAAGGATGTGTATCTGTAATGATAATATAATGGTGCAGAAGTAAAAATGACATTTGCTGGATGCATAATATTAAAGAAAGAACAAGAGGAGCGTTAAGGAAAACAAGAAACGTATGAAAAGAACAACGAGATTCGTAGCGAAAACGATCTGATTGTTATTATATAAAAATCTGGAAATATTAGGAGCGATATGCTTCAGTTTTCTTGACAAGTAACTCTCGAATCCATTCTTTGTCACGACTCCAGAACGTCGACGGCATATGAATAAGGAGGAGAGCTCGAAATTGAAGAGTGGTTGACTTGGGGAAGGTTGGGACGACTACCAACTGAAGTTTTGGTTTTAAAACTATTCCAAGTTTTGTGCGAACCAACCTCAAATGGATTTCCGTCTTGAAAGTCTACTTCTCCGATAAGGGCTCTTTTGATGTAGATTTTTGCATTGAGGGTTTTCGACGAGAAAACCACGTCATCTTCGATCTTAGAAATGTTATATATAATCGATCTGATACCATGAGTTTCTTACTGTGTTGACATATACCGGATCTCGAATCAGGAATACTTCATTTGGGAACTGATGCTTTTTCTCTCCAGAGTTTGTCAAAGCGACCACTTTAGTGACGACAAACTTATTATTTTCGAAATTCGCATGGATTGAAATGATCTGAAATCAAATATTCTGATATGGAGAGATACATGACAACATACATCAAGCTGTTTATCCCAAACTGGCGTCTTTTTTAATGGAATACGTGCGGAACCGCTGATGATCGACATGAGCCCCAATGAATCGTTCCAACAAATCCATCGATTCTCTTTCAATGAATCAGAGCGGGTGTTAGGATGTGCAAGAATCGCGTATCCACGCACAACAATCCGATCGACAGATGGGAATTTTGCTGAGATGAGGCACTTTGGATGAGTATCGTAATAGAACTGAAAAAAAAATCTTAATGCAGAGAACGTGTGCATTACGACATACTCCTCTGTATTCTCCTGGGCCAACAACCAAAAAGTAGACATAGTCTGAGGATGTATTACTGCGAGCGTCGGTAAACATTGTTCGACCAAGTCGGGAAGAGAACACTTTGAGCATTCTAGTTTGACCGTCCTTCTGAACCATTCCTTCTGCCATGTATGGGTAAGTTTCTTTGTATTTCAAACGAGGACTGCTTTCATAACTGAAAGGAAAAATATAGAATTTTTCAACGAAAACCAGCATTTACAAGGCATTCACAATTTGTTGCAGTTCCTCATCAGTTTTTCCTTCAAGACCTTCAGATGTCAACGAAGCAAGATTAATGTTCAGTGGCGGGAATTCTTCGTCTTGCTGCATAGTGCAAACTGGGGAGAATTTTTGTGAAAACTGATTGGAGTTTACTTCTGATTCATTTTGACTGTCCCATGTAGACTGAAAATTACGCAATTGTTGATTTATGGATCTTTCCACACGCTGCACCGGTTGAACAGACACACTTCGTCGTTCGGATTCCGATTTCTTCCTACCCTTGCTTTGTGGAGGAAGTAAGATTGGACGTCTGGACATTGATGTTGCTGATCTTGGAGTATCTTCGAAGCTTTGGAAATTTCCGACACCTTGTAGATGGTTTTGAGAATACTGGTTTGCACCAAAAGCTCTTGATAAATCTGATTTTGCTTCTGACGCGCTTCTTGATCGCATATCCTTCTCTTTGATCTTATCTTCTTCAGCTAACTTGCGACGGAAATCTGCGAATAAATCTTCATAATCTGTGGGACGAGTGCTGAGAATCGACAAATCCGACTGATCAACGGAAGGTGCAATTACTGCATCATTTGGACGAAACTGATCGGATATTGTGGTAAGAGGGAGAATGTTTGAGGTACTTTCATTAACCCATGTAGATTGCTCCGCGTGTTGACTCGGGAATTCAGTTGGATCGAAGAGTGGGTTGACGGGCTGAAATTATTGAAAATATTACTTTATACACTATTTGCGTACTCTTCTGCGCTCTTGTCCCCAAGGTCCTTCTGTGTTTGTCATCGTCATAGCTTGCGATCGGTCGTTGTTGTGCTCAATTCTATTGTTTCCACCCAACGAAACTGCTCTTGACTCTTCGGGTGGTGGAACTACTCGATGTGCCGCTTGTTTAACCTCGCGATGCTGAAACTTATGATCTCCGGTTTACGATTTTTTCTAATTAGCTAGAGTTACTCGAACAGGTATTCTCTCAGAATTGAGAGGGCGAATCTGTGGTTGGGATGTTGTTGCATTTGGTGCAGAGGGAAAAGCTGATGTCCCGTGAGATTCACGAGGAGGGATATGAATAGTCGGTTCAGCAGTTTCATTGGCGCTGATTAAAGCTTCCATTGGATTCGGCTTTCGGGTGACTGGACGTCCAAAATGGTGCTGTTTCACAGTATCAGATTGTTCTTTTTGTTTTTCAACATTTGAAGTCATCCTGGTCGGCGATCGTTCTTTAACAAGTTCCTGTATTTTCCCTCCGAACCGCCGCGACACTTCAGTTTTTAATGCGGCTTCGGTACTGGAAACAGAGTCACTTGGAGTCAAACTCGGATGAATGCTGCTCGAAAACTCCACTTGCGTCACAGTTGGAACCGCGATAAAACTTTTCGTTGGAGAGGTAAGAGGTGTTCTGTTCGTCTTCCTTGGTGATTCTGTCGCCTCCTCTGGAATTGCCGTTTGTTGAAATGGACGGGACGAGGTTGATGGCCCCTCTTTTGAAGCCGTATAAGAATCTTTCGAAGGCCCTGCCTGCCGTATGGGCTGTGTTCTGTTTAATCCTTGGGATGCCGAGCGCACTGTTCGTGGAACGGGAAGAGATCTGGTTGTGGTGTCTGCTTGAGAAGTCGGTCGAGATTCTGAAAATGCGAGTGGTTGAGAAATTGATTCCTAATTCAAGTTTGAAATCCATGTTTCCACAACCAATTCAACAAACCTTCATCACTGAACAGCTGTTTTTTGAGTGCAGACATATACTTTAGGATTAGCCTATTGTTCCGTGCTAAATATTCGGCTTCGAGTTGGTCTTCCTCGTCCATGATTGCTCGATGAGCCATTCAACTAATTTTTAAGGAAGAAATAGGCCGAAATCGACGTGGAAATGTTTCGAATTTTTCAACAGTTCTTGCAGAATTTCAGAACTACCGTAACCCATTAAAAAAATTTCTGCACTAATTTATTCTTGCTATTGTTATCGATTTTCTGTTATTTTCTGTATAATTATTTTTAAAAAGTCAAGTTTTAACTGCTTTTTCTTTTTTTCTCAACAATTGCATCTTTTTGAGATTATTTCCTGCTTCTTTGAAACTACTTCAATTTGTTTGCGCGTCGGATATAGGGTTTCTTTTCAGTGTGTTTGCGTACTTTTTGTGTTTCAAGAGCTTCTCGTTTATCTCTCGTTTTGATGGGGAAAATATGTCAAACATAAGCTGAACAACAACTTTTTGTATAAAATATAGAATTAATGTTTGATGATTGATTTCAATTCATTTTTTTAAAAATCATGTTTTCAGCTGAACATAATTTATGGACCACGCTGATTCTCAAAGCGCGGTTTCCACAAACTCCACGACTACAAGCTCTTCAAAACAGGATCTTCCAGATGACAATATCTCCGATCAGCAGCTGCTCTGCGATACAAAGGTATTTATTTTAGTTACTCAATCATAAAAAGAGCCAATTCAGGAAGAATTCCCATTAAACGATTATCTGCTAGAAGGAGTTCATCAGGAATCTGCACAGAGAAGCATTCTTTTATGCCGGCAAAGCTTCGAAACATCGTTTGGTTTTGCATTGCAATCATATGTTTTCAAAAGGACCTCTTCAAACAGTTACGAGCGGATAACATACGTAGATTATGTATCAACAGACAGCTCCGCTGATAGATGCGGAATCATCAGAGGTATTTTTTTTTCTCAGTTCAATAAACTTGAAATTCTTCAGGTGATATGGTCGTTGCTGTTAATGAAAAGAGTGTTGTGACTGCTTCCCACGCTGAAATAGTTGATTCAATCGCTCAATGTCTTCAAGTCAGTCTTGTTCTTGTGTTTAAAGACGTCGCTCGAATAGTTGAACTCAGTATGCGATCAATTCAACTAAGATTCATACTTGACACAAAAATGCGGGAATTGAAAACGCTCGAAGAAAAAGAAAGAGAACTTGAAGTGCTTTATAGTGATAATCGTGAGTGCACAAATTTTACGATCTTTTTTCACACCACAATTTTCAGATAGCGAAACTGAAGATGACGAGATTGAAAGCACGCTTTATGAACTAGATGAAGAACTTAAAAACGTTCAAAACGCACATGAAAAAGAAACTAACGGCACCGACTACCGACATCTCATTAGAATTAACAGTAGCACCTCTGTTGGAACACCCCAAGTCACTCGTCTATAGCAATAGTTTGAAGAAAATGCACAAAACTTTTATGGGTCAAAATGTATATTATATTTATTAATTTTCCCCCCTCCGGTAACTGTACATATTCGGCCGGTACTTCTCTGCCACCTTTTGCCATCTAACCCTTCATTCCAGTCAATGATCCGCTGTGATCCAACTTGCCTGTCTGTTTTTATCGCAATGAAAATTTTACCATTAGCTCTTCCTTGTTCTTTTTCTCTTTTTGGTTTTCCCCCATAATATATTCGTAAAAAAATAATAATGGATCGAAGAAACCTAAATTTTATAATTCAGATGCACTCATTATCAAGGATTCTTCTGAATCGCAGCTTGCTAACTCAACCAGCTTATATAGTTGCTATCAGGTATTATTTAAATGATTTTCAGTGTATTCTTATTATTGTACTTTGCAGACACACATCAGCTGGACCACCTCCGTCGACTCCTGCGAAAGAAGGATCCTTGACCTACAAATATGAGAACTTCATTGGAAGATGGCCTAAAGTGTTGGCACTTCACAAAACTGTTCTCGAAGGTAAATAGTCACGCTCCCTCCATGTATCAACTTTTCGATTATTTTAGGTTCCCGCTGGTGTTTTGCTGATGTTAAAATGTATTTCAAAACTAGAAAAGCAATCACGACTGGCCAAAAAAAGCTCAGCGATCTCACAGTTGAAGAACTCGAAACACTTGTCCAGGTAGTCATTTCATAGTTTTTTCTTGTATGTCATTGGTAGAAATACTCGAAATATCTAGAGTGGCAGCGAACTGTTCAAAATGCTCACCCTGATTGTGATCCTTCAAATTCCCGGTCCAGGCGACATTCTAATTCTTATGTTGTGAGTTGTCCTAACATTTTCAATTTCAAAACTGTTTCGTTGTGGCCGTGGTTTTCCCACCTTTTTCTAAACTTTTTCAACTTTCTAACGGTATGGGCAAACTCGCAACTAAGAATCCCCACCATTTTGAAGTGCGTCTCTTTTCTCGATTCATTCGCTTTTCAGATGCCAGTCGAGGGACCCAAAATGGCGATTGTTACTGCGCTTTTGCCCGTGCCGCTCAGTGTTTACGTCTTTGCATTCGCGGTGTATGTCTATTTTCACACTATTCGTTTAATCCCAATGTTTCTCAACAATCGCACATCTTCAGAATCTTCTTCCCGCGTCTTGTGTTGACTCGTCACTTCTGGTCCGATGAGCAGAGAAGAGAGTTTTTCCAGTTGGAGGTGACCAAAGCGCTCATCAGTGGAGAGCAGCTGCTCAGCACTTTTGGAAATGTTTGTTTTGAAAAGGGTAATAAGATTTTGAAAAGTCGAACTTCAGCCTGCGCCAACTGATGAAAACAAACTGAAACCAATGGATAAGCTGGATACCAGTGAAATGGTCGGTGGACTTTTTGAATGCTGATTTAATCAATTAATTTTCAGCTTCTTGTCCATGGAATGCACTCGATGTATCCACTTCCAGGAGCCAAAAGACGTATTTTGAAAAGAATGGAAGCATTGCGAGCTCTCGATAATTTGATGGCTGGAGCAATCGATGGATTCAACGAAAGACAACTCATTTTTGTAAGCCATCAACAAAAAAAATCATTGTCCAAAGATTTTTTTTTCAGAATTGCTACATTCGCAAGATTGATATTGGCAAGAAAAGTGAGTCGGAAATGCGCGATTCATTGCGGCAATATGTCAAATTCAGTAAGTGCTTCCTCGTAAATTGCCTCCTGCAATTTTCCCTTTTTTCAGCATCTCGAATGCCCAACAACGTCTATCTATACGCATCACCGCTTTTCAAACAGAAATAGGGTCATCACTAGATCGTCATTTTAATTTATAGGCAGTTCTCCTCTTTTTAATGATCAAATTCTTAGTAGTGTTGTAGTTTCGTTTCTCTGTTAAGCCGTTGATTATCACGGGACACAACTGTCTTTTTTTTGTTATTTACCTCTCTTTTGTTTCGCTTTCCTGTGTACTTGTTTCTTTCGAACCGATAAGAATTTTTTTTTAAAATTTCCATTTATCAAATTTATTCTCCCGACATCTGTTCAGCTTTTGTGCAGTCAGTATGCATATCTTCGAAATTATGAGTGCTTTATGATCTTGGACAGTAGACGAGAAAGAAACCTTCTAAATTTCTATTGTTCTGAAGATTGAAGGAAAAAGTGAAAACTCATAAAGAGAGCCAAAACGAAAATGGCTTTGCGCACTGGTTCCTGCGTCTCACCACTTCACTATGTGGAAAGTCGTACTGAACCCCTCTGTGTTTCTCCACAAAACACACTCTTCTTGCTCCACCAAAAGCAAAGAGCATGAAGAATTGTCGCTCTATTCTTTTTCCTCCTTCTGCTGAATTATTCCCTGTTGTGTCATTGCCGCCACGCCTTCTGAGGAGAGGGTTGACAACTCGTCACTCTTCCACTGAGAAATACTTGGGAGCGGGCTCCATTTTCAATCGTATTGTGTGTTTTACATGCTGCACTCTGAAACATTATGAAAATAATCTTCAATTTTCAGAAGATGCCGCTGTAATGAAAAGACGGAAATCGAGGATAGCATCATGATGGAAGCGAGTAGACTAACGACTACAGCCAACTTGGGATGGTCATTCGATCCGAAAGCTCGACGGGTAAGTCAGGAAGATCACGTGTTGGAGTTGTGTCCTTGTCAAATGGAGCACAATGAATTGGATATGAGTGGTTCGTGACGAACAACGAGGTCCTGGAGGCGGAAATTCTTTCTTTTTTCCCCTAAATACCTCACGCAACTTTCAATCTTACCACCTAAATCCTTTCGAGGAGCCTCTGCTCCAGCAAAAAAATATATAAATTTATGCGAACTTAGTTTTAAATTTCGAAGATTCAAAGTAGGATTACACTCTTTTTTCTAAAACTTTTCTGGAATTGGGACAATCATTTGAGAAAAATGTTTAAAAAATGAGTGTAGTCCTACTTTAATATTCCGATATATTGAAAAATGACAGAGTGAAATTTGAAAACGTATCGAATGGCTTTGTGTAAAACTAGTGAAATTGGATATTCGACGCATCTCCCAGTTTGTTTTTTGTCTGTTTCTCTATCATAAAGTCTCGCGAATAATTGAGATATTGAAAATATCAAAATAGTAGACACTAGACAGAAGATAATTATAGAGGAAGATGCGTCATATTTTTCTCCGTTTTTTAGCCTTCCTTACTGGTCCCTTTCCTCCGGCTTTCGTATAGTGAAAGTGAACCGGAAATTGAATTAGATCCACCCTTCCCTAGTCGTCTTCCACCAGAAGCCACCTTTCTCTGCTTGGCTCTTTTTCAACATTTTTCCTCTAGTGCCACGTCACAACATCTTCTTTGGCCATGCCGCCATAAGGCAATTGTTAATAGATGAGCCCATTAGTTTTCGACTGCCACTCTCTCTTTCTTTTTTGTTCTTTTCCCCCCATAACCATCCGTCAAATGTCGATATAAATTTGATAAGTGACAGAATTGGGAGCTCCCAAACGCTCGTTCTGAACGATGCTGAACGACTTTTTTGTTTCTTTTTTTTTTTTGGGAAGCCGTGAACTGCGAAAAACGTCACATAAAAACTAGTCGGTCTGATTATTCTAAAATATGCTTCACGCGGTAGTGATTGCCAACTATTTGGTTCTTGAGATCGCTTATTTTCCAGTCATTCAACTGTGTTTCTTTTCAGAGTAGAGGACTGTGGATAGACGAGGAACCTATAGGAATGACACCATCATCTTCTGGACATAGCGTGAAAACGGCTGCAGATTCATTTACGCTTCGAAAACTACAAACATGGGATCGAATGGCAGTTGAAACATTGTGCAATGAGTCATTTCCAATACAGTATCCCGATTGTTGGTACGATGAAGTAGTCTCTGGAGGGCTGACGTCTACGGGACTTTTTGATGGTGATCACTTGGCAGCGATGCTTGTCTCGGAGACCAAGTTGTTGTTAGATTGTAATCTTGAGGTATGGGTAACCATAATGAATCAAGAAACCATCTGGATTTCAGGACCAAGATATACTCTGCCAAACGAACTTGCACGTCACCTACATCCTCTCCATTGCGGTCAACAAAAAGTTTCGAAGATTGGGTCTTGCCACAAGACTTCTGAACAATCTGATGGACTCGCTGATCGATCATCCGCCCTTCACACGTGCTGTGTTTCTTCATGTATTATCTACAAACTCGGCGGCTCTCTCCTTCTACAAAATGCACGGATTTGAGTTTCACGCATCACTTCCGTAAGTGTTTGATTATTCAGTTCAAGTTCTGGTTTCATGAATAATTTACGTTTTTGTAGTCGGTTGTACTTTTTGACAACTGGGAATCCAGTCTGGGATATCCTAGAATTCAAATTTTCCAGTGACTACTACCGTATTGGAGACGAGTACGCAGACGGTTGCACATATGTCAAGTACACCAATGGAACACACGCTCAAGTCACATTCACGGATGTGTGCAAAACATTTGGGAGTACGATTTGTATGCCTCTGAAAGCTCTCTGTAAAATGCTTTCATTCTAATTTGTCATATTATTCAAAATTCAACACTTCCATCTCTCACCAGTGCATTTCTTTTTTCGAATCTTTCAGTTTCTCTCCCATCGAATTTTTCTTCAAAATTCACCCTCTTCAGGTCTAAACAAACATTTTCAGTTTTCACGATTGCTCCTCTTTTCTTTGTATTGCTCGTCTGCTATTTTGAAGATCTTTTTTTTCTCCTGTACATATTCATTGGCTTATTTCCTCCGTCATATTTACGATGGTTTAACTCGGTTTCTCTATGTAGAAATGTTTATTGCATTTATGATGTTCATTATCAAAAACAGAATAACAACGATCCGATTTGAATAAAAATGATCAACTATTTATGATTTTGAAGAAATCATCTTTTTTGGTGTTGTGGACTGTTGTAGTGTCGTGTTCTCCTGCGTCATGTTATCTTAAAATTCTGATGCTTTGAAGGTTTCTTGAAAATTTTCAAACTCACTGACAATGTAGCTTTTCTCAAGTCGACTTAGCTCTGCGCGAACCGCCTAAAATATTTTTCAAGTTTTCTTATTGTCTATTCAAGAAGATTCACCTGAATATCACTCTCCACCTGTTCCTTCAATTGCATTGCAGTTGCCAACAATTGAATATTGTTCTCAGCCGCCGAAATGGCCGATTCGTATTGAGAATTGACTCTTTGCAAATTGTACAATTTCACATTCCAATAAAACATCTGCACATCGTTCAACTTAACGAGCTCATCATTCGCTGTGAATAACTGGCATCCGAGATCGAATTTCCGGATAACTGCGTTGATCGAGTTGAATGTCCACGCTTCTGTTAGCGACATTTTGAATGAGCTCATTGTGAATTTTCGAGTGATATCTCTGGGAATATCAGATGGAAACTTGCTCAACAGTTTCAATTGCACCATGTGCACTGCCACGTATCGTTCCTTGTTTCTGGAGACTGCGGGAAGTTTCAGACCGTCTATGGTGACCCAGTCCCAAGCGGAGAGGTTTGCAATAAGGGCTTCAGTTCCATCAGAGGTGCTGCTGGTAGTTCGAAGACGTTGGGTTGTAGGGGAAAGAGTGGTCTTGGATGTCTGGGAGTTTTTTAATTTAGAGTTTTCCGCATGATTATATAAGGATACTGTAGATCTCGCCATACAATGATCGAATTTGGAAAAGTTGGATATGGAAAAAAGCTTCGGGAAATTTCGAAAGTGGACATTTCGAAAATAGACATCTGGAAAGCAGACATTTCGAAAGTGTGAAATCGCGATTTTTCCTAAATTTTGGAATTTTTCATTTATAATTGTTTTAAAAATGCCTTTTTTATATAAAAACTCCAAAATATATAGGAAAAGTTCCAAAAATTCGGCAAAAACGGATTTGAAATGTCCGCTTTCGAATGCTCACTTTTGAGATGTCTCACTTTCCAAGTGTCTCACTTTCGAAATGTCCACCTTCGAAATGTCCCGGAGCCGGACAAAAACCGTAATCTAACTTTGATTTGGACTCCCGAAATTTCGAAATTTTCTAAAAGTTTTCCTAGCACCCAGCGCTTTAAATGCAATTTGAAAAAAAAGCTCCAAAAGAGTTTGAGTTCAAATGATATTAGTTTTACAACTTTAGAAAAATCTCGTTTCATAGCAGTCGTCTTCTTCATGCTTATTTTAGTTTTTTTTTTTTCAAATGAGAAAAAACTCACTTGAAATTTATCTTTTTTGAAGTTTCCTAATTTTCTAGATCCAATTTGTCTTAAAAACACTCACCTCATTTGCTCGGTTCGTTGTCTGCTCTCCACCAGCACTTTCAGCTCCTCCAGAACCCTCCTGGTTCTCAACTTTTTTCGGCGTCGAACAAGCCGACTTAATCCCATCCACATCAATTTCGGGACTATGAGATTTTCTCCCATTATCTGTCGCTTTGGCGTTAGCTGAAGAAGAAGGAGCAGTAGTGGAAGACGAAGACGTCGTCGTAGTGTCCATGATGAAGTGTTGGTTGGAATGGAGCACTGCTCGACCTTCTCCCCCCGCATTCTCCTCCTCCGCCTTCTTCTCCCCGTTTTCTCATCCGTCTCTCAACCTTCTATCGATCCTTATAAGAACGTGCGTCTGCGTCTCCTCGCCTTTACTAGATGCTTCTTCTTCTCCAGATCTCTTTATTCATGAATTCGACGTGTGAAATCATCATTCCCTTCAGAGAACCTTATTCTAGTTGCATTAGAAACCGTTTTCTACTATTCCCTGAATTCAAAATGGGTGAGTTATTGCTCCCAGTCTTTTCTTCTCATTGTTGTCTCGTATAGGAATACATTCTGTTATCAGAAAGATAGAAAAGTGTTAGATAAGATAGTCAAATGTTGTGCAGTCAGAATTGTCGAATGATGAGATAGCGGGGTGTATAGATTTGATTGAAAAAAAGTTGAGAAGAGTACCAGTTGATACACTACAAACTACAATCTGATAAGAGAGAATTTCACAATCTAATTGGTAGACTATACATTTTTTTGAAGATAGTGCATTGTCGCTCCAGCGCACAGCCTAGGCACCTGGATATACAGATAATATGAAGAGTTTGGGCATAATGAATGTATTGATTTATTCAGAAGATAGATAAATGCATTTGTAGAAACCATCAATCAATCATTTTGGTTTTTCTCAATCACTCTCTGGTCTCATAATACAATTCTAAATTTGCAGATTATGAACTTGAACGACAACGAGAACTCGAATAGCCAGTTCTTCGACTCTCCACCAATGAATTCGAACAGTCATCATAGTGGATTGGACGATCTACTTTCGAAACCGATGAATTCAGAATCGCTGCATGCGGTTCTTGAGTATTTGCGGAAGAATGGATTAACAGAAACTGAAGAGCAATTGTCGAGAGAAGCGGGATCAGTGTTGAGGAACGAGGGATCCACTGGACTGCCTCCTGAGTACGTTTTTTGTTGAGAATTGTATAAAAAACTGAGATAAACATTAGTATGAACATTTTGAACTCTGGAAAACTCTGGAAAGTACCTTTAAAGAAGAGAATTACAGTTATTTTTTTGTACTCAAATGACAGTACCAAGTCCAGGTTTTACTTAAAATTGTTAAAACTCGAAAAAATCGATTTTCAAATCGCGAACTTACATTTTGTCTGACCTATTTCAAAAAATGTAGAAATTTTCGATGATTCGAACGCATATCTCTGCTCAAAACGCTATCGAAACAGTTTTTGACAATTTTTGAATTTTTGTTCTGAAATGTCAGTTCAATTTTTTGAAATTCAAAGCACCTGAAATTGAGAAACTTCGGTTTCGAAAATTTGAAAATTGGAAAATGAAGATTTTCTGATTGGAATTCTAGACTGAGCAATCTTATGATGAGCAATGTCTAGAATTTCAAGAAAACCAGAACCTCAAAAACTTAAAATTCTAAAAATTTTCGTTTTCCAATTTCTAAAAGTCTTATTTTTTCGAGTTTTAACGATTTTTATGGACAAATATTGCAATATTATATTGTGACTTTCATAAATACTGTAATTGTGACGATCATCTGAGTTCAAAAAAATTACTGTAAGAATATTTACTTTTCAAGATTGCCAAGGGCTCGAAAATTGCCATTTCTGTGTTCTTAACAAGAAAACTTCATCAGGGTTTCAACCATCATTTATGAACCATCATTTATGAACTCTCCCTCATCACCAAAAAGTTTCAGAGAAGCGATTTCTGTGGAATTCGACACGTTTGTCAAGCACGCCAATGATTGCTCAGACGTCGTCCAAGCTGAATTCAGTCAACTTCTGTTCCCAATCTTCGCTCACAGCTACATTGCTCTCATCGAGAAGCACGCTGCAACCGCTCGTGTATTCTTCAATAGATTCAAGATTTTCATTCCGGAATGCTTCTCGGAATTCGTTTATAAACTATCACTTATCGAGGATGCTATGACACTTCGACCCAATGAATATGTACGGACTCTTCGGGATAACAAATTTCTTGTCAAACTATCGAGACCAACCATCAAACATTTGGAAGTGATTCAGGCGAGAGTAATCGGGGTGAAGAATATCATTGCGAAGCATATCAGTATAGAAAGTAAGTGTTTTGAGAATCTCAGAATTCACTAATGCATTTCTCTGTTTTCAATATAGATGCTGACGATGGAGCTATGAGTCGAACGATGATTGAGAGTCAGATGGGAGGAATTTTAGGAGTTATTGGAAAAGGAGATAAACGACACAAGATGTTGTTTTCGGTGGTGAAGGATGAATTGATGCAGAGTATTGAAAAGAGAAAAATGAAGGGGAAGGATGCAGGAAAGAAAATGCAAACAGTGAGTTTTGAAACTTCAAATAATTAGCTAAAATTACATTTTCAGGCCCAGCACTGTCCATCACACGATCGTGTACCCCTGCCTCCAATCAGTGAACATCTCCGAGAAGAACGAAGAAATTGGCTGAGAGACGTTGGCAAAATGGCCATAATTTCTCCAGAAACCCCAGTATCTATTTGCATGTACACCACTGTCAACGCTCCGATTGGTGTTGCCTCTTGTGATTTTTCGGATGACTCCAGTTTTATAGCAATGGGACTATCGGATTCTTCAATCGTTATCAATGCTATGGATCCGATGAATAAAATGAAGAAATTGAGAGATATGGAATATTTGGAAAAGATCGATATCGAAACAGCCGATAATGTGCAATCGCAGATGTTTGATTTACAAGCATCCACATCAAGTGCAAGGTTTACCGGACATGGAGGTCCAGTGTTCTCTGTGAACTTCTCCCCCGATCGACGTCTTCTTTTGTCTTCATCTGGAGACAAAACTATCAGACTGTGGAGTATGGATGCTCAAAGAAATGTCGTCATCTTCAGATTGCCTGCAATGGTTTGGCAGGCACAATTCTGTAGTCGTGGATACTATTTCGCCAGTGCGAGTGCAGATAAGACAGTGGCGATGTGGAGTACAGATCGGATGAATCCGTTGAGAATGTTTCCTGATGCATACGGAGATGTCGGATGCATTGACTATCATCCGAACTGTAACTATATTGCCGGAGGATCCGAGGATCGATATGTCCGGGTTTGGGATGTGGTTTCTGGAACACGAGTTCGTTTGTTCAGTGGCCACAAGGCAGCAATCACTTCCGTCAAGTTCTCCCCATGTGGACGATATATCGTTTCTTTGGATGCCATTGGAACTATTATGGTTTGGGATTTGGCGTATCAGCGATTAGTGGCTGCTGAAATGACAGAACAAGCTGGAACCAAGGTAAAACATTGAGTACTTGCTTGCTCAAAAATATAATTAATTTCAGGGCCACATCTCATTCACTCGTGATGGAGGTGTCTTCGCAGTTTCACATGGAAACGATAACATTCAGTTGTACTCGTTGGACGCGTTGGCTTCTGGAGCCCAGAATGATGCATTTTCTGACCCAAAGTGAGTACTTTGTACTATCTAATCTAACTATTGCATCGTTTTCAGAGTTAACATGGAAGGATTCCAAATTGGATCGTATCCAACGAAGCAAACTGCTGTCATTGGTCTTCACTTCACTCGTAGAAATCTTCTATTGGGATTCGGATGCTATGGACAATGAACAATTAACAAAGATGCTTTAATCTCAATTATTTACATGTGAATGCTGGTATTTAACTTGATCTGTGTGATTTTCTTTCATAAACATATTCAAGCATTTTTAATGAAAATATTAATTTTTTTATTTTCCATCTATTTACTTGTATTTTCATGTGTTTCTTATAACACTTTATATATCTATTTTGTTGATGGTTTATTAATTTTTTTAAGCATTTAATTTCAGATGACATCGTTCGTCGAAGGGTTGACCAGCCCTGAGATGGAAATCGCTGAGGGAGGAGTTATATTGGACAATAGAACGTAAGTTAATTCATTTTCTTCTTTAAATAACGCTTTGGTTTTCAGAAGGTTTGCGGATCTGAAAGCGATGTTAGATAGCAATAAAGATAATCTAAAAGTGGACGCCATGAAGAGGATAATCAACTTGATTGCTAAAGGAAAAGATGTTAGTGAACTCTTCGCTGCGGTCGTCAAAAATGTAGCGGCGAAAAATGTGGAGCTGAAGAAACTGGTGTTTGTGTATCTGGTACGGTATGCTGAAGAGCAACAGGATCTTGCTCTTTTGTCGATTTCTACATTCCAAAGAGCTCTCAAGGATCCCAATCAGCTGATACGTGGAAGTGCACTTCGAGTCCTAACATCGATTCGTGTTCCAATGGTGGCTCCAATTATGCTCTTGGCTATCAAGGATGCTGTCAGGGATATGAGTCCATATGTACGAAAAGTGGCGGCGCATGCGATTCCAAAGTTATACTCACTGGAACCAGAGCTGGAACCTCAACTTGTTGACTGCATAGATTTTCTGCTCGCTGATAGAAGAAGTTTAGTGCTGGGAAGTGCGGTTTATGCATTCGATGAGATCTGTCCACATCGATTGGATCTTCTTCACAAACACTTCAGAGCCCTGTGTCGTGGATTGGCTGATGTGGACGAATGGGGTCAGATAGTGATGATCAATATGCTCACGAGATATGCTAGACACGAATTGGCAGATCCTGATAAGTCTCCTCCGGATACGGATATTGTACTTCTTCTGAATTCTGCCCGACCTCTGTTGCAATCTCGAAACTGCTCGGTGGTGATGGCAGTTGTGCAGCTATTCTACCACGTGGCTCCCAAAGCTCAACTCTCTCAAGTTGGTAAAAACCTCAATTTCTAATCATAAATGAATCGATTTCAGATCGCTCGTGCCCTTGTCCGACTGCTTCGTGGCCCCAGGGAAACTCAATATGTCGTGCTCACGAACATTGCAACAATCTGCGAACAGAATCCGGTAGAGGAAGGAACTTTCGCCATCTCAAAAGTGCGCTGATATGCAACTGAGACAGCATGATCGCATGTGTGTGGATTGAGCATCAATCCAATGATACCCTCATTCTTTATGTTGTTGTTTTATTATTTTCTTCATACAGTGAGCTGAAAGTCCTTTGTCCCATTATCGAACAAAAAAAAAAACATTCCAGCTCCGAAATTGTCCCACATGAGTGATGCTTGGTTGTGTATCAGTGAACTTTGTCTTGATGGAATATTCGAAATCAGTTTTGTAAACTTTTTTATTTTCAGACAATGTTTGATCCATTCCTGAAGTCGTTTTTCGTCCGTTCCTGTGACAGCTCTCTGGTCAAACAACTCAAACTACATGTGCTCACAAGTCTCGTCTCGGAAGCCAATGTTCATATCATTTTGAGAGAACTTCAAGTAACTTTTCAAAGTTGGAATTCATTGCATATTGATTTTTTCAGACCTACGTTCATATGTCGGATCTAGCATCACCTGCTGTAGAAGCAATCGGAAGATGTGCAGTGCGAGTTGGAGCAGTTTCAGATCAATGCATGACTGGATTGGTTCAACTGATTTCCTCATCCGATGAGAAGGTTGTATGCTCTGCAGTTGTGGTTATCAAGAGACTTCTTCACGCTTCTGCTCCAGTCAATCTTCTTTCTCGACTCATGAGACTCATGCCTAAAATGGTAGCTGCTCAAGCGAGAGCTTGTGTCATTTGGCTTGTAGCCACCCATGTGGATCAAGTCATTCATATGGCTCCGGACTTTTTGAGACTGATCGCCAAGAAGTTCTCCACTGAAAATGAGCTAGTGAAGTTGGAAGCCCTCAAGCTAGCGGTGAAACTTTGGCTTGTGAAACGTGAGGATTCTGAGAAAATTGTCCAGTACGTCTTCCAATTGGCTCGTTTCGATCTCAGCTACGATGTTCGCGATCGGTGTCGATTTTTAAGAAATCTCATGTTCAATACAGAAATTTTATCTCAACACATGGAAGAGATTTTCATGTCGAAAAAACCGGCTCCTGAGTTGATAAGCAGCTTCAAGGAACGAGATCAGTTCCAGTTGGGATCACTGTCGCATGTGCTCAATCAACGATGCACTAAATATATTGATCTTCCTGAGTTCCCAGCGACGTCTAGTGATCCATCTTTACGAAAGGAGGCTCATGCACCAACTGAGCTGAAATTGGATGATAGTGATGAGGAAGAAGAAGAAGACGAAGACGAAGAAGAGGAGGATGAAGATGAAGAAGAGGAGGACGAGGACGAAGAAGAAGATGAGGAGGAGGAAGAAGAAGAGGAAGAATCAGAAGATGACGAAGAAGAGGACGAAGATGAAGAAGAGAGTGAAGAAGAATCAGATGAAGAGGAAGAAGAGGATAGCGAGCCGGAGGAGAAACCCAAGAAACCAGTCAAGAAACCGGTTGAAGTGAAACCAAGTGAGTTGTCCCAATAGGAAATGGGAATATCTTTTTTTAAGAGAATCGGGTAAAATATGACCTTCATGAACAATGTTCCTCATGAAAAAAGCTATAAATTGGTCGAAAACCGTCAAATTTCATAAAAAATTAACAGAGTAACGCCTTGTGTTTCTGGCTATTTCGGCAAGACGTAACTCTGTTAATGTTGGATGAAATTTTACAGTTTTATAGCCTATCGATAGCTTTTTTCATGAGGAACATTTTTTCTGTTGACCGTATTTTCATCCGATCCCTCTGAAAAAAGTTAGTTGTTCACATTCGAACCCAGCCGTGGTCCCAATTGTGCATTTTCTAAAGTATAAAATTACAGAAGCGATGAACGGAAAGTCCACGAAAAAACCTGAAAGCAATGCCATGGATCTTCTGATTGATGTGGATTTCTCTGCTGCAGGAGGTCGTCAAATCATGGATGCTTCTTATATCGAAGAGAAAGAAATTGAACTTCTAAACGTGATCGAAGGAAACGGGCTAGTTTTGGCTATCAGTTATCCACGACTGAATGATGGACAGTACACTGCGATTCGATTTGGAATCACCAACAAGACTGAAGGAGATTTCGTTGGAGTTGAATTGAAATCCGCTGAAGGATTAGATGTGAAAGGGAACTCGAGAATCGGAGATATTCCTGCCGGAGCTCGAGTTTCTGTGGACTTGCTTGTTGATCTCAGTGATAGTGCGACGAGTCGAGAATGGATTTTGGCGAGAGGAGATGGACATGAAAAGCATTTCCGGTTTGAGGTTAGTTTCTAATGGAATATCGTCCAAAATAACATTTTCTAGGTTCCATATGGTGAGCAAGTGCAGCCGATTCGCCTTTCTTCTGAAGATATTTCAAAAGAAAGAAGTCGGTTAGGAGGATTGAATCGACATGTAATTCAACTGGAGAATCCTGTCAACGCTTCCTCGATTCCTCAATTTGTCAATGCCTTCTCCTCTGATCAATCTTCAGTGTTCACGTGCCAAACCCGATCGCGAAAGGACGTTTGTATCCTGACCCTTTCTGAAAAGTCGATTGAATGCTGCTGTGACAACTCGGTGATCGGACGAATGCTGGCGTTCGCCGTTTCCAAGAACTGCTAATTATCCTAAACCTTTTAAAATTACTAATTTATTGTATTTATTGCCCCCCTTCTTTGTATTTTGTCATGTGCTCATCTTTTCTTTCGAGAACATTCCCAATCTATTGACTTGTTCATTGGTGACGGATATAAAAGTAAATTAACATTTACAGAGGCACTTAGAATTTTTGAAACGGTTAAGGAAACAAATGGCATTCTTAAACAATATGAGCAGATGTAAGGCAAAACAAAAAAGAAACGGGGGCAAAAAACTTACCAAGTGCAAATATAATCATGATACAAGATGTCATGGGATAGAAAATGGGAGGAAAGAAACGAATGAATCAAAACCGAAGATCCCTGAGAAAGCAAAGTCGCAGAACGTAGGAAAAGAAAAAGAAAGTGACGAAAGAATTATGCCCGTGTCGTTGTAAGGTGGCTTGAATTGTTATTAGAAGCGTTGGACACACGGATAGTTGATAACATGGAATCCAGCCGCTCGACTTTTGTCATTAGGTCTTTGACGATTCGATTGATGCAAGCCCCGGCGCCCATCCCGGTAGAGACACGGCGATTCTGAAAACTATGCAATCGTTGACAGAGAGTTCCATAAAAGGGTAGACAAATATTTGTCCATGTATTTTTTTGCAGGGTCTTTACAAATTGAGGAGGAAGAACAAACAAGTGACACACCTTCTCCTGAATGTTCTTGTTGTCATCGATGCAGACGTCGTCAATTTTCGAAATAGTCTCTTCCATTCGAACGTCTCCATGTTGAACATCCTCCATGTGAACATCATCGATACTCATTCTGAACGCTTCTTTGCTTGGGCCAGGAGATGGTTCATCTGGCAGCACTTCTGGGTCGTTTCTCAATGGCTCGACGATCAAACGTGGTCTCTCTGCTGTCCGATTTTGTTCCTCACGTAATCGGTGCATCTCTTCAGCAGCCACTTGTCTTTCGTAAAGCTCACTTTCCAGAATGGCGATTTTCTCAATGGCTTGATCGAGTTTGGTGCCAAGATCTGATGCAAGAAACTCTTTGTTTCGCTCGGATCTCTCTAATACGTCATTTCGCTGTTCCAACTTGAGAATTTGCACTTTCTGCTTTTCCACTCTATCTCGAAGCTCAGCATTTTCTCGGCGCAACTGTTCTTCTAGCAGTACCCACTGAGTTCTGGATTCGTCTTGACGGTCCTGGAAAATTGTTATCATCAAAAGAATATTTTTCAGGTTCTATGAATTTCAGAACTCGAGAACTTACTTTGTTTCTCATTTGCTCGGTGGTCAGTTGGCTCGTTTTACTTTCTTCTCTTTTCAACTTCAGCTTCAACTCATCCAATTCTGCGTCCATCATTTTCTCGATTTCCGATGAGCTCGTCTGAAATTCGTTGTACTCATCTCGCATCTGCAGGAAATGGTTGAGCAGCTCTTGGTGCGGTAATCCGCGGATTTGATCTTCTGTCATATCCATAGTTGTCTGAAAAAGGCAGAAATAAGATTGAAAAAAGAACGGAAGGTGCGAAAAAAGTGATGATGAGTTGAGACGAAGTGTGGGACGAACACCATAAACCCCATACGTAATACCGCGCCGTAAACACACTACAACGCTCGACCACGTGTGGACAAAAAGGCAAGAGAATGAAGTGGAAAAGAGAACTGGTCTGACCAGCAGCCGGGGGGAAACCAGAAGCTAAATACTACTATTCCAACCGCAAATGGCTGTTTTTTGAGACGAAGACATGAGAATTCTTAAATGACAACCGGAAATCTGGGGTCGAAATCTGACAGATTGCCTTCTGATGAGGGCGCGTCGAAAAAGTGAGAAGGGGGGAATATCGCTAGTTTTTGACACAAGGCCTTCGAGCAAACAAAAAAGTTTTGGGGGTGCTTCGACTGCTCGCTGTGCTGTGTTTGTCCTTGCTCCCAACACTTCCGCTACAAAAAGTCGAACAGCTGTGAGTCAGTATATCAAAAAGGTATAATAGTGTTCAGCTGGATTACAGCATTAAAACTGCCAAAAAACCAATCATCGGGCGTCACAATTGTGGGGTTTCGTGTCGTGTCTGTGGGCGCCGAATCGCGAAATAAAATTCGAAAAGACGAAATTCAGGTCAAGCGTATGCGATAAGCGGGGTTGAGGGAGCGGCATGAGGATTGTCTAATAACTGATAACAAATATTGCGGAATGATTTAATCGATAAATTCTTGTGATGACTCATTTGGAGTTCTAATTGGATTAGATGAGGTACGAACATGTACAAATTAGTGAACAGTAGGCCACTAGAAAGGAAAACCGGTTGAAATCTGCATTGATGAAATAGATGAAACAGCAGATAATAAATGACCAATTTTAAAGGGTAATATAGGAAATGACGATTGCGGGGGCCACGTCACGAGGGTAGTTTTTTTGTAGGTGGAATAATCTGTTCTGTCATGTTTTTAGAAGTGTGTAGGCAGGCACCACACCCACCCCGATTTGATATTCCGAAATGTAAATGAAAGTGGTTAACAGAAGTATAGTATTCCCGATATTGCCTATTCAGGGCGAAAAAAAAGAAAATGTGATGCGACGAAGGTTAAAACGAATAGCGAACATCGACAAAGAAATAGCGATCGGTTGCAGAAGATTCGCCCTCTTGATCCTTCTTCCGAGAGAAAGAAGACCAATCAAATCAGTATTTGACTTCACTCGTAAAGTGCCAATCGAAGAGCCTAGGAGGGCTCTGTTGACATTTTTCGTTGACTGATGCACTGATCACAAAACTTTTTTTTCGATGCAAAAAGGCTAGCTGAGTAAATAGGTGCTTAGTTTAGAAACACGAGAACATACAGGAATAGATTTGGTTTCCGTTTTACTGAGGAAGTTTTGTTTTCGAAATGTGTGAGGAAATTGGGAAACAATTTTAGTTTTTGGTGTTTGATGAATCATGGAAAAAAACAATGTTGGTGAGGAAAATCGAGGCGGGAAACAAGAAAATTTGGGCGAAAATATTGAAAAACAAAAGAAATAAATTTCTGGAGCTCCGCAGTTTGTCGTGAAGTTTGATGCATACAGACTAAAATTTATTTGAATTTTTGCGGAATTTCAGAAATTTTCCCGCAAGTTTTATTCATTCCCAGGAATCCTGGGCCAGGATTCGAAAATATGCTTCTAGGGTTTAGAATTAGGAAATTAGGGTTTAGAATTAGGTTAGGGTTTAGAATTTTCAGAATTAAAAAAAAAAAAACTATAATTAGAATAAACTCAAGCTTTCAATTTACTAAAAATCGAGAAGCTTCTCGTTTGAAAGCGAAAGCGAAGCGAGTAATACTTTTTTCTAGTTTTCGAAGTGAAAAAAGTCTTGTTGGAGAAAAACAAACGCATTCACAATGTGAATATTACGAAGTTGGAATTCAGAATTCTCGCGCCTTATACTAAATATTTGAAAATGAGTCAACCAGATGGATTGATGGGGAGAAAAGTAAAACAGTATTGAGAAAGGCGGAGGTGGCGAGAGAGAATAGTGAAAGAAGAATACGAGGAAAGAAGAAAAATGTTGGTGGAGTCTTCTCTCTCGTGTAGATTCGCGTGAATGAAGACAGAGTGACGAGCGAGGAGACACAGGGAAAGATGAGAGAGCGTTGTACGCACGGAGAGAAATTCTCGCAATATCGATTCTGGAGAGAAGAAGAAGAAAGAGAGGGGAGAAGAAAGAATGGCACAGCCGTCATCAGACAATAAGTTTGACATAGAGACAACTGGGCAATTAGAAGCGTTGCTTTTCCTCTTTTTTCTTCTTTTGCTTCTGTTTACTACGTTTTTAATTTTGGTTATTTTCTAATGAAGACAGAAAAAAGAAGATTGCAATTGAAAATTTTAATGCGTCAAGTGTACACGAAGGTCAGCTGACGCAATCAGCAGTCTGAAAAGTGTGTGGAAAGTTCTGGAATACTTGTGTCATGGGGTGATGGGGGAGAAGATAAGAGGACAAAGAAGAGAGTTCATTCAACTGGAACTTGCTTCTTCAGAGGAGAATTCTCATATTCTTCTCCTATCTGACCGATTTTATCTTTTTCTTTCTCGATGAATTCTACGCGGAACATTTATTAGAGGACGATTCTTCAATTACATGAATGAATACTAGAATAGTAATAACAGGAAATAAGAAGTTTAGAGATCACAAAAAATTGTACCGGATAAGAATTGACATGCAGTAAAGTAGATTCAATTGAAAAGTGGAGACTTGACAACTTCTGGATCTCGCAACACTTTACGAGTCTCGACACGATGCGGACGAAGTGGAGCCAAGCTTCCGAAACTTTTGGATCTCTTCAAAGTAGTCGATGATTCTTCACTACGTCTTCTGATCGAAGCTGTCGGAGTCTTAAGAACATTCACGAGTTGAGTTGATCGACGTCGAGGGGTCCCTGATTCCTTCTTTTTCCTCTCCGATAATTCTTTGAGTGGCGTTGATGGTGCTTGCATCAGAGAAACAACTTCAGTTAGAGAATCCAAAGTGAGCCGTCTGGATCTCCATGCTCTCGGAGCATCGATCACTTGGTCTGGGGCTGAAATGAGAGAAGATAGAAACTAGTATCGGTAGAAAATACTACTAGAAACACTACTAGGAATACTGAACTAGAAAAAAGTTCTACTAGAAAAAAACTGAAAGATCCCAAAAAAGTAGAACATTTACTCACCGATTCTCTGCTCTGGAATCTCCCTGATTGGAGCACTGATTCTCCGTTTGATATTTCCTCCATCTGATGGTCTTCTGATGAACGAATCATCTGAATCCTCAATGATCTTGGAGATTGTTGGTCTTTTAACTGGAGTTGATTGGAGTTGCATTTTTCTAGTTACTGAATAAACGAAACGAAGGATGTGATATAAGAGGAGAAAAGGGGCGGAGTTATCTTCGGTACGGTTGTGGGGGCGGGGCTAACTAGGGATGTGCCCTGGTGGTGAACACGAAGGGAGAAGAGATAAGGAGAGAGTTTTGGGGGTCTGTAATAATAGAAACATACAATTACTTGAAAACTGTAGCAAATGGCTCCGGGATATCTCGAAAGCGGACATTTCGAAAGTTCCCGTTTTTAACTAAATTTTCAATCTTTCCGTATATATATATTTGTCTTTTTAACAATGACCTATTACATCTAAAATCGCAAAAAAGCATATTGAAAGTTCAAAAAATTAGAAGAAAACACGATTTCTCACTTGCGAAATGTCCGGAAGCCAAGCAAATACATTGTACCGTAATCTAGGACAACATATTTGAATAATTGAAAACAATTTTGGGTTTGGAGATTTTCCAGAACTTCAGATTATTAAAACTACTAGAATCTCAGCAGTGTCAGATTATAGTCCCACACAATTTTGCAAAAATACAGAGTTTTGTGGTAGTCTGAAGATATTGGCAGATGATTGGTGGAAGCGAAATCGGAATGAGAAAATTACGTTTGATACTCAGTTGCTAAAATGATTTTCTAGCTCGGTTCTTTGCCTGAGAATCAAACTCCAGAAGCGAAATGAAAATGTTTGGTTGACAATCAAACTCTAGATCACGATCCTTGACTGATAGTGAGTATCAAACTCTAAGGGGAACAGAGTATGGCAAATTGTAGAAATTTCATAGTTTCAAACTTCTTTTTTGAATTTATCATCACTTCTATTACACAATTCGAAACAACATTACTTTACATATTCTGACTGTCAGAATCTGACACTCAGATGGCTAGATTTGAAAGTTTATGATACTGTAACTATGAGAGCGCAAAGCTCTTTCAGATTTTTTTTTGGTTTTGGGGAACACTCATCATCTTCATGAGACTTTGTATTTCATTCAATTCCATCACCTCCTACATTCCTAATCCATCTCAATTAACTCAGAAGTGCGTGACGTATCCACTCTTCTTTTGGCAAAGAACTCCATCTCATCTTGCCGCTCTTCTTTGCCTTTTCCCCGCACTTGTCCGTCTTCTTGATGTAATTACGTAACTGGCAACACACAAGATGTCGTGGAAGAAGAGACTCTATCTTCACAACTCAAGCGATTCTACAAATGAATCCATGCAAATATTGATTCCTACGTGAACTTAATATGAGAAAGAAGAATGATCAAGAAGAGTGACGCTTCGAACCCTTGACCAGGACATTTTGCCGATAACCATCTTCCACGTGGAACGCCATATAAAAGCCGGGACTCTCCAGCAGAAACCTCAGTTGAGTTGAGTTGAGACAGGACAAGATGAGATGAGATGAGGATCAACAAGAGCCGAAGTCCCACTCCAGAAGTTCCAACCGAAGCCGAAAGATGTCCTTCACTGCCCATCCATCTACTTGCACCGTTCCAGTCGCTGGTGGCCCTCCCACTCACAAACTCGTCAATGAAGGAGCCGACAAGCCCGTCTTCAAGATCAAGTCGCCGTTCGGTCAGTGCCCTCTCTTGAGTCTCTACTCATTCACAATAAAGTGTCAATACAAATTATCTTTGTTCTCTAATTCAGCTCGAATAAAGGTACAAACACCTTTGGCCGAGACATGGTGCATCGAACCGTGGTTTAGAACCCATTGATGAGAGAACTTAGGTATGACACGTCCAGCTCAGCAACCGAGCTCATCATTTCCTGTTTGTTCCGGTTTTCTTCGGAAAAGCGTGGCTCGGAACAAACAGGTTATGAAGTCAAACTGAAAAAAGCATTCCTGCAACTACATTTTCCCTTCACTCTGGAAGAATTAACATGTAGTGTGGTTTCTTTTCGCAACACCAGCTCAACGCCCGAGCTCTCTCTTTCAAATTACTTGCTCCGGTTCTTCGGAACAGCGTGGCACGAAGCAAGTAGTTTGAAATCCCACACCATTCCTGCTCCCAACTCAACGAGATTTTGAATACACACAGGTTTTCTAAATTTTCAATTATCTGCAGGGCACGGGACATTATATTTTCTTTCACAATAAGAATCTTATAAGCCGAACACAGATTAGCAAACAATTCTGAAATTCTCTGAATTAAGTTCGTGCTTCGCTGGAGTGTGGTCCATCCGCTGAAGTACAACTAGCCACAAGGGCATATGATCCATACGATAAAACATATACCTTGGTACATCAGTTGGAATAAAACTAGCCACACAGGTTGGAAGTTAGGAGTCATCTCGTCTCGGCAGCAATCGCCAAGGCGCCAACGACGGTTGTTTCCGTTTCGCGAAGGACGACTAGCTCGACATTTCCACCCCGAATCATACAATACTGAAAGCGGTGTCTTCTACACCTGCATTACCCTAACCTGTATTGTTTTGCGCCGCCATGGAGGCACAAATATGGAAATGTTGGTCTTTATGTGTCTAGGAGGTTAAGCAACCTTCCGGAGATTCCGACCAGTCTCTACCTGTACCATTTGAGGGTAACCTCTACGAGACGATAAATAATGTAACAGGCAATAGGTGACTTAAGTCCCTATCATTCACTACCTCACATCTCGACTCCCAATCACACCGGAATTACAACATCGGATAAACCGACCTAAAAAACAAACCAGAGAGTACATGAGAACTCTGGACACAATTCACGTCCATTTATGGGACAAGTTCTACAACGAACTCTACTAGCACCAAAGTACAATCCAAAAACACTACCACTGAACCACAAATTCAAAGAACAAAACAAAAATCAAAAACACTTTACCACTGAACCCCAAATCGGTCACACTAAACCAAAAATCTACCACTGAACCACATATCTGTCTTATCAGCGAGCACGTCGCTACCTCCGCGAACACTTCGCTGGAAATATCGGCGAACACTTCGCTTCAAATATCCGCGAACACTTCGCTGCAAATATCCGCGAACACTTCGCTAGAATTCTTCACGAACACCTCGTCTAAATCAGCTTATCCCAATTGAGCTAACGGCCGGAAATCCAACATTCCCGCCGTACTAACGACAACAGTTGTCAAACAGTCAAACCTGTAAACAGGTTTTCTTCCTGGCCCCCCAGTGTCGTGGAAGAAGAGACTCTATCTTCACAACTCAAGCGATTCTACAAATGAATCCATGCAAATATTGATTCCTACGTGAACTTAATATGAGAAAGAAGAATGATCAAGAAGAGTGACGCTTCGAACCCTTGACCAGGACATTTTGCCGATAACCATCTTCCACGTGGAACGCCATATAAAAGCCGGGACTCTCCAGCAGAAACCTCAGTTGAGTTGAGTTGAGACAGGACAAGATGAGATGAGATGAGGATCAACAAGAGCCGAAGTCCCACTCCAGAAGTTCCAACCGAAGCCGAAAGATGTCCTTCACTGCCCATCCATCTACTTGCACCGTTCCAGTCGCTGGTGGCCCTCCCACTCACAAACTCGTCAATGAAGGAGCCGACAAGCCCGTCTTCAAGATCAAGTCGCCGTTCGGTCAGTGCCCTCTCTTGAGTCTCTACTCATTCACAATAAAGTGTCAATACAAATTATCTTTGTTCTCTAATTCAGCTCGAATAAAGGTACAAACACCTTTGGCCGAGACATGAATTAATGGGCTGGTGTACCCAGTGTCGAGATAGATACAAGGATAAGGTGTCTTGACATGGTGCATCGACCGGGAATCCATGGCACACAAATCCATGGAGACCCTTGGTGGCAAGGATAGAAGCATAGTTTAGAGAGAAGTGGCAGTTCTCTCAGTCTCCCACATTCGAGACAAACCATAACCATTGATCATAACAAAGATCAACACAAATCCACTGAACCACCTCATTCAAACCAATCACATTGGAACAGTCCGATGCACATCAGGTGTGTCGAGGAGGCTCTCACTGAACCTGTAAACAGGGTTCTCTTCCTCCGCCCCCAGTGTCGCGGCAGCAGAGTTTCTGCTCCACGACTTCCACTCAAGCAATCTAGAAACACTTCTAGAATGACGCAAAGTCATAAACAGTTATTCTTTCTGTAACGGATTCTCCGTGACCCTTTCTTATCTTGATCGCACTGACATCAACCTTGACCTCTGGTTCACCTCCACGTCATCGTCAGCCGCTATAAAAGAAGAGAGAATCGCCAGAAAGATGGATTTCCCAAGGAGTAGTCCCTCGGAGTCTCTGGGACTTTCCTAATCTGAGCGCTACGGATGCCAAGGAAGGACAAGCTGATTCAACCAAGGAGTTCCAGCAAGTGAACCAAAGGAGATGTCAACGGATCTGCCAAGGAGCACCATCCCCGACGCCGCCCGGATGCGATCGGATCTCTACTACGGATGACTGTGCCTCCAAACCGACAATCCTCTCTCCGCCTCTGTCAATCCAACTGCCTTCCTGCTCGTCCTAGCAATGCCGATGAAGTCTACAGATCTGTCGTGGCTCGTCAACTCAAGGATTCCGCCAAGAAGAACCATTGAGAAACTCCTGTCATTTAATCCTAATAAACTGTGTCTAACACCTTATCCTTGTATCTATCTCGACACTGGGTACACCAGCCCATTAAGGTGTCTTGAAACAAGACAAAAATAGATAAGATCCATTGCACAACAACTCTCTGGGAAACTTTATTGTAATGGAGAGTCGATTAAATGAAAAAGAGCTCAAACTTTGGTCGATAATAGTTGAAACTTTCGGGCCATTTTTAACTCTAACGATTGTAAATGGGGAAACAGATATCTGAAGAATAAGCTTAAAACCACAAAATGAGCTTAAAATCTCATTCTTCAGATATCTGGTTTACCATTTACAATCACCATTCCTATCCATACATTTCCATTTCCTCTGCCCAACAGAAAGTGCCCAGAAGGGACCCCCCCCCCCCCCCCCAATTAGATGATGACTGTCTGCTTGCCACGTCACAAACGATGACAGATGGTAAAGGTGAGAATGGAGAACTGTGTGTCTAAGGTGATGGATGATGTAACGAGAGTTTTATGGGAACGTTTGATGTGCTAGAACAATGAAGACTACAATGACCAAACTACACACAGAAGTTTTGTGATGTCACAAAGTAGGGAATGTTGTTTTAGGAACATTTTTAGTTGGGTTAAACTTGGAAAGTTATGATAATACAGTTCAGAGAATTTCAGAATCATTTTCGTAATTATCATTTGAATCTCTTTTCATAATCCTGGAATCTGAGACGCATTCATCATCTAGAATCAGGTAAAAATTAGGATCTAGATTTCAAGCGATATTAATACAATTGTTCTAGAACTTATAAAGTCGAAGTTTTTAGTCTTCAATCTACCGTAAAGTTTGTATTAGAAGAGCATGCCCTCCTATTTTTCCAGCACCAAAAAAAATTCGAATTCTCAAAATGGATCATGACATATGTTGGAGAAGAGGTTTGAAACATTTTGTGTCATGTCCAGTCAACTTTTGACGAAGATTCTTATAAGACAAGTTTCAATCCGTTTGAATTTCAAGAATGTGATCGTTTTGAGCTCATCGGGGTGCCCTTCTATTGAAGACTCCCTTCCAATACAGATTTACGGACATTTTGTTTTTACTGCGTTTTAGGCACATTTTTAGTTAGGATATTGGCTCAGCGACGGTTGACAACTTTGACTCTTCGCAACTCGAGTCGAGTTTCCTGTTCGTTTGCCAAAAGTTTACGTTCAAAAGTAAACATTTCATTATGGACAGGACAACCAAAAACTGGTGAACCATCTTCCGATCAAAGTTAACCAGAATACATAACAACTGACTTCAGCGCAAAACTTTTCCAAATTTCGGATTTTTCTACATGATTCGAATCAAGCCTCGCGGCCACATTCCATTCCCAATTATTTTCGTTTCCATGGAATACCCCCGTGTGAACTTTTTTCTTATCTTTAAATCTTATCTTGATCAAAATTGTCAATGATCCATCGATAGTTTTCCATAGGATCAGTATAACTCTCACTAACACTTCTCTTCTCTACTCGTCCTCTCTTCTCTACTAGCAATTCTACTACTCGTCATGTGGGCCGGAAATGTTTATCAGCAGGTAATACAAAACTATTCCGATGAAGCAAACGTTCTGAATTTCCAGCCATACGTTCCATCGGTGGTTCCCGTCGTGACTCCAATGGTTACTCCTGTTGTCGCTGCTCCAGTCGTTGCTGCTCCAGTCGTTGCTACGCCTGTCATCGCAACACCTGTGGTCGCTCAGCCAATGTACTATGGAACTGCCATTTCTACTCCATATGGTGTTAGATACATTTGAATGAAACTTTTTTGTTCTTTTGGTTCCAGAATCTGAACTTTGGTTTATTGCTTCTCAAAGTTTATTGCTTCGCTCCCATAGCTGCCCCAATGATCAAAGATCGTAAATGTTGAATGTTTAATCGAATAACTCTGCATAGAATATATTCTTCGATGTTCTGAAACCATCATTCTTGTCCGATTCTTGACAAAAATGCGTCTTCTATTCTCTCTTCTTCTCATCATCGTCATCATCGTCCAATTGGATGCCTGTATGTACCCACCATGCCGCAGGACCACGGTGCCAACTTGGTTCACTTCAACACCTCGATATGGAACATGCCAAACGGATACGGACTGTAATCCCTGGGGAGGAAAGAATCCCCCCTATGTTCCCCAATGGGCTTGCGAGAAAGGCGTATGCATTTATTACAGGAACAATTTACCTTCGATAGAAAATTGAGAAAATATTAACTTCTTGTCCGAATAAATGATATTCAGCATGCAACTGCCTTTTTTTATGTTCCATGGAATCTTACAGAAATTCTGATGTTTGCTCTCTTGATGATATATTATCTTTCTCCGCCCAGATCATAAAAAATTGAATATTCGATTAGGAATTCCCCTTTAAAAACTCTTTCTTGTGCCTCATTTCCAACCACAATGCGTCTTCTATTCTCTCTTCTCCTACCCTTCTTCATCATCGTCCAATTGGATGCCTGTATGGTTTTTCCATGCCACGAAGTTACGGAGCCATATAAAAGGCCGTCTGATATCTTCGACGAGATATTTTCGCGTCCAACTCCGAGTCCTGAAAACCGTGGCAAGAGGTGCTACGGCGATGAGGACTGTGCATCCCTGGATGGAGAATGAGATTGCATTCTGTCAGGAGGGATATTGCAATAATTATGATCCCTACAAACCGAAGAAGTAATTGAGCAAATTGTTATTTGTGTTAATATTGTGGCGGTAAAATGCAGCTGGACCTGCGCCACCGCACTCCTGTGGTAAAAGGTCCCGACAAGGTGGTTTTTCCACTGGAGTGCGGTGGCGCAGGACCAGTTGCATTTTTCCGCCACAATAATAAATCATGCGCATTTTGGAGTTTTATTGAAACAATAAAGTTTTAAGGATAAAATTTCTAACATTCTCAGAGCTTTCAGATCTCGTAAGATTCGCTATTTCAGAAATTTCGATTGGAACCAAAAGAGTTTCTTCAAGTTTTTTTTTCAAAGTTCACAGTTGCGAAACATCACAAATGTTCAGTGACACGGTCTCCTACGCGTGAAATAATAAAAAGTTTTGTTTTTTGGCTGTGTCTGTTTTTTTGGAGAGAATACTTTCTGTGATTTCAGGAATCTTCTCAGGTGTCAAATGAGACTATTTGTAGCTAGAAATTCCGGGAAAAAAGAAATTGACATAAAAAAGACTGAAAATTTTCAGTTTGATATGTTTTTAGAGCTGGAAATCAGCGAATAACCATAATTTTCTTGATCTAGGTAAGCACGTAAAAATTCAAAATCGTTGTATCAAAAATCGGACTAGACAGTTTTTAGACAATTGGGCCAAGAGTGTGATGTGATAAGAATTGAACGATTTGGATCAAAACTGAAAGACTTAATATCAAAACCATTTCAGTACTAAATACTCGATTTTGGGACTAAATCTGGATTATCTCGGAAACGGGACCACTTGCGACAAAATCGCTCACTGAAAAGTTGCACAGTATCCTTGCGCTTCTTTTGAGCCATCATACCTTCCGATCGGTCCACAACTAAAAATGTTAATACAGTTTCCGTGGAGCCTCAGTGCTGACAAACTACTTGCTCAATGCGGATTGAGCTTTATTTGACAATGATCTCAATTTTTGATGTCGCTTGCCTTATTTCTTTTCATTGAATGATTCTTCAAAGACCCCTTTCAAAATGGGTTTTCAGGAAGTATTACAGAACTGCATCAGCACTGAGGCTCCACGGAAACTGTATTAACATTTTTAGTTGTGGACCGATCGGAAGGTATGATGGCTCAAAAGAAGCGCAAGGATACTGTGCAACTTTTCAGTGAGCGATTTTGTCGCAAGTGGTCCCGTTTCCGAGATAATCCAGATTTAGTCCCAAAATCGAGTATTTAGTACTGAAATGGTTTTGATATTAAGTCTTTCAGTTTTGATCCAAATCGTTCAATTCTTATCACATCACACTCTTGGCCCAATTGTCTAAAAACTGTCTAGTCCGATTTTTGATACAACGATTTTTAGTTTTTTTCTTTTAACCTATATCGAAAAAATTGTGGTTTCTCGCGGATTTCTAGCTCAAAAAACATGCAAACCCGAAAATTTCCAGCCTTTTCTATGTCAATCACTTTTTTCCGGAAGTTTCTAGCTACAAATAGTCTCATTTGACACCTGAGAAGATTCCTGAAATCACAGAAAGTATTCTCTCCAAAAAAACAGACACAGCCAAAAAACAAAACTTTTTATTATTTCACGCGTAGGAGACCGTGAGTGACGAAATGTCTGTCGCGGAGGCCAGTTCTCGTGCTCTGAGAAATGCTCTGAAGCTGAAATCTGACATTTGAAGGTTCCAGAAAACCCCAGAATCCAAAGAGGAACACAGTACAAAACTAAATCAATCATCCTATCATTTATAGACAAAAAAGCCTTTGAGAATGTTCACTTATGCAGTTGCTGACAATGGAATGGTGACAGTTCCAGCTGGAGTGACTCCGGCGAAAGCAGCCTGAGCATCAGTGGCGTCAGCTGGAGCATTGGCGAAGTGAATGACAAGTTTGTCCTCCTTTGGTGCTCCGGCGGTACGGGTGATGGTGATATCCTTGGTTCCGGATGGATCAATGAAACCGAACACCGGGGTGATACGGTACTCATTGTTGTTCGACGATTTGATCTGAAACGATTCAGAGTTTTCTCGACGTCTTCGGGGTAAGTTCCGAATACCTTGAAGATGAGCTTGTCGGCTCCTCCGTTGACGAGTTTGTGGGTAGAAGAGCCTCCGGCGGCTGGAACGGTGCATGCTGGTGGATCGGCAGTCAAAGACATGTTTCGGCTTCGATTGGAACTTCTTGTGTAGAAGACTGAGGTTTCTCTTTGTTGCTTGCCTTTATTTATAGCAACTTCTTATCAAGATGTACCAATTTTTTCTGCTCGAGGTCACTGGAAAATTGAAATTGGACGTGCTCCTCCAAACAAAGTCATCACGTAGAATCATTTTTCCGAATTCCACGTTTCAAAGCCAATCATTTGAGAATCCAACCAAAAACCTGTTATTCCTAAACTTTGTCTTCAGAATAGAGGCAATATGAGCGGTAATGCATTCGAGGCTCAAATGATACCCGGCACGGCTGATGATCAGAAAAGGGTTTGGATTCTCAAGATTCTAAACCAAAAACACCTTGATTTTTTAGTTAAACTTATGGCTCGAGTCGATCATCTTTCGTTATTTCCACGTGTGGTCGCCTGTCAATTGTCAGGAAATGTTGAAGAGATACGAGATCTTTGAGCTGTGTCTTCGAGCGAGAGAGATTTTCTGGTCGAAACCGCTCTATAGAGAAGTTGGCTGATTCGAATTGCAATAGAGCGCATTTGCATATTACAGGTTGAAGTTCCCGTGACAATAGTTGGTGACATTCACGGACAGTTTGAAGATCTGAAAATGATGATGGATATGAATGGATGGCCGTTTAGTGAGGAGGAGGCGAAAGAAATGTGCAAAAATATGATGACCAGAAATCGAAAGGATCTCAAAGTGACACTTCCGACGACTCTTGGATCTGGAACAGATCGTCAGAAAGGCCCCAAGAATTATCTATTCCTGGGAGACTACGTGGATCGAGGGCCATTCTCGATTGAAGTCGTTCTTATGTTGTTCGCAATGCATTTGAGATGGCCGGATCGAGTGACTCTTTTGAGAGGAAATCATGAATCAAGACCTGTCAATAGACAATATGGATTCTTTGGGGAGTGTTCCAGAAGATATAGTGAGAGGTTGGTGAGGATGTTTGGATTTATGGAAAGCATCAACTTTTGGCACAGTTTTCAGGCGCAGTGATTTTTTATTTGTAAAACGGATTCCTACAAATTTATATGGAAATTCTCAGCTATCGAACTATATAGAAAAGTTCATTTGGATTGAGAAAAATGGAGTTTTTTAAGCACTGTTAGCAGGGGCGGCAGCAAATTTCGGCAATTCAAATGTGAATAACTTTTTTCAGAGAGATCGTGGAAAAATACGGTCAACAGAAAAAATGTTCCTTGTTGAAAGAGCTATCGATTGGTTAAAAAAAAACGTTAATTTTCATAAAAAAGTAACAGAGTTACGCCAAAAATTTCCAGAATCAGCAACTTTTCGGCAACATAAAGCGTAACTCTGTTAATTTTTTATGAAATTTGACGTTTTTAAACCAATCGATAGATTCTTTAATAAGGAACGTTCCTTTTGTTGTTTGTTTTTTTACACGATCTCTCCGAAAAAAGTTATTCAGATTTGAATAAGTTGCCGTAATTTGTGGGAGGCGGTATTCTTACCCTAGGGCGCCATTGACCCCGGGCGTCACGCGGAGCCTATTCCAAAAACGTGAACATTTCTACTTCTCAGGTTTTAGCTCATTTCGAGATTGCTGACGTGGCTTCTTTCTGGGCGGTACTGCGTGGCAATTTTTTGATACTGAAACGCTTCTTCTTTATATTTGACTTGAAGCACTACTAATTTCAACAGTGGGATGGCACAGTGGTTACACAGGTGATTCGCGAAAAACCCATAATAGGTGAAAAATGGTTCGCGCGTAGGTGAATTGGGTACCTTGGAAAAACTTGATCACAGACCTATAATAGGCCTATCGCGAAGAATTGTCTGCGATAGATCTACAATGGACCCATCGCGATTGAAACTCCTATAATAGACCTATCGCGAGCATTGTAATGGATCTATTGCGACTGAAATGACCTATTATTGGTCTATCGCGAGCTGTGTAATGGACAAATCCCGAATAAAATATCAATACATTTATTCAACTAGAACAAATAGAACAACGATAAGCGAATAGGAACCATTTCCATAAATTGAAGTTTTTGGCATGTATGGGAACAGATTTTTTATTCGAAAACAAAAATTTTCTTGTGGGCATATCCCAAATGAAGTTTTAAATTGGGTCTTGAATTCAAAGTTTCCAAACTTCAGCCGGTTTTCAGTTGATTTCCAAAATAAAAGTGCTCAAAACTTCTCCCGTTAAATTTCATTATATTTTTTTGGAAATCAACTGATAAACCACTGAAGTTTTGAAACTTTGTATTCAAGTCTCAATTTAAGACTTCATTTAGGATATGCTCTCAAGAAAATTTTTGTTTTCGAATAAAAAATCTGTTCCCATACATTCCAAAACCGTCAGTTTCTGGGAATGATCCTATCCACTTGTAATCCAAGTGAAAAATTTCTAACAATCAGCACTTTTGTAGTCCTTTGAACTGCATCGGCTGCTTTCTGGTTAAATGTTGAGATTCCTCCGTGTACCATCCAAGGATTATCAGTTCGAAGAATAGTTTTCGATTCCAAATTGAGAGAAGATTGATCTGAAAATGGTTTTCGGAGAGTATCGATAAAGTTTCAACTTGATACTAACCGCAAATCCATAAATCGCTCTGCCGCAGAAAAATTGGTTATTATCATTTTTTGTTCTCGTTGTTTTCGACGCGTCCAGTTGATGAAAATTGAAGAACAACGGTCTGAGAATTATTATCGAAGAGTATCTATAGAATTTTTGTAAAAAAACGGCAAAGTGGAAAAATATAAAACTAAAGCAAAATAAAACACAGAAAATTAGGATGAAAACGAATTTGCATCATTTCGCGATATTTCCATTATAGACCTATTATTGGTATTTTTCCGCAGCTTTCGTGATAGATCTGTAATAGGTGAAAAGTAGACACGATAAATCTATTATAGGAGGGGAGAGTTCGCGATAGGTCTATTATGAACCCATAAGTGACTGACACTTGATTATAGAAAAGTCACGAATCACCTGTGTAAGAGTTGGGATGTGAAGCAGGAGCTCTCTGGTTCGAATCCACGCTATGTTAAAAATTTTTTTGGATTTTTTTGTGGATATTTTCTAGCTCATTTTTCAGGTGACAGACTTATGCTGGGACTTTAATGGCCCCAAGCAAAAGTTTCATGGCTCCGAAAGTTTTTATGGCCCCAAAAAATTAAACATGGCCCATGCATGGCCATATTTTATTTTGGGACCATGAAACTTTTGCTTGGGGTCATCAAAGTCGAATAGAGCCGAGCTTTCTAGCATACAATACAACATTTTTGAGCATCTAATGATGGATTCGCCCGATATTTTGGGCGAAAATTTTTAGCAGGTTTTTTAAGATACCCAAATAGTGGAAAAATTTCCCAATTTTAATTTCGAGGTTTTCTGGATTAACTCACTGGTATTTTGAGGAATTACATATCACATCATGAAAGTGTTCTACCAGATATTGTTTCAAAATGGAATTCTACGGGGATAACAAGAAAACAATAATACCTTTGTCTGATAAAGAACTTGTCAAAATTGGGAAATTTTTCCACTATTTCCACTACGCTATCCCACTGTTGAAATTAGTAGTGCTTTCTTCACGTCAAAGGTACAGAAGAGACTTTTCAGTGCCAACTTTCGACCCAATTTTACTCGATTGCCAGAAGCGTTCCGCAAAAATTGAATTTATATTCTGAAAGCAAATTTCACAAGCTTTCGAATGGTATAGGCCACTTGTAAAAACGCCAGCCTTTGTGTAGAACATTCCCTAGTCATAAAAAAATCTTTGGGAAAAAATGGTTATAATGTTATTGAAAGGTCACGTGTTCTTTTTTTAAAAGATATGTTGCCGGAAAGTATATGATTTGAATGTAGACTATTCTTCCCCGTGAACTATTTGGTCTAGTGGATAGTGCTTTTGATTATCGTTCTCACGCGTGTGGGTTCGAATCCTTCAAAAATCCATCTCCAAAAGTGAGCAAAAAAATGAACACAGGTGATTCGCGAAGCGTCTATAATTGGTGAAATATTGTTCGCGGCTGAGTCAAATGGGTACCAGGGGTAACGCCTGTGATAGACAAGTTACAGACCAATCGCGAAAATCCGTCAATAATTGGTCAGTTATTGGTCTACCGCGAAAAAAGCGTCTACAATTGGTCTATTCTGAGCCCTATATTTCTCCTATCGCGAACGAAAGCGACTATAATTGACCAATCGCGAAAATTTTTTTGGGTCAATAATCGAAAAATAACTGAATCAATGAGCGATATAGAGATAATGCATTTATTTTAAACAAATAACAGAAAGGTACAATAAATTAGAGAAAAATATTCTACAGGAAACATGATAGGGAATTTTTTCGGTCAAAGTGTCTACGATCTAGAATTAGTGAAATGGGGGGAAAGAAAAAAGAGGGGGACAAAAAACATTAATTGTCCAAATTGACGATGCTCCACGTTTCCTTGTTGATTGTAGACGTATTCCGATTTTTCATTGGAGTCCGTGCCCTCATTCGCCGTTGACCACTCAGAATCCGTGGAAATGTGCTTTTGAATAACGATGCCGATGTCGCTGAACTTCACTCTCGGATGCACTGAAATCAGCCATAAGAAGGTTAGAAACCGTAAGATAGACTTACCGATAGCGATGACTTGTGTGAAGGCACTCCCAGCTGAATTTAGCTATCTTCTGCGATTGTTCGTCGACTTTGTCCTTGACCTCAGAAGTCTCGTCGAGAGCTCCATCCACGATGGAAGACAGTGGTGTCGACTGGAAGAAATAAAATGAAAATTGGTTAGCGAATCTAAACTCTTACCGTTGCACTAGTCTCCATTCTCAATTTCTCCTCGTTCGGAAACCGGGCGACAATCGGGGACACAAGCGGAGCGAAGAGGACCGGTAAACTGAGAATATTAGTGGTTACTCGGCGCTCTCTTTCGAATTCTTCCAAAAAATTAGCGTAAAAATGACAAAAGTCTATAAAACCTTGAAAACCGAAAAAAACAAATGAAATTGAGACAAACATGAATGAAAATTGTCGGAGAAGTCCCGTTGGCCTATTTTCGCGATTGGTCAATTACAGTTTTAGCGATTCGTTGATTATCTATTATAGACCAATTATTGGTCTGTCGCGAAACCCCAGTAGATTTTCGCGATTTTCCGTTTATTGAAGCCAAATTTTCGCGATTTGAGAAATATCCTGTTGATTATAGACCGATATCTATAATTGATCAGTCGCGAATCACCTGTGAAGGTTAAAAAACGGCGCCCCAAAAAAAACCGGCGGCGCCCTAGGGTAAGAATACGGGCGCGCGTAATTTGTTGCCGCCCTGTTAGCAGCGAAAAAAGAGAGTCAGTGCTTTTTCCAAAGCCCCATTTTTCCCATTCTCTACTCGGCCAAAATGAACGTTTTCTATATGATTAGATAGCTGAGAATCTCCTTTAAAAGTTGTAAGAATCCGTTTTTTTGAATAAAAAATCACTGAAAACTGTGCCAAAAGTTGACACCTGCAAAAACCAACCGAATCCAAATCTTGCAATTTTGGGGTTCCCGGGCAACATCGAAAATTTTCAGTTTTTGAAACTGACGATCGAGGATGATGTTAATTTCAGAGTCTACGAGGTATTCCAACTGGCATTCAATGTGATGCCTCTCACTGCTATTGTCAACAAACGGATCATGTGTATGCACGGTGGAATTTCAGAAGAACTTTTCGATTTGAAGCAGGTAAATATAGAATCTAGAACCTCAAAAATAGTTTGTTCCAGCTCGACTGCCTGAAACGTCCCCTCGACACTCCTGACATTGGAATCATCGCAGATTTGACTTGGGCGGATCCGGAAACCGACATCGAGATGTACAAAGAGTCGCCACGAGGAGCTGGCAAGATCTTCGGAGCCAAAGCGGTCGATGAGTTCTGCAAACATTTCCAACTGGATCTCATCGTCAGAGCGCATCAAGTTGTTCAGGATGGTTATGAATTCTTCGCCGACAAGAAACTAGTGACTATCTTCTCGGCACCATTCTATTGTGCACAGACGAACAATACCGCGGCGATGCTCAATATTGATAATGATATGGTAAGGGAGATAATTTGAATGAAAGATTACTGTAACATGATTCAGGTTGCCTCTTTCATGCTTGTCAAACCGGTTACCGATATCAAGGAGAATCTGAATGTGGGAGAGAAGAATGAGGAAGAGACCAATCAAACTTAGAGAGAACTTTTGACAAATTTCTGTGTAATAATAAAGATGGCAGGTGCATGGTACTGTACTTTTGATTTTCCATACAAGTTTGAGTAATTGAATCTTTTATTAAAATAAAACACAAATATTACAATGATCAATTTATGAAAAAATTCAATGAAAGTGAAACGAGGATTTCACTGGAAAGTGTGGAGGAGCAATGAACCTCTTCTGAAGACTTCCGTGATTTTGAATTCCCTAAAATCTCTATAACTTAAAAAAAACGGATGTCTCCCAATTATCTAATCTATTTCTCTTATTATTTATCTGTTTCGTAAAATAGCCTAAAATTTTTCGTGAAATGTACTACTTTTGAGGCGGACAGTGATAGTTCACAGCGGGAATTTCGATAACCTTGAAGTCTGAAACTTTTATAACTTTATTCTACGAGTAAATAAATGTTATATTCCTCGAATCCTTTTTAGTCTCCATTCATTCCAGTCAAGATTCCAACAGAATCATAAACCTAAACGACATCTTTATGACTTTTCAATCCGTCGGCAAATCGTCAAAAGGTGTGCGCGAGTTGTTCGATCATTTTACAACCTCTTTTTGATTCTCTCTTCAATGTCCCTTTAATTTTATTCATATGTTCTTCTTCTTCTTCCAATAAATTGAAGAGAAAGAGATGGACACCAGGTTGGTGTAACAAGTTGTGGAGGAACATTAACACATAAATATTACAACTTTATTCGAGTCGAATGGGTGGGCAAACACTACCACGAGAGATCACAACAATTGGAAAATAGAGATATTCAGAAGTTGGAAGAGAAGAGAAAAATGATAGACCGAAATGTCCCGAAACGAAACAATACCCTAAAATCTGAAATAGAAGGGCACCAAAATGAACACAAACTCAAAATTCAAACGGATTGAAATTAGTCTTATTTGAATCCTCGTCAAAAGTTTACTCACAATATATCTTTCTAATCAGATTTTATTATCCATTTCGAGAATTCAGAAATATATTTTTAGGTTCTGGAAAAAAAGAGGGTGATGCCTTTCTAATACAGCTTTTACATTATTTCCCTTGGAGTAACGAACCACATATCTGATTAACTTTCAGAAGAATAAACGATCCTTTTCCATATTACTAACCAAGTTTTAAACCTATAAAAACTCCTGGAACTTTTCAGATTCCGGTCAGAACTCAAGATCAAAAGTTCTCCTCTATTTCGGATGAATCATCTTAAATTAGTCATCATCAAGGTAGTCAAATAGTCTATTAAAATATTTGATAAGCTCAAAAACCACGAGTGTTGCAAAACCATTTCGAAATAAATAAACATGAGGAAGCAAGTGATATCACCTTTGATGTGAGCAAATATTTTGTTACTTTTTCGATAACCACTACCGGAAACGAACTCCTTGAACACATATACAAAATCACAAATTAGTATACATTCATTAATGCAAAGAAGAACCCGTAAGCACATATAACATCACAGTTCACATTAATATAGACAACAAAAAGAATCTTCAATTCAAATATGAAGACCCAGTAACCGAAGTTGTTCAAGTTCTGCTGAAGTCAATCCGATCGTTTCCTCTTCCACTTCTGGAAACTTGATCGTTTCTGTTAGCACACGTGGTGAAAGCACACTCTTCTCACGTTGAACTCTCTCGAATCGCACTCGGCCGTCTAGGGATTCTGAATTCATCGTTCCAACCACTTTCACCCAGATTCCATTGAAGACGAACGGGCGGGAGCGGAAGTTTATCTGGAAGTGAAAATTTTAAAACGATTCGAAGTTCATACTCTTAAGAGTTAAGAGAGACTGGAATGACATCTGGAACCATTTTTATTCCAAGAGTTGATCAAACGGAGAAGCGAAAAAGAAAAGCAACGGAAGAGAGCTCTTAGAAAATCTTCATTTCAGAATCTTGAATTTCATGAAACCGTAATCTTGAATCGAGAACTTTCAAACTCTGTTTTTTTTTTAATTTTTTTTCGGTTTTTCAAAGTTCAAAATTCAAAGTCTTGAAATGTCTTTCTTTCAGACAGAACTTGGCAATTCAAATCTCAAAGTTTTCAACTTTCCGGATTCTCAAAGTTAATGAAACAGCTCAAATCAAACTTTTTGAAAAATGTTTTCCCTTTCACCTTTAATACCACTAACCTCATTTCCATTAGTCTGACACCATTCCAACTTGACCGGAATGTTGATTCCCATCTTGCAGAACGTCTGAAATGTGTTAATCTTTACACGGATCTCTCCCGGATTGTCCTTGTCCCAAAGATGACATCTAACCGTGTCATTCTCCCCCGTTTTCCCCTAGTTTTCAATCTGATTTCTCGCCTCAAAACTAGAAAGTGTTGAAAAAGAGGAAGAAAAATGGGGAGGGGCGGTGATAACGAGCGGAAGGAATTATCAGGTTGGCGCGCACGGAGAGCCGAATAGTCTGTCTACTGTCATGGAAATTGAATTATGAGAGGAAGTGTTCCGATGGAATCCGGAATATTTCAATTAAAAAACATGTAGTTATTAGAGAATGATCAGACATCAAGGGGACTTTTTTATTGAAACTTATATCATTAGAAAGCTCTGTTCAAACCATTGACAAATAAATACAAAGTTTGTCCCCTCGAGGTCTGTGAGTCAAGTTTTGGACCAATCTAAAGTTATTTTTTGTGGACGCAACGAATTTCGGCAACTCATTCAAATGTAAATAACTTTTTTCAGGGGGATCGGGTGAAAATACGGTCAACAGAAAAAATGTTCCTTATTGAAAAAAACTATCGATTAAGAAAGCCCTCAAGCCCTTAGAAAGCCCTCAAGTTTCATAAAATATTATCAGAGTTACGCCCTGTGTTGCCAGAAAGTTCCAACTTGGGAAAATTTTTTGGCAACTTTTTGGCAACACAAGGCGTAACTCTGTTAATTTTCGATAAAATTTGACGATTTTTAAACCAATCGATAGCCTCTTTAATAAGGAACATTTCTTCTGTTGACCATATATTTACCCGATCATCCTGAAAAAAGTTATTCACACTTGAATGCGTTGTCGAAAATTTGTTTCCACGCGAACAATCAAATTGAAATTCTTAACTTGGCTTATAGATTTATAGAGGGGAAACTGTTTAGAGGGTTGTCAATGGTGTATTCAGATCTTTCGAATGATATAAGTTTCGATGGAAATAGCCACTTTGATATCTGACCACTCTCTGATTAGTTTTTTTGGACATTATAATGACTAGCTCTGAAAAGCATGACATAGACTCCAGATTCTAAGATTCACACTTCATAATGAGATTCAAAAAACTAACCAATGGCATTTCATCTCTCTCGATATGATTCTTAAACCGATCCCTCCGTTCATTAGCCGGAGCATGCTCAAAAAGAGAAAATTTGGCTTCCGTAAAATGAGAAAGTTGCGTTAGAAAATAGTCGGTTTGGAATGAAGCTTGCTGATCGCTTGTGGTCCTTCTCATTGTTTCCAAACGAAAAGGTGAAGAAGATCCCAGGAATACGACAGATAGTGGCCTTTGGGTGGACGGACGGCTGGCAGGAGGCGGAGCGATAGGGAAATGAATGAAGGGGAAAAGAGGTGTGATGCGGGAGAAACAACTTGATGGCGTGGAATAGGATGGGAGTAAATAGCGAAGAATATTATAGAATTTCAGACTTTTTTCTATAATAAAGGGGTTCATAGGTCGTAGTAACGAACTCTGATTTTCATTGTCATCTCCACCTACTCTAACGTCATTGGTGGGGACACAGTATACTCTGATGGTTTATGTGACTCAATTTCTACTATTGATAGTTTTAAAACTAATTTTCTTTCCTTTTTTTTGCTCAATAATCGATGAAACCAGATTTTCTGAAAATCTTTCCGATTCCTTGCTCGTAAAATAATGGGCATCGTACGCAAACACTAATGCACAGATCCACCGTAATCCTCGGCGAAAATTCAAATTCGAAACAAAAACATTTCTTTTTTTTCGCTCGCAACACAGTTTTTCGATGTTTTTTTGAAGATTTTCATACATTTTCTTGTATAATTTTTTGTCCAAATAATTATAAAACTATTTTCAACAGTTTTTGCATGTTTTTCTCTTTCAATTCCCGCGATTTTCTTCGAATTCCTTAAATTTACCTATTTTTTAGCACCTCTGTTCATTTCTATCGTTCTACTCGCAGTAACACAGCTAGCCGAGGTATGTCGACTCCAGTCCGTCCAAATCCCTACTCCAGAGCCGATCGGAGCTTCCGAAGCTCCGTGATTCGTGGCCCAGCGGGAGAGCGCAGAAAACGAGTGGCTTCTCCAGTTCGATATAGTCCGATATCGAGAATCGGTGAGTTTCCGGCGGTTCTTTTTCATTTAGAATATTTTTTTTGCAGCTCCATCCGAATTGACAAACGCTCCGAAGGCCAAGAGAACTAGACAATCTCGTCTACACATTGACAGTTTCATTCCTTATGAAAACATTTCTCCTCGTCCGGAAGGTGTCATCCATCCATCCCCACACTATCGCCAACACATGCCGATTGCACGGCTGCAGTTCGACAACGAAGATTTCATGGATATGTATGCAGATGATCAGAATATAGACGCCCCACGTCATCACCGCCCGGATTCGGTTGCATTCCTCTCTCAATTTCTCTCGGAAGCACTCAACGCTGTCATCAATGAACCGCCTATCAATAGCCCATTCATCTCCCCACGCTTGGCAACTCTTCGTCCGCGTTCTCACCTCAGAACTCCAGAATACCGTTATTCGAGAAAGAAGACAACTGCAAGCCTTCAACCGAAACTCACCCGCTCTCCCCCAATGCATGCTGATAAAGAAAACTAATCAAGCATCCAAATTTTAGCCAAGTTGTATTTCTATTCAGCCTCACTGCTTGCCTTTTTGTATTTCATTTTTGCAACTGATCTCGTTTCATGCTTTTTCACTTGGATTCTCATACCCACCTCTATTTTTTCGTATGTCTTATCTAGTGTACCTGCTCATCTCAAACCTCCACTGAAACCCAGAGTAAACTGTACTATTTTTAAATCAGTATCGTTTTTATTCGTTCTGAATGAATGTGAGTATAGAATCTTCTAGCTAGTAAATGAATCAGAGATGAATATAGACTAGATATTTAGTAAATAGATAAATTATTTCCTCGATTGGAGTGGTGGACTGATCTCACGATGAGGCAAATCCTTTCGTACCACAAAGCTTCGGAATTCTTCAGCACATTTTGTGGAAACCTTGATAATTCTTCGCTGCTCTCTGACAATGTCTCCCCATAAATAAATGTGTCCACATGTCGGACAATTGGCCTTCAAAGGGTAGATATGATCCATAAACTCGTTTTTGCCCTTCAGACCGTGCTCGGCTAAACATTTCGAATGAAAGTGCGAATGACACGTCATCGATACGCAACGGACGAGGCTCCAAAGCTGAAAAGGTTACAGTACACTTGACCTAATGATAAGAAATGGTTTTTGGTTTTTTATCAAGTTCACCGTACCTTTTCGATATCTTTTCCACACAAACGACACTCGCCCATTTCCACGTAGTCTTCTGATTTAGCAGGTACCAAGCTCATTTCTTTTTTCACTTTTCCATATCGCATTTTTATGTGAGCGGGTGGAGGGCAACTGGTCGGAAATGGGATTTCTTCTTTCTTAAAAAATATTACTTTTGAATTAATTTAATGAAAATCATTACCGTTATCAACCATCGAAAAGTTAAAGCGAATCGACTGAACGCGTCACTGTTCATTAGCTCACAGGCTATTCGAAGTCTGAAATTAGAAAACTCCGAATTTGAAATTCCAACCAGGCTTGCTCGGAAAAATTATTTCGGAGAATCGAAAAACAAACATTTTACGAATTTTCAACTTTCGGGAAATCGGAAATTTTTTTTCCGAATTTTAGTTTTCGGAAAACCGAGTTTCCGAGTTTCTCCCGTCTGTTGTTTTTTTTTTTTGGAAAAACGGAAAAAATATCAAACAGTCCAAAATTGGCTTGGTCGGAATCGGAAAAACGAGTACTCATTTTTTCCGATTTTCTTTGGAAAAATTTTCCGGAAATTTTTTCCGACGGAAAAATTTCTCGACAGAAAATTTTCCGAAATGTTTTTTTCGGAAGATCGGAAAAAATTAATAAAAATTGTCGAAAAATTAGAGTTTCGGGAACTGGATTTTACGAAAAATGTTTTCCGAACAAGCCAAATTCCAACGATTCTTACTGATAAGCAAACGGTGTCTCTTTCCGTTCCTTCTTCAACGACTTCTCTTTTAAAGACTTCGACACCGTCGGATTCTGCCAAGCCCATTCAAAACGAAGAGCTGCCACGTGGTTCGGAAAGCCATGTACTACGCATACCATGTCCCTGGAAGAATAGAATTGACACTGCTCTAGAGAAAAATACAGTACCATGGTCCTCGACTATCAGTTTTCTTTGCACCCCCTTTGAATCTCCCTCCATTGTGTTGCATGATTCTTCGATTCGGGTCGACTGTGTAGCCGATGTAGCAACGATTCTTGTAGCACGGGCGGTCACTTCGACTGATCAGACAGTACACACCGTAGAACTCGTTTTGAACTTCTTCCACTTTTTCTTTTCGTTTCTTCTTCTCCGGACTCAACAATGCTCTCAAATTCAAATCAGCATCCGCTTCTTCCTTCTCTTTTTCATCGTCTCCGTCACCCAAATCTTGAAATTCGACATCTTTCTGCACAAACGTTGAGCAAATTTTGCTCATCGGAGGTTCATTGATCGGCTCTATAATCGGTGTCATACAACTCATCGAGACAGATCTTCGACGGAGGGAAACTGGAGTTTTGGGAATATGGGAATCGCGACGAGGGGTGAATATATTAGTGGATGGACCAGCGACTTCTGAATCTTCGGGAATCATTGATGAATTCGATACACCGAACGAGAATCTGAATATTGAAATAATAAAACAACAAACTAGAATCTCGGCTTCCGGATATTTTGAAAGTGTGAAATTTTCGCCTAATTTTTTCAACATTTTTACTTTTTTTTGTATAAAAAAGCATTTTTTAAATAGATCGTAAACGCAGAAAAATAAATAATAAATGTTCCAAAAAATTAGGTAAAAACGCGATTTCACTTTCGAAATGTCCCGGAGCCAGAATATCGAACCTCATTTTCTTATCCCCGTCAAATGTTTTAGGAATCCCTTCTATGGATCTTCTCTTCGCTGCCGGTGGACCTTCCTCTTCAGAATCCGAAGACAATATGAACGTCTCCATCTAAATTTTCCCCTATTCCTCTGATCCCAGTTTTTTCATGTATTTGTACCGGACCATCCAAGTTAAGAATCTGGAAAAAACATTTCCTTCTCTGAAACCATATTTATTTTGGAACTGATGCATGAAAAATCATCAACGAAAATAGAATATAACACAAAAATAATAGAACGGAACCTGTTGAAAATGTGAGATGAAAAATTGAGGACGATATAAAATTTAGAAAGCATTGGAGGGAGTTAAGCAAATAAAAAGTGGGTAACTAGAAGAATCGGGACGACATTTTCTGTGCCTGCTCGAAATCCGCCACCTTCCGGAAATAGATTATCATTTTCTGATCGGCACTCTTCCTCAAACTGGCCACTTCTTCAGCCAGAACTTGATCCTCGGGTGTTTTCACACTCATTTTGCGAACGTAATCTCCGCTTCGAAGCATCAATTCGTCAATAACTCCATATGGCAACCAGGTACGAGCATTTGGCTGTGAGACTTTCAGTGTTTCGTGCTCAACAACTTCTCCGAGAACTTGAAGAGCAGCCCCGTAGCTTTCAAAATCGACCAGGCATCTCATGTAGTCGTTTGAATCGCTTTTCTAAACATCAATCCGTTAATAATAAAAGCAAAACGCGTACCAACCTCGTAAATACTATGCAACCAATAAGGAACTGTTATTCCATAGGTCAAAAATGCTTCAGCTGCTCCTCGAAGTGGTCTGGAATCTCCGGGCCATTCCGCTTGCGCCGCGTCCACAAAACCTCGTACAACAGCCCAATGGTCCTCGGCGGTGGCAACAGTGGCACAGTGTCTTCTGTTGAGTCGAACCCATCCTGCTTGATGTGTGGCAGCAGTTTCGATATCAAGATCGTCTCGAAGTGCATCAATCATGATGGCTTCTCTGGTTACTGTGAAATACAATTTTCGAGAGTCGATATTGAACTGCCTGGAAATTAATAGCTATAAGAGCGAAAGTAGAAGACGTTGCTCAACCTGGCAATGTCGAAAGCGTCATCAAAGTGGAGATTAGTCACTAATAGCGAGAATAAGTCCACAAGATCGGTTGGTGGCACTCCTTTGAACTGATCAGATGAGAGAAGACCGACTCGTGCAGAGCACAAAACCCACTCATCACGAATACTGGAACAATCGGGTAAAATTTAAAATCCTATTTCGAAGGACTCACTCTTTCTCTGTCAAAACCAAAAGCTTTCTTCTCTTACTAAGCGGAAGCTTCACATGTTCTGTTTCCATCTCCTCGTCACTTCCGAGTGCATACGCCATTTGACGAGCTTTGAGTACTCCGATGTCGACGTTCCCACCGGATGAGCATGTTCCTTGTGATGTTTCTGGCGAAGATCCGGATTCTGTGGTCGTACTGTTTTTAGCTTCTCGCTGAGATTGTGGACCAGCTTCATCTTCATCATCTGACGGGATTGGGAAGACCAGATTGGTGTCGGTGCAGTCGTCATATATTGCACGTTCATCTGTACCAACTTTAACAATTATTAATGATATTCAAATCATATTCTTACCATCGGGTTCCATACTGAGCACAGATTGAAGGTTGAGAACGGCGGCAAGACAGTCACGTCTTCTACGAAGCAACTCTGCTGTCATGCAAGTAGCCGATTCGATATGACGAGCGTATTCATACATGGCACACGCGCCTTTTCTGAAATCCTTTCTTGCAATGTAGAATGCGTATAGCAACTCGAAGTAGTGCTTCTTCTCGGTTGGAGATTGACGGCAAGCTGCATCTCTGAGAAAATCTTCGACAATCTGTTCGTGAACGCCAAACTTCATCGTCGCGATCGTTTCCCATTCACCGACAGCGAGCATCAATTTCAGCAATTCACATATTGAAGCTCTTCTCGTTTCCGCACGCAAAGTGGTTTTCAAAATCAATTTCAAAGCTTGGAACCATTCTCGTCGATTTGTCAAGTGATTGAAAAGAGTGTTAGAAATCACTTGAACGCTTTCGTTTTCAATTGGGAGGCTTTCTATAGCTTTCATCGACACTGCACACACTTCTTCTGCATGTCCATGTTCTTGAAGGAAGCGAATCACAGTGAGGAAAAATTCAGAAGCCGTCAGATGTTCAATCGGATCTTTGGTCTTTGGAACTGCAAATCGATTCGGGAGAAGGAAGAAAACGGCTTTTCGGAGAGCAACGTTTCCGTCTGTGAATGCATCCAAACATGACTGGAATGCAGACAACGCCTGAAATGATTCATTTAAATATCTATCGATTGTGAAGGGAATAATACCTTAACAGGATGATCTGTTCCCGAGTACGCAATTCCTCGATAAAAAGTGATAACTGGTTTGAGAGCGCGTGTTTCACTGATGTAAGAATGGAGAATTATGAGCAAAATCTTGTATTGTTTCATCACAACCAGCCTTCGAAGCAGTACGAGAACTTCAGATGTGGACAGCAAAGCACGGACAGCGGATTCAGTAGTCACGCCAACGAACCAATTGAAATCACTATCGCGAATTTCATCGTAGCCATTAGGTCCATATCCTCCTTCTCGTTTCATCATTGCAAGTCCTTCATTATCAGCCGTCAGCCATGTTGCGATACTCATTTTTACTCCATTCTTGTAGATTTTCAAATCAAGTTGCTCGTTCAATTCTCGATAGACACGAATGATTTCTCTCAACTCGCAAGACAGGGCTTCAACGTCGCCAAACGATGGTGCGCCGGCTCGATTTTTTTGCTGCAATTTCTTTCAAGATTGGTTAGAGAGAATATCAAACTTGAATTCGTTACCTCTGTGATTGCGTTGAGCAGCGCTTGAAGTGTTAGCGCGAAGTGAACGCGCGATTCGACTGTTTTTCGGATATTTGCAGACACAATACTCTGTGTAAAATTTCCTCCAAACACCTGAGTACATGGATCACCAAACGGTCTCGCGTTGTCAAAAGTAGATCCAGCAACAAATGCTGTTGTCAGCATAACGATTGGGGTTTCGAGTGCAGATTTGATTTGAATAAAACGTCCATCCGAGTCATAATCGTATGCATTCTCCACATCATCATCGGCCATTGGAACACCATGCTTAGCACTCATAAGCCGAAGTCTTTCCCGGTTCTGAAAAGAAAAATAGCAATAGACAATGGCCGCTTGAAAATTTTAAATTTACCATGAGATAAACACGCCTATCGGCAAATTTGGACGCCTCTTCTATCAAATCTACAAACTGCTTGTTTGGAATCTTTCTGTACTTTTCTTCCACATGTTCTGGCTTCGGAATGTTTTCAGTACTTATGATATTGAGAAACTCCGTACTGTTGTCTCCAAGAATAGTCATCCGATCTTTGTGGATCACCGACATTATTTTGAGATCTCCAGCGAGTTGCATTGGGGAAAGAGAAATGATTCCACGAGCAGCAAAATCAAGTTCTTCACATGCACGTAGGAGAGACCACCAGAAACTGAAATAGTTTTGTTTTACACTACTTTTTTATTCATAATGTAGCTTACTCTTTCACAGCAGTTGAATGCGATTCTTGAGGAGCATTTATTCTTAATCGAATACTTCTGTCAGTCTTCTGTTGGAACTTGCGGTTAAATTCGGTTGAAGTCAGGTAGTTATCAACGACTTTAGAAAGCTCACTCCAATTATTATGACGGATTTGTGCTAAAGCTCCACGGAAGTTATCCGAGACAATCTGAAAGACAATTCATGGCTATTTAGTTTTGTTTCAATAATACCTGAATGGCACGGAATACGATATCAAACGAATATAAATCGGTGTCAAAAACTGTGTCGATGAGTGTTTCAATGTTTGAATCAGCTGAGAGATTGTAAGGTCTTTCCGGTGCAGAGTCCATTTCGTCCTGGTTTACTGGTTCTCCTTTTGCTGCAGCGGGTGAAGTAAACTGACGAACATTGTGCCAATCGAACTCTGTGAAAACTCTCGTCGCTTTCCAATTAATAGCAAACGAGAGTCTCTTCATTGAATAATTCTTTTTAGCGGATGAACTATTGAACAAAGCAGTCAGAGAGAACAGTGCAGCTGTCTGAGGATTGTAGTCTTCCCTGAAAAATGAAAAATATATTATTGAAAGCAAAAACGGCACGTACAACTCTTGAGTAGCATCCATTTCATCAGCATCATTCGGCGGGAAATATGTCTGAATGAGTTCCAGATCCACAAGCCTTTCATCTTCCGATGTTGTGGTTTCACACATCTGCATGTGATGCAGCTCGTCGTTCGACATTTTGAGAATGTGAACTCTCAGCCCAACACTTTTCCCGCCAATCAAAACTTCACATCCAACGATAAGAAGCATATCGACATCGAAAGTGTAAGCCTTAATTGTATAAACCAGCTCCGCAGGCTCTCTCGAACCAGGTTCAGCTACATCATCATCGTTTACAGCTTGGAAATATTTGCCTTCTGAGGCGAAGTACTGATTCAAGTCAATGGAGTTCGGCAATTGTTTTCGTGTCTCCACATTCCAAGCTTGTACCCATCCATCTCTCGTTACAGCGAAAACAATATCCGCCTGTACTGATATCTTTCGTTCTCTGGAAACTCCTGCGACTGGACGAAGATTCTTCATGACGCATGCATCGCTAACGCGTCGATCCGTCCCACCAAGGAGCTTTCCCAGAATTCCAACTTCACCAATTATGTACTCTTCGTGCTTATCTCCTGGATCCGTATATGATCCCATTGCAACAATAACTAATTGACCGTCGGCGGTACAGTAACTGATCTGAAAAGTGAACATGCGTAAAATTGAAATGATGCTAATTCTTACAGTGTTTTTAGTGGGATGATGAGTGACACTCGCTCGAATTGGACGCCCAGGAGATGTGAGAATGTGACAGGTTTGGTAACGACGGAACTCTTCATCTTCTTTGATCCTGGTCAGGATAGAAAACGTCTAAACAAAAGTCATATTGCATGGATAATAACTTTTTTGAAAATTACATCTCTTCCTTTGGCATGAAGCTTAGCATAGAAACGATGGATCGCAGAAGCTGTAGGGACAACAATGCACAGAACTCCCTCCTCAAAAATTGTGATGGATGTTCCAGGAATGATCGAGGTGCGAGTGAAGTCAATACAAAGAGATCCATCGGTGATGGAGAATAGCAACGAACGTTCTTCGATAAACAACTTCTGACCAATAGCACGCCACAAGAAAATCCTGTCGGCATAATGAGAGCTGTGTGGAAAAGTGGCGATTCCTCCGGATGGTTTTGCTTCGAATATGTTGGCGTTCAGTGGTGCATCTGAAAATTAGGATATAGAGAACGTTGATTATGGTGTATGAAACTTACTGCTACTGACGGAAAAGGTTCTAGACGGTTTGATAGCGAATCCGTTCCCAAAGCTTATCTCGGAACCGTACACCAGGTCCATCTGTAAAAAGCAAAAAAAAATGAGATAGGAATGAACGTAGGGAAACAAGAGGAACGGATTTTGGCACCCGTAAACGGGAGCAATTGGGCGCGATAAAAAAGGGAAAATCCGTATGGTCTTGACTATCACAACATGAAGTTTTGAATCGTTATTTAAAATTATAAACCCCTCATCAATTTTCTGAAAGTTTCAGTCTGAAACGACATCCTTCGAATTCAAAAAAGGGGCGGAGACACCGTTTTGCAGCACTGCGGCAGGCACTTTTGCAATCACCGCACGGTTTACAGCAGCTTGCAAACGCGCGCCGTCGGCGACAAGAAACAAAACACGCGCGAAAATCTGATTTTGGAAGAAACAGCTTTTTGCTTCACATTTTCGGATTTGTCTCCATAGCAACTTGCGTTTCTTGCTCTTCCAATCCAACTCGATAACTTTTTTATCCTCAGAGTATGGAGGACAATTCTGTGTTGAATGAGGACTCAAACATTGAGGATGTCGCTGGCAGAGAATCCGCGAATTTTGTGCCCAACAATCCTAATACGGCTGTGCCACGAAAATCGATGTCACAGCCATCGCTGGCCGTCACTGGAGAAGTCGAAGAGGAGTCTTCGAAGCCGACTGTCAATAGACAAATGACCAACTCGTTTTCTAATTCCAATGTGAGAGGAAATGTGAGAAGTATCCCGATCATTCAGACGTGGCATGAGAACGAAGAACTCAAGGGACAACTCTATAGTTTGCGGGTAAGCAGTTAGGATAATAGCTCAGGAGCACATTGTGTTTTCAGTGTGAAGTGCAAATGCACGAGCGACGTTATCTGGAAGCAAAGGGTATGTGTCATAGAAAAGTTCAAGATGTTCTCGACGAATATGTTGAAATGAAGCTTGCTCAAGATGAAAACGAAGCCAAAATGAAAGAGTACGCCTTATTCAAAAGCGAGTTCCAAGATTTGAGCAACAAGCTGGATGAGACGGAAAGCAATTTCGCACGACAGCTAGAGCTCTTCGAGCAGCAGAAAAGAGAGATGGAGCAAAGAATTCGCGAATTGGAAGTTATTCCGACATCAGATGCAAACAATACAACAAATTATTCACTTCGTGGAACTCTTGATGATATTATGAAGAAAGATGACCCAGACTTCACTCTGACTTCCGGTTTTGAAGAGAAGAAGATTAGAGAACTAGAAGGCAAACTGTTCTCCGAGATGGAGAAGGTTGCTGAGTTGGAGCAGCAAATTAAGGATTTGCGAGACGAAGTTGAGGATCAATCCGCTAGACTTGCTCAGTCGGAAAGCATTCGCGCTCAACTAGAGGCTGTTGCTTCGCAGATTTCTCCAGGACCAAACATTCCCAACTCGACTTTCATAATTGGAAATGCTCGTGAATCACAAACCGAACAGCAGATCAAGTACATTGATGAGCTGGAGAAGAAGCTCACAGATGCTAAAAACGAAAGCGAAAAAGTGCGTCAGGCACTTGTGGAGTACATGAATCGATGCAGTAAACTGGAGAATGATATTCACAAGTTGAAGAAGAATTCTACATTTGATTCATCGTCTATTCTTATTGGTGGAAAGACTTCAGAAGAATTGAAGGCACAGATAGAGAAAGTGAACGGAGAGTTGAACGAGTTGCGTGCCGAAAATCGTGATCTTCGTATTCGTTGTGATCAACTAACTGGAGGAGACGGAAATCTTAGTACGTCGCTTGGTCAAAGTCGATTGATGGCCGGAATATCATCCAACGATTTGGCCAGCTCCGTAAATGACAATGAAACCGGTGGCACATCGATGCGTATTCTTCCAAGAGAAAGTCAATTAGACGATTTGGAGGAGAGCAAGCTGCCCCTTATGGATACCAGTGCTGCTGTTAAGAAGGTGAGGTCGGAGCTTCACTTCAATCTTACAATTATTCAATTTACAGAAGCAAGCATTCGATGATGCATACAGCGACTTTGAGTCGATCAAGGACATTTTGGTTAGCAATCCTCATGACACTCTTGAGAGTAAGTTCTGCTCTTGTGATTCAAGAGACCCATATTTGTTTCTAGGTTCTTTCAACACATCGATGCCGCCACCAGATCGAGATGCCACACAGTCATTCCTCAGCCATAAGAGCTTCAAGAACTCGCCTATGATGGCACAGAAGCCGAAACCACTTAACATGCTTTTCAAGAGCCATCAAAACGAGACTGCTGATCAGATACAGAATCACTCGTTCTCCACTAAAACTGCTTCTCCCCATCCAGCGCATAGCCACATGCCGATCCTGCATGATATGCAACAGATTCTTGAATCTTCTGCCATTCTTCTTGAAGGACAACATGATGCTGTTGCAAACGTCGAGAAGATGCAAGTGAAGTTTACTCAGGTCAGAGATGCACTTTCACGACTCTTCGAAAGACTCAAGTCATCTGCTGCGCTGTTCGAGGACATTCTCGAAAAGGTATAGATTGATCATTAGAGAATGCTCAAAATTATGTTTTAGATGGGATCGAGTAGCCCGTTGGCTGATCGTATCAAGCAAATGAAGCTTGCATTTGAGACCAGCATTTCTGATCATGCCGACGTCTCAGTTATCCTTGAAGCTGCTGAAAAGGATCTTCATAACATGTCAGTGAACTTCTCGATTCTCGAGAAGTCAATCGTCGCTGAATCATTCGTCGCAGATATGTCAAGACGGTTCACGATTGCTCCCGATGCTGAAGGCAAGATCTCAGTGTCTTCTTCCCATATTTATTTTATATTACAGATGTAGCATCTTCTTCTCTTTTAAATGCATCATACAGTCCAGTCTTCAAGTTCTCGAGTCACGCAGCTGAAGTTGAGAAACTTCAAAATGAAGTTGTGGAGTTGAAAAACGAATTGGAGAAGGCTCGAGCGAGAGAGATGAGATCACCATTACAAACTTCCCCAGGAAGATTGTCCGATGTTCAAATCAAGGCAGCCCAAAACTTTGAGGAGCTTGAAGTGTGTCAGGCAACACTGAAGAAGGTCGAATCAGAGAAATCTGATTTGATGCACGAGATCTCCAAACACGAAAAATCGCATCACAGACTGGTAATCGAATTGGAAGACGTTCGAAATGAGCTAGAAAGTGCACTGGCTCGCATCACTGCTGAACATAATGCTCGTACACAGGCTGAAGACATGTTGGAAGAAACGAAACGAGCAGTAGAACAGTTGAGACACGAGCATGAAAACGCTGTAATGATTGAAGTAGACTATCGTGTGACTGAGGCTCGTGAGAAAGTGGAAAAGGAGAAGAAGGAGGTTATCGATAGTTTGACTGCTGAGCTTCGTTCTGCTTTGGCTGAAGAAAGTGAGCTTCGTTTGCAAATGGAGGAGGTGCAGTCGGAGATGATGAAGCTGAGACGGAGAACCAAGGAAGCGGAGGACAAGGTGGAAATGGCAGCGAATGAAAAGCAAGACATGGTCGGTCAGATTGCAAATCTAGAAGATCAAATTGAAAAAGTTTCGCTTTTTGAAATACAAGCAACTGATTGTGACGCAAAACTGGCGGCAAGAAAGAAAGAAATAGAATTGACGAAATCAAAAGAAGAAATTGAGTCTGCTGCTTTCGAGGGATTGGAAAAAGTTAGAAAGGAGATTGCTGAGCTTACGACAAAAGCATTGAAAGCTCCTATTATCAAAGGGTAATACAACAAGAGATGATCAGCTCGGCATATTTAAAAATTTCAGCAACGCCTCTTCTATTCGTCAAGTATGCGAAGAGATTTGCCGTCGCATTACTCGTGAAAGTCAATTGCAGCACGAAAGTGCTAATACGTTGAAGTATGTCAACGATCAGATCGAGAGTTTGCAGAAGGAAAATTCGCAATTAAAGGACGAGTTGAATTCGGTGAAGGCCAACAACGAAAATGTGCCACCTGGAGAGCCATCGATATTCAAAACGGCTTCAACATCAACAAAGCAAAAAGAAACATCATCTAGTGAGACTCGAATCGAAATATTATGTCAACTTTTTCTTTTTCTTTCAGATTTCGTCAGCCCAACTCGCCAACTACTTCACGAGTCAACAATGGCTGTCGATGCGATAGTACAGAAACTGAAGAAAACTCACAATTTGTCAGGAATGAGTTCGGATCTCAAGGAGGTTATCGTGAAATTGATTGATGAATCGAGAGCACTTCGTGATTTCCTCCACAAGAAGCTCATATTGTTCAAGGGAATTGATATGACGAAATGGGAGAATGAGTCGGTTGACAAGCTGGTCGAGAAACTCGGACAGTATCACCAAGACAACTTGATGCTTGAAGAGGAAGTTAAGAAGTATAAGAAAGAGCTAAAGTTGACAAAGGCGGCAATTCCGGTAAGTGAATAATTGGAGCTTATTTAACAAAGAGATACAATTTTCAGAATCTGGGTGTCGATGTTCAAGAGCGAATTAAACGCGAGATTGGTGGAATCGCCAAAGACATGGGAGCTGTGAAAGAGCTGCGGAAGAAATAATGAGCTTCTCCAGCTTCACTCTATTGCATAACGATTGAACGAGTTTTATCATGACGGGAATTCATCAGAACCCGCATTTGTATTTTATTCTAACCGTATTGGTACACTTATCGTATCTATAAATGTGCTTACAAATGAACTTTCTTACTTGTGAATGCTTTCACTTATTACAGAATACAGAATTTATTTAGGAACAGTGAATACTTAATTTCATCCGACGATGAATACAGTGTAGATTGAGAAAAGATAGTTTTTTAAAAATACGAGGTAATGAAAAAAGACAGGAATGTTTCGAAATGAATCATGGATTAAAATAACACAGATATTAACTTGTTTCTTCATCCTCTTCATTGAGGTCTTCGAGGACATTTTTGTAGCAGCTCTCTGAAATAATCAATTGTGAAATGGGACCAAATATGTTTTAATCCTTACTTCTATTCTTCGTCAGATCTTTTTCGACAATAGCGGATACGTCCTGAAGTCCGAAAGTCATATCGTTCATATCTTCCGTGGATCTATCCGGCTTCGGTGTTGAGCATTGGCGACCAGAAATTTTCGTTTCGTCGAAAATTAATGGTGTTTGTCCACGAGCCGGAGTATTCTCCACGTTTTCCGAAGAGCACGCAGCTTCTGTTGCTAGCGGCTCTTCCTCTTCATCTTCTCCGATAGCCTTCCGCTTCCGTACTTTGGGCTTCTCGACTGCTGGCTCAGATGGACGGCTCACACGACGACTTCTGCGTAACGTCACATTCGCCGAAATGTCGGCATTTTTTTCGGGAGATTCTGAAAGGCACAAATGATAATAATTCACAAAAAGTTGGCTTGGCTTACTCTGCACAATTTTGGGCTTTTTCCAGACTTTTCCATCTGCGTCTATCGATTCGTCATTGTAGGTTGGAGTTTTTCTTTTCGCTGGAAATAAATTAAAATAAGCATAGAGTAAGAGTGTTGGAAATAAATTTGTATTGTATTTTCCCAAAAAAAATCTAGAGTTCTCCCTTAAAACGAACATCTTCTGATTTCCGAATCGTTGCTCTCCGGATCAGTGCTCTGCTGCTGCTCGACATTCAGTTGCTCTTTCAGTGCTTCAGCCAGTTCAGCTGGCTCCTTTTCCAATTGCATCGTTTCTTCCGCGTCTTCCGTGGGATTCTCTTGATCTTCTGCTGAAGGTTCTTCCACCAAAGTCTTCTCCTTCTCTGTCACTTTCTTGGAACGACGAGATATGTTGACGTCATCTTCCACCGCATTGGTCTCCTCGAGGTTCGGAGCATTTAGACGCTCATCGGGCGCATTATTGATCAGAGCTCCCACAGAGCGACGAATTTTCCTCAGAGTCTTTGGCGAGAGTGCTCTGGAGCCGGGAGTGCTTTGCTCTGTTCTGCTTCGAAGAGCAGTGCCAGGAGTTTTGAGTGCATCTATCACGGGGTTCTTCACTGGCGTTCGCATACTCTCATCAGCCATTTCATCGAGTTGAGCAGCAGGAATATTTTTCTCTGGTGATCTCATATCAACATCTTCATTCACCTGCACTTCTGGTTGATCAACTTCCATCGCTGAGGGACGTGGAGACCTTGAGAGTCTCTTTTGTTGCTTCCTGAATTCAACAACTCTCTTCAGATAGTCATCCAGAATTTTGTGAGCCTCTTCTGTACGCTTTTTCACACGTTGCATTTCGAACAGAATTTCTTCCTTCAACTGTACATTATCCTGAAGGATCTCATCAATGTCGTTTTTGTGCTCATGACATATCATTTTTATTGCCACAAGACATTTTCTTTGAAGCGAGGAACGATGCATGTTGAGGAATTCACGGAGCGCAAGGATAGCCGGCACAATGACTTTCATATAATTTTCCAGATACACCTTCTGCATGAATCCTGTCGCAGCTTCCACAGCCTCTGGTGGCGGTTCGTCGAGCGCATTCTCATTCGGATCCTTTCCTACTTCCATTTTGATTTGCATCTCGTTGGAGGCCATGATCAGAAGAGCATCATCCAAGAGGCACTGAGTATTCGAATCGTTGAATTCGTATTCTCCATTGACAACGGGGAAGAAGATACGTTCAGAGATACTTTTCTTCACCTCGAACTTCGATCGATCATCGAGAGATTCGATCATGAAAGTGTAAATTGCAATGCGAGATGGTCTAGCTAGAGAAATTCCGCCACCAATCGCCACATCAATCTGTCCTGCTTCCTCTTCATCGTTTCCAACTCCAATAAGTCGTCTTGCTTGAGTAAGGGCAAGCATGTATTGAACGAAGTTGTTCTTGAAGAAGTTAGGATCCTCGGATTGGAGAACTTCACTCTGAAGGTTTTCAATAAATGAATTTATAAGAGAAAATACCCAAACTCACGATGTAAAGCTTGGCATCATTCCTGACATCCTCGTGAGCATCAAGAGTAGCCATCATCATACGAATCATAATCTCTCCGTTGAACCGGAAAATACCATTGCAGATAAGACGAGCGATCTGATTGATAGCATGACGACGAACAAGAACAGATGGATCACACAGGGATGCTGCCAACATTGGAGCGTACCGATCAGTTTTGAATCTTAAATTCAAATATTTAAAACATTGTAAAATACAAGAAAAACGCACGAATTGCACACATCTCCCATTGCAACCACAATATTTGAACGAATCTGGTGACATGGATTTCGTTGTAGTTGTTTCACAAGCGAAGGCATCAATTTGAGTAGACGGTCATTCTGAAATACATTTTTCAGTTTTTGATTCAAAAGACGACTCTACATACCGCTACAATCATGTTAACCAAAGTGACAACACTAACGGCTCGAACATTATCACTGAAGAGCAACCCTTCATACGCCATTATTCCACCTCCGTTCATTTCCTGTGATTGTGCATATTGACTCAGTTGAGTGTGCGGCCGCGTATGATGAGCAGAGGGCATGTCCGGATTTATACTAGTCAAATCAGTCGAATTCGCGTCGTATGAATTAACAATGAGCGACAATGTCTTAGCGAGTCTTTCATGACGTTGAATCAATTGTGGAGAATAGGAGAACACTTCGTTGGCGACGTTGAGAGCGATGCATAGAAGACGTTCTTGAAGTTCGGAGTTCCTCTTCCACTCATCTTTATCTTTGAACATTTCGAATGATTGAACAATTGTATCGAAACATTTGACAATAAGCTCATCACCGAATTCTTCTAACCACTTTTGATCTGTACAAAAAAGACATTTTAACTTGAATAAATGGGCATACTCACTTGTAGATCTATCACCTATCCCATCAATCAGCTTCCCGAGGCAATGGTAGATACTTCTTGCGTGCGATGGATGAAGACAGTAATCACTGAGTGTGCCTCGTAGTGAATGAATAAACTCTTCTTTAGTATCAGGAGTGATATGCTTGATGTTGTTCTCGATAATATGGGTCATGTACTGTACGGTGTTCAATGGCTTCGACAAGTCAACCTTGTTGAACTCGTCGATGGCAAAATCTGCGTTTTGCTCAAACTGCACACACAACTGCGAGAACACCATCCAAGCACCATCCTGTTTTCCACTCCTCGACCGAATATGATCCTTCATTTTATCGATTGCAGACTTCTTGACAAGTTTTTCTCGAACAGCTCCTTTGAGGGCACTCATGATATAATGACGATGATTCGTGACAGATTCAATGGTGTCCAGTAGTGTCCAAGTCAAATCGGATGGTTCTTCAAGGAGCGGCGTGAGAACTTTCTGAAAGTATCGGATGAACTGACGTTTAGCACTTTTGAAACCTACCATAATCAATTTTCTGGCATGCTCCGTGACATCATTGTCCGTGTCGTTGAGCATCGAAATCAACGAATGAAGCCACTTTGACCCGAGACTTTCTCTGTAAAAAATGAATAAGTAAATATGATTTTCCTCAAGATTCAACTTACTTGAATAGGATATTATCCCGGAGCATGAGATCTGTGAAAGCTTCAGCGCTGTTCTTCCTCACAGAAACGTTTCTATCTCTACAAAGTTTTTGAATGATTCCCAGCATTGTTTCGAACTTAATCTCCTCGTCACAGAATGAAAGGTACAGTTTTAGAAGTGCGGTGGAGGCCTTCTTTACAGGAGCTTTATCATCAGAAGCCAATCGACGAACGAGCATGTATATAATGTCGTTTTCAATGCGTACTTCTCCTTTGTTCATCATTTTGAGCTTATTGAACTTTTCTATGATTTGCTGCTCGCCGAGAAGAAGATCAGTGGGCTTTTTAGTTTTGGCAGAAGGATCATCGCGATTCGATGTGTCCGGAGACGTGGATTCGTTTAGATCCTCTCCAACCTCTCCCAGTTTGTCATCCATATTCGCATTGATGTGCCGGCAAAATTCTTGGAATGCTGTCCGATGAGTAACCGAGTCAAGAATCTTGGCCAAACTGTGAGATCCGTGCAATCGCATAGCTGCTGACTTGTCCAGACATGCCAGATAGACAATGTTATATAAGACTGACATAGCATCTACACGATCGACGTCCTTGACGTTTGCTGCTTTCTTTCGCCTCGGCTTCTTCTTTTTCTCTTCCTCTTTTCTTTTTTTCTCCCGTATCCTTCTCGATTTGTTCGTCTCTCCATCACTGTCGTCGTCGTCTTCTGAATCTTCTGCTTCCTCTGCCGGTGCTTCATCTTCCTCCGCATTTTCCTGTTCTTCTACTTCCTCCTCATTATCCACATCTACATCTGAAACTGGTCCAGGATCTGGAGCAGTAAAGTCGAAGCCGGAAATGAAAACGTTCGCAAGCTCGTTGGAAAGTGATTTAACACCCGAAGAACGTCCTTTGAACATTACATTCATCAACTGAACAAAATCGTACGCATATTCATATGGAAGAGCTTCGAGGATTTTGTGAAGGAATTGTGCGATGTTAGTACGAAATTCAGCCAGATCTGGACATTGGGTATAAACCATAACGAGTACCTAAAATTCAGTGATACAAAAAACGAATATAGAGGAGAACACTCACCTTTTCAATCAGTTTCAGTTCTCTTGCTTCCGGATTTCGCTGGATTCGAGACAGAATAAGATTCATAGTGAGCTCACCCGCTCGTTTCCTTTCTGTTGAGATTTTGGATGTTGAGTTGCCATCATCTGGATATGGCATAAGGGCTAAACGAGGACGGATCAATCTTCCGTACGCCTGGAATGTATTTTTGTAACTCTGAAAAACAAAAGCATCAACTCACCATATCTCTTCTCGTCTGATACTTGCTTTCAATCAAAACGTGCACGAAAGACGTATATCGATCAGTGAATCGTTCTAGTGATCGAAACTCGTGAACAGAGTTCGCTCTGTACGACCTTTGCGATGTTCGATTGTCCAAATCGAGACGTCCAAGTTCTTCGATCATCTCTAATGTGTTCATTAGAGTTTGTTCATCAATACTAAACGTGTTTCCGAGTAGAAATCCGAAAAGTTCGGTCGTCAAATGATGGAGGAATCGTTCAGCGGAATCCACAGCAATCCGAGGAGGCCCTATAGCTGGACCTGTCTCTGCTTCGCCATCTTCTTCTGGTACCGTTTCGTTTGCTTTCTGTCCTTTTTTCTTTTTAGCTCCTGCTGCTTTTTTCATTGCGACAATTTCGCCGATCCGGATGGTATGACAGCAGTTTCGTCCAATTTTAAGACATTGCTGAAAATGTTTTATTAGAATTTGAATATCGTGATTGGTATACTCACATTGAACAATCCGACTTGATAAAGTGAAGAGGCGGCTCCTTTGAACGAACACATAGCGATATAAGCACTTGCCGCGTAGATTGCATTTCTAACGCTCTCTTCTGAACTGTTGGATTTTCTTCCGTTTTCCAAAAAGTACCAAATGAAGAGATTGAACTTTAGCGTTGTCACATTACTCTCCTCGAAGACTTCACGAACATCACAAGCGTCTCCGGATATCAAAACGTTCTCGGCGAGTCTTTTCACTGAAAAAGGATGTATTGATATTCAATGGCTAAAATTGTAACTCACATTCTTTAAGGTTCTCTGTATGGTCTTGCTCGAGAAACTCCAAATCGTTTGAATTCGTGAAATCCTCAAAGTCTTCGTAATCGCATTCTGCAGAAGACGTGGCAACACAATCAGCAATATCGTTTAATCGTTTTAAACCAGCTAGGCGTTCTGCTAACTCGCTGCCACTGTCCGTTGTCATTTGAACTGGAATAAAAACTTGTAAATGTTTTGAGAAAGGGAGTCGTGATCTCGAGAAAAAAAACCATTTGAGTAAATCTCCCGCTTCAAATTTACCGCGCTGGCGGTGTTGTGTAAAACACTTCCCCGCACAAATGCGGACACTGCATTTAAATATACGAGCAAAGAGGCAAAATGGCTCTGCGATTTTTGCAATTTTAAAGAAAGTGTTTCGAAAATAGAATTTGCAGAAGATGATTGGTCGAATCGGATTGGGTAGAGCGATAGCTCGAAATTTATCAACTGCAGAAACAGCGATCGCTCAAAAACTGACGATTCAGCCAGCGATTGAGAGATCTCCCACAGATATTTTAAACGCTCTTTCTGAAACTGTTGGCCCTGATACTACAGCTCCACATTTCGCTTATATCGATGATCCGATCACAATTCCATCAACGCAATCAGCCAAGAAGACATATTTCATGGCTAAGGTTTGGCTTCCAAGTTTTTGAGTTTGTTTAATCTCATTATTTATAGGAGTTCGGTAAAAGAGCCGCCCGAGAACTGGCAACAGAATGGCCAACGTTGTTCGCTTTCGACAGAGATCAACCAAGACTCCCAGCATTTCGTCCTCAACATCTGGCAGATCCACTTCAAGTCGAACCCTCTGAGAAAAGCCTGCTGTCAATAATCAAAAGCCGAGAAGTGCAAGACGCATGCATTTTGTACGAAAGAATGCGTTCAGAAAACGTTGACGTCAGCGAAAAGGCTCAGTTGGAGCTTTTCCGTCTCGTCACGTACTACAACTCTTCGAACATTCCGTTTTCGGAATGGGAGAGTTGGGCTGGAATGCGTAACTTTGGAGAAGATTCTCATTCCGCTTGGAAATCAGGAGGTGTTGCGGATCTTCTGTTCGAAACTCTTCCAAAAACAGACGAAACGGTTTCTATTATGATCTCGGGATTGTGCAAGTTCTCCGACCATGCAAGTTTGGAAAGAGCCAGAGAGTTGTACAAAGAACATCGAGCTGTCAATGGAAAGATTTATCGAGAAGCATTCAATGGACTCATCGGTTCATCGAGTTACAGTGTTGCTAAGAAGCTAGTAGCTGAAATGGCATCGCAAAAAATCGCACCGAATGTTTTCACCTTCAACGCCCTTCTCGCAGCTGCATCGAAAGCCGGAAAGTTTGAAGATAGGATTAAGGCGTATACAGAGATTATCGGAGAAATGAAAGAAGTCGGAGTTGAGCCAGCGCTTTCTAGCTATCATGTGATCATCAAAAACCTTGTGGACTCGAAGCTTCTGGATAACGAAAAGCGAGAAAACGAAGACCAAAATTCAGCATACACTCGCCAATTGACAGTAGGCGTTTCTTGGCTCAACGAGATTCTGAGTAGCCTCACTGGAAAGAAATTGACTCCAATCACTTCTACATGCAATTTGTTCTTTGTTGAAGCCATTGGACTACTGTACCGAGCATCCAATGAAAAATTGGCAGAGAATCTACGATCAATCTATGAATCGAAGTCGAATGAAGTAAAGATGCCAACATTCACTATCGAATCAATGTTCTACAACCGGTACCTGCAGTTGGTTGTCGAGCAGTCGGCTTCGTTGAATAAAATTTGTGATTTGTACACGTCGATGGTTCCGAGACTTGTGGGTGTTAACAATTCTCTAAGCTCGCTCGTTTTCCGAAAGCTTTCATCATCACCTGATAAACACTGGGCTCTTTTGAGAAGAGTAATTATTGACGGGATCACTGCTGGACAGATAAATGGAGTTTTGGGTGAAGAGATGCGAAAGCAATTGAGTAATGTGCAATTACATGTGAGTATTTGTCTTGGTACGAATATCTTGAATTATTTTTTTCCAGACATTAGGAACCAGCGAGCGGGAACAATACACATCTTTGGTACAGAAGTTGGTAGCAGTTTGGATTGAGTACAGTCAGTTCACAGAAGAAAAGATGAGGAGGCTTCAGAGAAAGTTGTCTCCAAGTCAGGTAAATGATTCATTTTTCCATTATTTTATTCCATATTTCGTAATTTAGATCTCTGAGTGCGCTTTGTTGCTAACGAGAATTGGAGAACAGCAGAAAGCATACGAGCTTTTGGAGCTACTCCTGGATGAAAACGCCAGTAGTGGTGAAGAGGCAACAGTCTATCCGAATGGACATGCCAGACCTTGGGCAATGGCTGAACTGTTCGAAGATGCTCTCCGCAAGAAGGATACATACGGAGCTGCAACATGTTTGCAGATTATGTCTTTGACTGCGAATCGTGCAAAGCTTGAGCCACTCGCTAAACGACTTCTCGAAAGGTGCAATGTGAATCCGGAACAAAAGAGAATCGTTGAAGGATTCGTTCGTCTTCGCCCGCAATAATCTGTTTTTTTTTCCTTCGTAGATTAGGATAGTTATATGATCCGTTATTTTTTTTATTTGTTTGTTTCTGTTTTTTCTCTATATATTCCAATAAAAATTTATTTGTATCATTCAGGTTCCGAGTCAAAGTTTTGAAGTTCTACAAATTTGATCAGCAGGCTGAAAATCTCAGAAATCTTTATTTGTAGTTTGAATTTGAAATCTGCGAGACAGCGACATGGCTAGAAACGAAGCTTCTTTCGGAAATTCTAGGTTTTTTCGCTATCCGGAAACTGAAAACTTGCTGAATCTCGTTTTCGCACCGCTGCCCGAAAAAAAAATTTGTTCAAAGGCGCATGCACTTTTTTCTCGTGTGGGTCTTACCACGATCAGCCACGACCGTAACCCAAAATTCGAGCGCGTAAAAATCCTAAAATTGCTGTTCATTTCGTTTTGTATTTTCAAAATTTTGATGCCGTCGCGAGTTGTTACGTGGAAAATTTACGATTTTTAAATAATGTACGGAAAAAGGACAATAGGTGGAAATGACCCGAAAAGGACTGCGTTTCACCTTCACCAGCAGAGTGTTCGCTTTTTTAATCTCCTTTCTTTTCTTGATTTCGTTTTTGATTCGAAAACTCTACATCTGATTTGCCTCACGAATATCATTTCTTTTTTCAGTTGCTTGGATCCAACAATGCCTGCCACACCATTGCCACCGGTGACAGTCCCGCCAGGAGCCATGCCTCCGCCACCGATTGCGATCCCACCAGGGCCACATCCGGTGCTGCCGATCACTTCTGAGCACAAGACATCCAATGACGCGTGCATCAAGCGATTGCGACAGCTCCACGTAAGCTATCCCGGTTCATTCTTAAATAAGCCTTCTTTTTCAGATTGACGAATGTCCCCGGATCTACCCGATCAACAAGCCAGCCGGAACATACGGAAAAGAAGTGTCGGTCCAGTCGAACGTCTTCGGGATCGAAGTGGAAGGGAGTATGGAGCTCTTTCAATACAGTGTGAGCATCAAAGCTGACTTAACCGCACTCAAAGAAGTCGTTTTCACCAAGAAAGGAAAAGAAGAGTGAGTTTTTGCGTTACTGAATGTTTAAAGAGATCAATATTACAGCTTTGTTGTGAAGGACAGACACGAGAAATGTTGCTCTGTGTTTTATCATGCCCTCGCACAGCATAGCGACTTCTTCAATTTCGACAACAACGTTCTTCTATATGATGGTCAGAGCATGCTTTACTCGAAGTTGGATTTGTTCCCCAATCATAATCCAGTTCTTGCGAAGACCAGAGTGTTCCCATTGAATGGCGCAGAAGTCCCTAACGCGGATCTTCAGAAGTTTCCGTGCATCAAAATGGAAGTTTTTGCTACGAAGAACCCATCGGTGGTCTTCTCTCAAGAATACGTTGGGAAGCGTTCGACCGATCCCAATATGGCAGCAGTCAACACAGCTTATCGGAACATCCTCGAGCTTGCTCTCAATCAATCTTGCGTTCAGGATTTCGGCAGATGTGTCGTCTTCGAGCACGGAAAAATCTTCTTCCTAAAACCAAGAGAGGAGGGTTTTCTCGATCTAGACATGGTCAATGTTGGCGACGGAAAGCAAATGATGCCGGGAATCAAAAAGACTGTGCAGTTTGTTGAAGGGCCATACGGGCGAGGACAGTGCAACCCGTCAGTAGTTATTGATGGTGAGTTTGAAATTATGAAACGCGGATCAACATGATTTTTCAGCTATGAAGGTTGCCTTCCACAAGGAACAACCAGTCGTTGAAAAGTTGAAAGAGATCACTTCCACTCTCGACGCCCAGAAAGGACTCGCAGACTTTGAAAGAGAGCGCTGCGTTGCTGTCATCAAAGGTTTGGATTGCTATTCCAACTACACGGGTCGAGTGCGCCACCTGAAGATCGAAGGACTGCATCACGAGGGAGCCGCTAAAGCCAGATTCCAAATGAAGGATGGTGGTTCAACAACGGTTGCGGAATACTTCAAAGCTCGTTGGAACATCGTTCTCAAATATCCCGATCTGAACCTCATCGTCTGCAAGGAGAGAGGAAATCTCAACTACTATCCGATGGAGCTGATGTACATAACAGCTAATCAGCGTGTGAAGATCTCTCAACAAACGAGTGCTCAAAGCCAGAAGACCACAAAAGAGAGTGCAGTGCAGCCAGACATCCGACAACGGCTCATCATGACCGGTAAAGAAGCTGCCAAGATCACGTCTGAATGTGAAATGCTCGGCAAGTTGGGTATTCGAGTGTGTGAAGCTCCTCTATTGGTCAAGGCTCGTCAGTTTCCTCCCGTGAAATTGGCTGTCAACACAACTGGTGCACCAATTTCTCAGCGTGACAACAAGTGGAGGATCGGCCAGTATGCGAGATCAGCTGTGGCACCGAAAATTTGGGCTCTGTATGCGGTGGGAACTCCGGTCAGCCGCTTCAACGAAGCACAATTGAAGTGAGCTTTTATTATAATATGTAACTAGTTTTTTCCGGTTTGCAGCAAGTTCGGTGCTGAGTTTATCAACGTGTGTACCTCGAAAGGTATCAATCTCGACACGCCGAAAGATTGCAAGTGCGTTTTGGCTTCGGATATCGAAGCTCAGTTCGCTCTCGCGCAAAAAGCAGGATGCCAATTCATCTTCTGTATTACTGATGATTCGATCACAAATCTTCATCGTAAGCATGTTTTTGCGTTCTTTATTTGCATTGAAAATTTCAGAAAAGTATAAGATGCACGAGAACCTGAGAACCATTGTCATCCAGGATATGAAAATGTCAAAGGCGCTGAGTGTCATCGAGCAAGGAAAGAGGCTCACATTGGAAAATGTGATCAACAAAACGAATGTCAAGCTCGGCGGAACCAACTACATGTTTTTGGACACGAAGAAGTAGGAAATTAAGACCAATCAGTTTCTGAGTGCGTATTTTCAGGTTCCTAGACAAAGTGCTCGTGATTGGAGTCGGGCTGTCTCATCCGCCACCGGGAACGAAGTTCCTTTGTGAAGGAAAGGGATACTTGAACCCCACGATCATCGGTTTTGCACACAATGGCAAAAGTCAGCAGGAGTTCACTGGAGACTTTGTACTAAGTCCAGCTGGACAAGATGTAGGTTTCATTTTGGAAGTACTCATAACGAGAAAAAATTTTAGACTATATCTCCCATCGAAGACATCATGACGGAGTCGATCAAAGGCTACCAAAAGTGGCATCACGGAGAACTTCCGGATCGCATCGTTGTGTACAGAAGTGGTGTGAGCGAAGGAAATCACGGGAGCGTCATCGCCTACGAGATTCCGCTTGCTCGTGCTGCATTGCGGGAATTCTCGCATAAAATACAGATGATCTACATCACAGTATCGAAGGATCACACGTACCGCTTCTTTAGAAACGACTTGGTATGCCAGGTTGTTATATTCTCTGCCTCATCTTTTTTTTCAGGAATCCTTGTCTCAGCGTTCAAGCGGTAGCTCTGGAAGTCAAGCTTCGATGTCAGGAAGTAGAACTTCATTGGTGAGTTGCGGACGCTATTATTCAACAAACGGTTTTTATTTCAGAGCTCAGCGCCGCCACTGAAATCCAGCGACATAAATATCCCTCCTGGGCTTTCCATCGACCACAATGTGACGAATCCAGCAATCAAGCAATTCTTCTTGAACTCGCACATAACTCTACAAGGCACCGCTAAAACGCCACTCTACTCGGTTCTCGCTGACGACACTCAGGCCAAGATGGAAAGTTTGGAGGAATTCACCTACAACCTTTGTCATCTGCACCAAATCGTTGGACTTCCGACCTCTTTGCCAACACCATTGTACGTCGGTAACGAGTACGCAAAGAGAGGAAGAAACTTGTGGAATGAAGCCAAGTGAGTTTTTGAGAACCTGAACAGTGGTGAATTTTTTTGTTGCAGCCAGAAAGATCCTCAACTTCGTGGAGAAGGTTCTGAACGAGATCGTCTTCGAGAAATCACAGACAATATCAACTACAAGGCCAATGTTGAGTTCATCGACCGACGCATCAACGCCTAAGCATGTTATAGCATGTTATAATCTCATCTGTATAATCAACTCATTCTAATTCTTCCAAATTTTTGTAATTTCATAGCAAATCTATCACCTGCCCATCCACATCATTGCATCTGAATGTCTGTATCATGCTATTGTTCACACCAGGTTTACAAATAAGCTCTGAGCAGCTTACTCATTCCCCTGTTTTTTTTTGTTTCCCCACTGTTCCATTTCACCTTGTAAAATTTTTTGTGCAACATCTACTCGATGTTTTGCCATTAAGCATTTAATGCTATTAGAGACCCAGAAGTTTAATAAACTTTTATAAGCTTCAATGTGTGCCGTTGTCGTCGTTTTAGTTTTCAGATGTAATTCAGTGACTGTTTGGATTCGGAGAAAATTGAATAAGGTCCTCCCAGCTTCCACAAAACCAAATCATCTCGCCTTCTTCCAATCATAACCGACCAATCCGTTGCTCACAGCTCATCAATCATAAGCTTGGGCTCGTCAATTTGTCAGGTGCCGTCTGGAAGCGCTGCGGTTTTTCCTATTGTTAAATGGAAGCATGCAGAGAAGAAGAAGAAGAAGAAACTAAATTTCAAGTGTCCAAAAGAAACAATGAAGAGAGAAGTGAAGTCAAAAAGACACAAGTCACTCGCTCCTGTCGAAAAATAAAAAGTCGTCTGTGGACCCTCTTCTTTCTTTTTCTCAAAGTCATTTTCAAGAGGAATAAGAAGAAGAAGAAGTCTTCACTCGCTCTCTCTATCTCTCTTTCTTGTCTTATTCTTGCTCCTGGGGGCTCAACTCTTCTCTCTTCTTCAGAAAAGAAAGAAGGGACCAACCAAGAGATAGAATGTATTCCACGGAGTTTCGAGTCGACACGATCGATACGAAGGAGAGAAAAGGGGAACGTAAAGGGGACCTTCTGTGCTTCTTCCCACTTCAAATATTCCCTTTTTTCTCTTTTCTTTTCAGAAACTTTTATCCTTTTGTTGGCTGCGTTTCTTTGTTTATCTCAAACACTCATTTCCGCATCCTTTCATTAATTAAGTTGTTTTTTTTGCATCGTTTTTGATATTCCTGAACGCTTTTTGTTTGATTTCAAAGCAAAAATTAAACATTTTCGGTTCAATTGAACTAACAAAAGGGATCGTACTCTAAATAATTATCACTTTGAAGTATTCTAGAAGTTTCAGTTTTCACAACATCACAGTAATTAGAATAAAGGAGTTTGAAAAATGTAAATGATTATTAGTGAAATTGAAAAATCTATTGTCTGTTCAAAAGAAGCACAACTTTTTTATGCCCCGCCCACAACAGTTCGGCGCACAGTAATTTTTAAACAACAACACAACTGTCAATAGTGGGCGGAGCCTTTTTTCTTGTGATTCTTTTTGAATAGACAATAGAACGAAGAACTCAGGAAATGTTATTAAATCTGGAACTGGATAGATTAACTTTTCTTGAAAATTTTGTTTTAAAAACTTCAATTTTCAGATTACTGGGAAATTCAAGTTTATCTTGTTACAGGGTTTCACTAATTATTCCTGGACAGTTTTTTGATTATTATTGAAATTGAAAAACTTATATTGTCTGTTTGAAAGTAAAAAAGTTTGCAAATTTTGTTTGCAAACAACTTTTTAGGCTCCGCCCACAAGACAGTAATTTCCAAGAAAGAATCTGGAACTTTTTCGATTGAATTTTTTTTGGAAAATTTGGAAGATTTTCGGATAATTGGGAAATTCAAAATTGACTTTTTACAGGGTTTCACTAATTATTCCTTGACTTTGTTTTTTTTTTCAGTGAATTTCGAATATATTTAAAGAACACATGATTTACCCTAAAATCTGAATTTTGAAAACCCTTTTGATTCTGAACCACATTTTTTTTATATTTCTATTCTGAATCTTTAGCTTCTGGAAATAATTATCTACAGGTTAATGGGACCAAATGAACACGGCTTTGCGTATATCCTCATATTTCTGCTACTCTCTCCATCAACACAAACGAACAGAGATGCGAATCGGTTATTTGAGGATCTCATCGCAGGTGAAAATGTTTTCTTGGAGTTGGCGTTAGAGCGAGTTTGGAGAACTCTTGAATTTCAAATACCGTAAAATTTGTATTAGAAGGGCATTTTTCCAACTCCTGAAAAAGATATTTCTGAATTTTCAAAATTTATCATAACATCTGGAGTCAACTTTTGACGAGGATTCTAATAAGACTAATTTCAATCGTTTGAAATTAAAGAATGTGATCATTTCGGGCTCATTAGGGTACCTCTAATACAGATTTTACGGTATCTAGAAAATTGATGATTGTACTGAGTTTTTTCCAGACTACAACAAATTGGTGCGACCCGTCAGTGAGAACGGAGAAACTCTAGTCGTGACGTTCAAACTGAAACTCAGTCAACTTTTAGATGTTCATGAGAAGAATCAGATTATGACAACTAATGTCTGGTTACAGCATGTGAGTTTTTTGATTTTGAAGAATTGGCTCCGCGACGTTTCGAAAGTGCGACATTTCGGAAGTACGACGTTTCGAAAGTTTTGATTTGACTAAATATCCTACAAAACGGGCTCAAGTACTGCACTGTACTCTTTCGCCAAAATGATTTGAAATTATTGCTTTCAAAACGTTGCACTTGCGAAACGTCACACTTTCGAAATGTCTCGAACTGTCGTGGAACCGAAAAATTGACTGAAATGTGGAAATCCGAAAAAATGAAAGCTCTAATGAACTGCGTTTATTCCCGAGAGTTTTGTATAAAATCTTTTTAAAAAAAGAAACATTGATTTGGAAAATTATAGAATTTGTCGAAAAAAAGAAGCATCCCCGAACCCTTTTACTGTTTGAAGTAAAACTTTTAAAAAATAGAAAATTCTCTGGAAAATTCGACTACAAAAACTGAAATCAAAACCCACTAACTTATGTATTTTTTAGTCTTCGATTTCTGACTACTTGGAGAATGTAGAGAAAACCATCATTTAAATAAAAAATTTTCAGAGCTGGATGGACTACAAACTACGATGGGATCCAGCAGAATACGGTGGAGTGGAAGTACTGTATGTCCCATCGGACACCATCTGGTTACCAGACGTTGTTTTATATAATAAGTAAGTCTTTATTTTCAATTTTAAACTTTCAAAAAATCCAATTTCCAGTGCCGATGGAAATTATCAAGTTACGATAATGACAAAAGCAAAATTAACATATAATGGAACAGTCGAATGGGCACCGCCAGCTATTTATAAAAGGTGAGATCCAAGTTTTTTGGTCTCTAAATGAACATCCTTCCAGCATGTGTCAAATCGACGTCGAATTCTTCCCATTCGACCGACAACAATGTGAAATGAAGTTTGGATCGTGGACGTATGGAGGATTGGAAGTCGATCTTCAACATCGAGATAAACATTTGGAGAAAGAAATTGAAGAAGACGTTGAAGGTGTTGATGGACCGACGAAAGAAATTGTTTGGGTTGTGGATAGAGGAATCGATTTGAGTGATTATTATCCATCTGTTGAATGGGATATTCTTAATGTTCCCGGAAAGAGACACTCGAAGCGGTGAGTTTTTCTTTAAATTGAAAATTCGAGAACATTTATCTTTTATAAACTTCATAATAGCAAACACTATTTGTAAAAAGACTGTCGGAGTTTGGTTTCAGAGCCAGCCTGTTTTTCACATGGGGCATTATTTAATCACTTTCAAAGAAATTTTGGGGTTCTCGAATAACTAAAGTACTGTGCATGGAGATTTGCAATTTGACTATTTTTTGTTGAAAAAATCAGCTTTGAAAGTCTACAAAAGTTGGCTTCCTGAAATTCTATATTTTCTGAAGTTGTTTGGATGTATTAAGCAACTCCAGAACTCAATTTTTGTGGACAAATGTTTTATACCGTATTTACTCTAATAGACCGGCACCTCTATATGTCCGGCACCCTCTAATAGACCGGCAGTCAAATGATCATTTTGAAAAATAAACCGGCAGCCTCCAATAATCCGGCACCCCAAAAATTAATGAAATTGGAAAGTACTATTTTTTGAGAAATTCGAATTTTTTCCAGTGTTTTTCACACAATTTCAATATTTATCAGCATTTCGAATAGTGTTTGCTTTTTAAACTATTCAAAAAAGGCTTTATCATGCTCATTTTCAGTGAAAAAGCAACATTTTTTTGTTAAATTTTTTATATATTGACTCTTTGAAAAATAGACCGGCACCCTCTAAATGACCGGCACTCTCTAATAAACCGGCATCAATATGAGGACCACGAAAAATAAACCGGCATGCCGGTCTATTGGAGTAAATACGGTAAGTCTTCACAGTTCGCCAGGACATAAAAGCTACTCCAAAATTAGTGAAATTGACATTAAAATGAGACGAAGTTTGAGATAAATTAGTTTGACCTAACGGACTGGATTACGGTCTTACAGAAAGTTTTAAATTGAAAAAAAACTGAGTATTAGAGCTGCTTAACTTAGGACCCTAACACTTTAAGTCCCTGAAAAACTCTGAAGTCTTGAGTTTTTGGTTTTAAAATGGTTTTGGAAGAATTTAGGAACTTTGGGAATACAAAGAAATTCAAAAAAAAATCCAAAAAATTGTATATTCGAAAAATAAAATGTTTATTTTCGGACAGTTTAGCTCAAAGAAACAATGAAATTAAAATTGAACATCAAACATCTGGAAAAGAAAACTTTAGGGTTTCCTTCAATTTCGGAAATAGTTCAGATTTTGCGATTCCTGCCCACTGAATGACATTTCGACACTCAAAAATATAGAAGTGTTCGGAAAATCCAAGATTTTTCACATTTAATTTTTCACAATTAAGATTACCTTTCGATTCAGACACTTTTTTAACTTTTCGGGATTTTCTTCCATTCTTAAATTTTTATATATCCTCCAAAATCCTTCGCATTTCCAGGTATCCATGCTGTGAAAGTCCCTTCATCGACATCACCTACGAAATTCATCTTCGAAGGAAAACGCTTTTCTACACAGTGAATCTGATATTTCCCTCCGTTGGAATCAGTTTTCTCACTGCTTTAGTCTTCTATCTTCCATCAGATGGAGGAGAGAAAATCTCACTTTGTATTTCGATTTTGATTTCTTTAACTGTCTTCTTCTTACTTTTGGTAGAAATCATTCCATCAACATCTCTGGTAATACCTCTCATTGGAAAATATCTTCTTTTCACGATGGTGCTTGTTACATTATCAGTCGTAGTTACGGTAGTAACATTGGTGAGTGTGCTTTTGAAATCAGAAAAAAAATAGAAGAGAAATTTCAGAATGTGCATTATCGATCACCTACAACACATACAATGCCAAAGTGGATGAAACGATTATTCGTGGATTTTCTGCCAAAGTATTTGTTAATGACAAGGCCTCAACCGCCAGGTCATCATAGTAAAGTGAGTAGATTTGGAAGGCGGGTTTTGATTTTTTTTTTAATGCTTGAAGAGTTTTCATAAACTGAAATTTGGGTAATCTTGAACTGTTTGTTTATGAACTTCATATTTAAAGAATAAGATGATTCTAAAATTTCAAAGTTGCTGACAATCTTGGTTATTGTGGCGGTAAAATGCAGCTGAACGCGCGCCACCGTACTCCTGTGGTAAAAGGTTCCGACACGGTGATTTTTCCAGTGGAGTGCGATGGCGCAAGTTCAGCTGCCTTTTACCGCCACAATACTAGCCAAACTACTAGCCTTTTGAACTTTTGGATTTCCAAGTTCGAAGTTTCGAAAAATTATGATTTTCTAGGCTTCTGCATGTTCAAACTCTACTGAAATAGTGAAATTGTTCAACTTTTGAATCCTGAGGTCCAGAGATTTCATTTTTTAGTCTTTCTCCAGATTTGATTATCAGAGGGAATGCTCATTTTATGACTCTTATTAATTTTCCAAACTTCAAATTCAAACATTTTCAGCCAAATCGAAAATTCGACCCTCGCGCTTCAACATTCAGCATTGGAGTGAATCACATTCTGGGTCAGAATTCCGAATTACTATCTCCTGGACTCAATTCCAACAAGGAAGAGTCTTCGTTCACATTACCACGGTAATAATAAGTTCAATAGAGCGCATTTAAAGTAGCTTTTGTTTCAGCGACAATTCGCCAGTACGATCAGCCGTCGAAAGTGTCGCTTATATTGCGGACCATTTGAAAAACGAGGAAGATGATAAACAGGTATGAGAGTAAATAAACACACGTGGATGATGTATATTGACATAGTTTGAATTATTAATGGTTTCTCGAAGGAAGAAGAGAAAAATGACGATTAGGAAAGCAACAGTATAGTGTGATCGGAATGGATGATAAAGGGATTTTGCAGAGATGAGGGAGAGCAAGTATTAGGGAAAATTAGTCCACAATCACTAGATAGAAAGATGTTCCGGTTTTCAGATTGTACACTATTTTCTACATTAAAACATCAAATCTTGGTTCTAGATGACGTTTCGAAAGCAGACATTTCGAAGGTGTGACGTTTCGAAAGTGCGACGTTTCTAAAGTGATTATAAATTTTTGCGAAACGTTGCATTCTCGATACGTCGCACCTGCGAAACGTCGTACTTTTGGAGCCCTGTGCTATATTCTTCAGATCTTGTTTTTTTAAAGTTTTTACTTTTGAAACTGGAAATTTTGAGCAGTCAATTCTGAGATTCTGAGACTCTCCCTTTTCTGTAAATAGACATTCTGGACTGTAGATTTTTAGATTCTTGATATTAAAATTTTCAAAAAAAACTTCCAGTCTGATATCTTGAGGTGATTTGAGCCCAGAAGTTAGAAACCACGGGATTTTCAGATTTCAAATTTTATAGCTTAAATGTCTTGCTTGTTTGACTCCGCGACATTTCGCAAGTGCGATTTTTATATTATAAGACTCTACAGAATACTAATTTCTGTGTAAACTTCAACTTAACAATTTTTGGGTTTTTCGGTGTGACGCGTCATTCGTCTTCGCAATTATGTCATTTTGCAAGTGGGACGTTTCGAAAGTACAATTTCTATATTCCATAACTTGCAGAATACTACTGTAGTTTCCGTATACATAGTTCTCAATTTCCATACTTTTTAGAAGTTTCAAATTCCAGCAAATCTCAAAAAACTACAAAACTCATTGTTTCAGGTAATCGAGGACTGGAAATACATATCAGTCGTCATGGATCGAATATTTTTAATCACATTCACTCTGGCATGTGCTTTCGGAACCGTTGTGATCATTGCCCGGGCCCCATCAATTTATGATAACACGCCCGCTCTTGCCTAGTATTTTCTTGATTTTGAAAGAATTTTGGTGGCCTAGAAATCCAAAAGATGAGAATCTAGTCCATCAAAACTCTTTCCGATCAACTTTTTATAGGAACACTTATTTGTTAATTTTTACATTCCATTTCCTGTCTCTCTCTCTGTATGTACATTTTTCTCATCCCTTCATTTTCTTTCAGTTTTTTTTCATTTTCCACACCAAAATGACGGTTTTTTCTCGATTGTTTCCTCGTTTTTCCCTTTTCAACGATTCAATAATATTTTGTTGCTCCAAAGATTATAGGTATTTAGTTTTTTCAACCATCATATTTTGTGTCTTCTCTCACCCCAATCTTCATTCGGTTTTTTCTTTGCCTCGGAACTTGAAAAGAGAATGAAATTTTCTTCTTTTTACTTATTCGTCATTCTCTTTTTTTCCCGAAAAAATCACCATGGAATTTCCATGGATTTCGAGATGTATCCATGGAGGAGGTACGGCGATTCGGCCCGCCGAGACACTCACATTTCGATGCATTTTTTGTTTTTTGTGCTTGATTCAGAGTTAGGAAGAGATGTTCAGGAAGACTATGTAGAATTCTAGGTGTCGTTAGAACTCGGGGTATAAGTCGAAATTGTTAGAAGAAAAACTAGAAAAATTTTAAAAGTTTTAGGCTAGTAGGAATTCATAATGAGCGTTTATATAACAAGGGAATTTCAATACTTTGCAGATTCAGAATTGGCTGAAAACTGAAGGCTTAGAAACATTTAAAAATTTTAAAGTCTTTTCGCCATTCAAAATTGAGATATTTCGGTTCAAAGTTTTAGCGCTGAAATGCACTGAATGGCTTTGCGACTTTTCGAAAGTGTGACGTTTCGCAAATGTGACGTTTCGAAAGTGTGACGCTTCGCAAGTGAAACGTTTTTCCTTTGAAAAGTCGCATTTTCGAAATTACACGCTTGGGAAACTTCAAACTTGCGAAACGTCTCACTCTCGAAACGTCACACTTTCGAAATGTCACGGAGCGCACTGATACTGTACTTTTGTTATAGAAAGTCCATCTCCTTGTCTCGCAATCATCTTTTTCGGAAAAGTTAGAAAAGAAACTCAAGCTATAAAGTTCTAAAAATAACGAATCAGAGACTTCTAGTTCTTGACACCAATTCTGAATAAATTCTAAGATGAATTATCATATACCTATTTGAGCTAAAAATCAATCACTGTTGTTAGACTTTCCTAAGCCCTAGCTTATTATGTACCGTATAGTTTGTTTGAGATTACTCAAAAACTACTGAAAGTTTATGAAAAACTAATAGTTCCGTTTGATTCTACGCAACGGATTACATAACGAGGCCAATTTTCATAAAAATTGGTCCGTCCAGTGTCGAGTTATACGCTTTCTTTTTAAGGCAATCTTGAATTTTTGGATTTTCAAGGGAGTCCAAAAGTACTGACTACGATTCCTTTTAGGTAATTCTTGTCGCGATGGAAACTCCGATTCTCATGAACCAAAAGGAGGTGACTCCCCGTCAAATCATGGTTCAACCGGTGGCTTCTATGAAGTCGCCAAAGTCAATCTCCAATCCACCAACTCCATTGGATAGCCCCTTCATGGATGCTGGAAAGATTCGGCCGAGTGAGTTATAGATCCATTGATCACATCAATCTACTTTCCAGGGACTTCGACTCGCTCGATGGAGGTATCCATTCCAATCCATGTTGAAGGGGAGGAGCCAGCGAAGACTGAGGTGGTGGTCCCCAACCACTGGGTTGACTGCCCTTTCAAGGAGCATGGATGTCATAAAAAGGGAGAGAAGACCGAGGTGAAGAGACATGTCAGAGATGACAGAAACCTTCATCTGGTTCTTCTGTGTCTTTCTCTCAACCCGATCCGCTCGAAAATCAACATCCAACAAGCTGAGTATGTGAACAAGTACGTGGAGATGCTCCAATACATGAACACCGCGGAGTCGTCGTTTGAGAAGTACGGTAGTCAACATACTTTTCATATTCCGAAGATTGGTCTGGCTGTGGTCAAGGCGACAAAGAGCAAATCGCATCGATCGATCTTCAGTCAACCATTCTACTCGCACGGGTATGGGTACAGAATGATGGCTGTGGCTGCTCCATACGGGGATGGTTTGGGTAAGATTGTTTGGTTGAAAAGGGCACCTATGTTGAATTTCAGCCTTCCGCGAGTACTTCTCAGTGTTCGTGTGCATCATGAAGGGAGAATGGGATGACGTGTTGGAGTGGCCATTCCGATGTGACGTCAGTTTTTCAATTCTGTCCGCTGACAAGAAGGAGTTGTGTAAGATTTCTAACTAACTTACCGTGAAACCTAAAATAAAAGGACACCAAAGTGAGCCCGAAAAGAGCACATTCTCAGATCTCTGTGCATCTGGAAGTAGCCTCAATCAATTTCTTGTCAAAAATAAACCGTGATCAATACGAAAGACATTATGAGTTGATTTTCAAAAATTAGTTATGGATACTTTTGTGAAATTCGAATTTTGATTTTGGGGAGGTTGAACATTAGAAGGACATGTCCTTCTATTAAAGGTTTAACGGCACCTAATTTTTTCAAACATTTGTTACAGTAACCAAGACAATCTACGTCAACGAGATGCCTGAGATTCGGGAGCTTCTGGAGAAGCCAGAGGGATTGAGAAACGGAACTTTTGGGTTTCAAAACTTCCTCCCTTTGGCAAAAATCACCGAGTTTGCAGCAGATGGAGACATTTTTATTCAGATCAAAGTGCTTTTGAGCCAGGAGAAGCTCTATCAAGCAAAAGAGGTGAGGGAAGAAGATGATTTGAAATGTGTGGTTTGTGCTAGTTTGATAGTCAGCAAATTTGCTAGTTTGATAGTCAGCAAACGGCGACGTAACATGTCAGACGAGCGCATTTGCATACCAGACTCTAGAACACTTTAATTTTTTTCAGATCGATTCGATGAAGTGTCAGGAGGAGCAGATGATTGGCGGCTACAAGACCAAGACTGAATGATAACTTTTTGGGGATTTTGTTAATAAAAAATACTCTGGCTGTTTTTGATCTATATTTTTTTGGAGAAATGGCTTTCAGACTATTCTACATGAGAACTTTTGGACCTCTCACACGGGATGGTAGCTCCAGCTCGCTTGAAAAATATTCGCTCAAAACTTTTTTGTCTGAAATGTGTTCAACAGCAAACTTTGAGCCTGATACAAAGGACTAGATCATCTGAAAGCGATTTTGAGCCAAGATATGGGTCCTCTAAGTACTCCGATAATAGTGTTGTCTGCACCTTCATATCTCGAGTCACGTGACTTCTTCGTTGATTCTGAAAACAGTTATGATTCTGAAAGCAGATATATAAATTCTATAACATAATCAAAGTTCTCTCCCTATGTGGAATCATCGATTATTCGGGATTTTCAACGAATTTCATTCGGAAAGTCAGATTTCAAACATCTTGCCTTCCAGTCTAACATTCTCATCTAGTTTGGAAAGAAGTTCAACAAATTTCGAGAGGGATTCTTGATACTTTCGTTTCTGTTTTGCAGGTTTGCTCAGTTGCAACTTTCAGATTTCGAACGTCACTTGAAACTTTACACTTACCAAAATAATAGGCCAAAGTACGTGAGAATAGAAAAAAAGATTTTCATTCTTTCCATCCTCACATTTCCATCCTCACTCTCCCACAATCATTTCCAATTTCTTACAAAATGGCTGAAACAAAAACAAACGATACTCTTCGAGCAGATGTAGAAGACAAGAAGGAAGCGGCAAAGGGTCAGAACGAGGAGATCAAATTAAGAAAAATTATGAATGCAAAAGGAGAGCCACCATTCGGGCTGAAATTGATTCCGGAGCATCTGATTTTCAAGTATGTTCACCCTAGTCCCGGTTTTGCGACATTCACTATTATCAATACGAAACAGGATAAACAGGCTTACAAAGTGCTCTTTTTCAATTGCTTTCCGTTTTCAGAATGGGAATTTCAGATAAAATCCAGTGACAACAATTTGTATCGAGCAAAACCGAGTGTTGGATTTATCAAGGTTAACTTTCTTTCCATTTTTCTTTTTACATTTCCCAATCCATTTAGAGTGGTGAAAAGGTGCATGTCAGAGTGACATATCTGAATCCGGATCCAGCGAAAATACCAGACTTCAGAAAACACGTGGCAGTTTATCATGTTTCTGCTGGAAATGCGAAGACTTTTGATGAGGCGTTTGCGAAGAAGACGGACGGAGTTTATCACTATTTCTGCACTCACGTCGCTGAAAAGTATGGAGATGTGCCAGATGAGCCGCCGGAGGAGGGAGCACAGAAATGAACTGTTTCTATGAATAAATTGTTTGGCTTTTTTTTACTCTTCTTTTGAAACACACTGAGACTCTTGTGAGTCAAATGGGTTTGATGATCCAGATAATTAATTTTCAATTGTATTTTGAATCTAACTACTCTCTTTCGAACGCAAGACACATATTATGCCAGTCTCCGTCAATGTCAGTCCTGGCCGAATTTCCCCGATTTTTTGGCTGCGATATCTCGGCACGAAAAAGCTACAGTAATCTGTTAAAATTTAAAGAGACATATCCTGATTTTCAAGTCAGTTTTTTGATTTGTCATGTTTTTCGAACGACTTTCAATGAATTTTGAAGCGAAATGTTATTTTTTGCTCCGAAAATTACATTTCACTCCGAAATTTGTTGAAAAAACATGAAAAATTAAAAAATTGGCCTGAAAATCAGGGTACGTTCCTTTAAATTTTAATAGATTACTGTAGCATTTTCGTGCCGAGATATCGCGGCCGAAAAATCCGGAAAACTCGGCCAGGACTGACATTGACGGACACGGCCTCCTGGCGATTAAATTTTTCGCGAAAAAATACGGTCGACAATCCTTTTCCGCCTCTCACCTCTCGCACATGCAGGCGGAGCGCGCATGCATACCCCAATTGCGGACTTTTTTCGCGAACTTTGAAGACGTCAAAAAGGCAAATAAAATAGAATTTCCTGGGAAAAATTTATCAGATAATGTAGAAAAACGTATCAAAAATTTTTAGAAATAGAAATTTCAAGGAAAAATTCAGTCATAACGGAGCTGTGAGGCAAAACGCAAAACATCTTATTTTCAGAGATTTCGTTAGTTTAAGACATCTGTGAAGGTGAGAATAACGAGGAATGGCTTTGATATCGTGAAACATGACTAGACTGGCAAGAAAAGTGCTAAATTCATATATCTACACAAAATTGACAGAAGTTACGGGCACTTTTTCATGCTATTTTCATTTTTTGGACCGTATTTTTTCTGAAAATGTAGAAATAGAAATTTCGCCGCCCACAGATTTTTTAGAATGTGGAGACGGTCATTTTAAGCTATCAAACACTAAATTTGGTCCAGAAAGAAGGTCAGCTTAACATTTTCAAATTTCAGTACAAAATCTCCAAAAAATGCCGATTTTCGGGGTTTCGAGATGATTTTCGACGAGCTGGGAAGTTTAATCAAAAATCCATCGCCCACAAAAGTTTCTAAATTTAATGGCGGTTCTTTTGAGCCTAGAATCAAAAAAATTGGTTAAGAACTGGGGCCCTGTTAGCATTTTTAAGATGACGTGCCAGTCACTAATTAGTTACTGTAGGTTACTATGGGTCAATTTACTGGCTCGAGACTTGGTTTTTTTGGCCTAAATAAGAAGCTAAGACATATTTCAGTGCATTTAAAGCGAAAAGAAAAGAAATTGAAAGTTTTTTTGAACGGAGAACCTCGTATTTTGCTCGAAACGAGACCAGTGTACGTTTCGAGCTTTATAATGTCAAAGTTGTGTTTTCCTTTGTTTTAGGAAATACAGAATGCTTAATCAATGCTTCCAAAGCTTATGACAAGAATCTTGATCATATTCTTCAAAGATTAGCATGTTTCAGATAAAGTTAAAAACTACCGTATTTCGACTTCCAGACCACGACGCATACTTTCAATTTTTACAAGGATTTTTTCGGTCACGACCATTATCAACTCTTGGTTTTTATTCAAGAAGTGTTTTGAATAGTCAAGAATACAAAAAGATAAGCAATTCCTTTGATTTTAGTCATCGATGTGGTTCTGAAGCGAAGTACGCGTTATTTTGCTTTTCGTCCACTAAATTCTGTAAATTTTTCTTTCTTCGGTAGCTTTTTCCTTCCTTTGTTACATTCTCAACACTTTTCTCGCGAAAAAATCACGAAAATCCATCAAATTTCAGCTTTTTCGAGTGCTTCCTCTAGCCGCGCTAAGCCCCGCCCACTTGTGTGGGGAGAGAGGAGAGAGCGCAGACAGCGCGAGAAAAATTCAAAAAATTTCGCCGCCAGGAGGCCGTGACGGAGACTGCCATAATAGCAGGCTGATTGTTATCAGATCAATTATTCTAAAATTAAACAAAATGCAAGACTTTCACAGAGATAGATCCTGCGTTACATTCAAAAAATTTTAAATGTCATGAGGCGGCCTTTTGAATCTATGTTTTCGAATCTATGTTTTGAATTGCACAACGGAGTAACAGACTTGAGGTCACGACACCGCCTCTCGACCACAAAAGTCTCCGCCCCCAAGATCGGTATAAAAGCAGAGTGAAGCACAGTCATCTTCACTGCAATCATCACTACCAATCATGGCACGTACTAAGCAAACCGCCCGCAAGTCAACTGGAGGAGTTTCCAAGAAAGGAACCAAAAGCAGCTCGTAAATATGTTCATCCAATAAAGCCAAATACCAAGAAGCCACATCGCTTCCGTCCAGGAACCGTCGCCCTTCGTGAGATCCGTCGTTACCAAAAATCGACTGATCTCCTCATCCGCAAGCTTCCATTCCAGAGACTTGTTCGTGAAATCGCTCAGGACTTCAAGACCGATCTCCGTTTCCAATCCTCCGCCATTTCCGTATACAGCTGGCTAGAAGAAATCAGAGGAGAACGCTCCTAATTCTTCTATTCAATAAACAACACCCACCGAACCCAACGGCCCTCTTTAGGGCCACAAATTCATAAATCCGTTTCTTTTTCTTCTCTAACAAAGCAAGAAACCTTCTCTAATGAATTTTTTTCATTCATAAATCCGTATATCTTAAGATATTCGTTTGAATAGAAGATATGCTATTCGTTTGAATAGAAGATATATCTTCTATTCAAACGAATAGCATGCATCGGAGACAAAGTTGCATTTAAATAAATACTGCAATGCAAAGAATTCGACGATGAATTACGATTATTCTCGCATTCAGAGACATTGCCATCGCCTTTGACTCGCAAAGTTAAAAAAAAGACACGTTACTTTATTCAACAACAGTATGGATTTCGGATTTAGGATATTTGTGGCCCTAAAGAGGGCCGTTGGGTTCGGAAGGGGTCGAGTCAAACGAGCTTAAGCACGTTCTCCTCGGATACGTCTGGCGAGTTGGATATCCTTTGGCATGATGGTGACTCGCTTAGCGTGGATGGCGCACAAGTTGGTGTCTTCGAAGAGTCCGACGAGGTAGGCCTCAGCAGCCTCTTGAAGAGCCATGACGGCGGAGGATTGGAAGCGGAGATCGGTCTTGAAGTCCTGAGCAATTTCACGAACAAGTCTCTGGAATGGAAGCTTGCGGATGAGGAGCTCGGTTGATTTTTGGTAACGACGGATCTCACGAAGGGCGACGGTTCCTGGACGGTAGCGATGTGGCTTCTTGACTCCTCCGGAAGCTGGTGCCGACTTGCGGGCAGCTTTGGTGGCCAATTGCTTTCTTGGAGCCTTTCCTCCGGTCGACTTGCGGGCGGTTTGCTTGGTACGAGCCATTGCGTTGGTTGGTATCCGATTGGACAGTGACGAAAAACGCAATCTCTCGCCTTTTTGTGCGACCTGCGGTGAGTGGGCGTGGCCAAGTCGTTGGCGTGATTAGTGTGCACTATTCGCGCGCGCAAGGAGGAAATGTGTGTCCCGACAGGGTGGTTACAGGCGACTCCGCCTACTCACCGCAGTTGGGTATAAAACATAAGCGACCTGTCCTCATTCCCTCATCTCACTTGTGAGTCTTCAATCAATCGCTAAACAATGTCCGGACGTGGAAAGGGAGGAAAAGGCCTCGGAAAGGGAGGAGCCAAGCGCCATCGCAAGGTTCTTCGTGATAACATCCAAGGAATCACCAAGCCAGCCATTCGTCGTCTCGCCAGAAGAGGAGGAGTCAAACGTATCTCTGGACTCATCTACGAGGAAACCCGTGGAGTTCTCAAGGTGTTCCTTGAGAACGTCATCCGTGATGCCGTCACCTACTGCGAGCACGCCAAGAGAAAGACCGTCACCGCCATGGACGTCGTCTACGCCTTGAAGCGCCAAGGAAGAACCCTCTACGGATTCGGAGGATAATTTCATTATCTACCCCGCTTCCAAACAACTACCGAACCCAACGGCCCTCTTTAGGGCCACAAATCTTTAAAATCCATGTTTTATCCGTATCAAATAAAAATAAAGAGCTACGCAGTGTTTATTGTTGATTCCTCAGGAAGATGAACTTCAGAAAATTTTATCTAGTATTTTTCGCATTTCAGAGTGTTTAGTAGATAAACTTCGAGATGATTCATTTGAACTGTTCAATAAATAGAACCAATAGTGAGTCCCTTACTTTCAAATCTTTACTCATACGTTTCACTTCACGAATTTCGAAGAATAAGGACACCAAGACAATCCGAGCGATCTTTCAACAAGAATTGGAAAATTCCTGAAGAATCCGATTTAAAAGATCTCCATTTTAGAACTTTCCGATAGTATACACATAATGTAAAAGTAAAAACAAGCGATAGATTTTATTACGTACAATCATTGTATGCGATAACAACAATAAATAAAAAATCTTAGAAAGGTTCAAATAAGAGGATTTAAAAATCCTATAGGAGTTTTATAACTTGTGAAAAGTTATGAAATTAAAATAGAACATGATAATGTTAAAACGATGATGTCGAGGTGTCTATGGAGCTGCTTACAAGAAGAAGAGCTTGTCACGAAGCATTTCATCGGAGTCTCCGTGAAGCGACTGAGCGGTCAAGAAGGCAAGCTTATGTGCGTATTGACACGGAGCTGGGACACGAACAGTTCCTTGCCAATTGTAGTACAAATGGCACAACTTGAAGGCGAGCTGAATAATTGAAATATGAGATATATTCTGTTGTTATTAATTACCTGTTGGTGCTTGTCAGGTCCAAGCTCAGTGTCATCATAGATGATGTTGTAGGCGACGGGAGTGACAGTTCCTTGGTTGACGAATTGTGGGACCAGGTAGAAATCCATTCTCTCTGGCCGAGTGACAACAGTGTCCACAACAGTTCCTGGATCTGGGTTGATGGCACTTGAAGCACTGGATCCTTGTCTGAAATAATTTATTTTAGAAGTTTTTAAAAAAGTACAGCTACTCACTTCAGGATTCTCATGTTTACGCGCTTAGTGACAATGATGAAGGCCAACTTGATCGGTTTGTGCTCCTTGTTGCTCATTTTGGCGGCACGTTCTGTCACCATGTCGCAAGCATCACGAACAAGTTTCACTTCTGTGTTCTTGATGTATGGGATCTGTCCATCTCCAGCACCGTCTCTGTAGAGGATCAGCTTGTTCGGAAGAGTATTGTTGTTGGCGTCGTAGTACTTCTTCAACGCTTCTGAAAAAGAAACATGACTATTTAGAATCGGACAGGTGAGTGGGATCGCTTACTTCTCACAAAATGTGTCAGATTGTTTCCGAGCTGTGTCGGGTTCTCATGCGGTCTGGTTTGAGAATAGAACTTGGTGAAGTCTCCTGACGTGGTGGACACACAAGCTCCGACAGTCTTTCCTTTGAGAGTCGAATCGTGGTAGAGATCGTATCCAACAATCATAGTGTCGGCCATCTAGAAATATGCATATATTCTGTTCAAAGTGACAATTCTGTACTAACCGGAATATTGACTTTCCAAAGAGCACCACCAGTCTTGCACACCATTTGAAGGAAGATCTTCAAGACGATGGATCCGAAGTTCTTGTTCTCTCCACCATCACTTGACTTTCCAGCAAGAGTACGAAGATTGACGCATTGGTTAGGAATCGGGCACTCAACACAGAGATACTTCTTGAGACTGTCGTATCTTGTCTTGTTGTCATCGGCCAACATGACGACGAGCATGTGAACTTTTTCATCACCAACCATTTTGATTGCGTTCTTCACACCTTCCAAGTAATCGTTTGGAGAGACGCCTTGCAATGGAACACACAATGGCTGTCCAATCGGAACACGAAGAGAGCCGCCAAGACGAGAAGATTCGTCAATGAATTTTTTCGTCAACATTCCAGCGTTTCCGGTGTTCGGTCCAATAACGATCCAGTTCGTCATGTCGGAACCACGGTAGATACCGCTGTCCTTGACTCCACGAGCCCACTCGGCATTTCTTCCCTCGTACTTCTTGGTGCCTTCAGCATGAAGTGGCTCGGACTTCAAAACTCTGGCATTCACATTAGCAAGATCATCGGAGAGGCGGATTCCCCAGTAGTTCAGGCATTCGGTGACTTTTGGGTTGCTGTGGAACTCGTCGATGAGCTTCTTTGTCTCCACAAGACGTTGTTGTGGGGACAGGCGAGTGTGTTGGGCAATTTCCTTCATCATCTTGAAATCCTTGCGCATTTCGTCGGTCAAACCAGTTGGATAGCAGAGCTCCGGAACGATGTAGTTGACCTGTGGTGGCTCTCCTGGTTGCTTCGGTTTTCCCTCGGAAATCTGAAAATTGAAATTGATCTTTAAAATTATCAGTGAACATCTAACGATGATCGGCTGGTTATCGTGCTTGATGTCCTTGTCGTACTGTTGTTTGAAGTACTGCTTCAAAGTGATCGACTGTCCATCCTTTTGGAACTCGCTCAGCGGAGTGATGCTCATGTCGAGTCTGGTGAAACGATGGAGCTTGTTGTTGTACAAGGTTATGATGGTCGATCCTCCATACATCTCGTTCATCTTCTCGAGAACACGTTGAGCGTTGTTGTTGCAGGCGCGCATCTCCTTGTTGAGCAAATCCAACATCGAATCTCTGCGAACCATTTTGAAGCGGTTCTCAACGCAGAGCATCAACTGATTCTCGTACATCCGGATGGCAGTTTCAAAACCTGGCAAGATGCTCATGTTGTACTCGCGAACGTTACGAGCGTCCTTCGAGTTGAAGTAGTGACGTCCGAGTTGAGTCAACTGCATCTCATCGAAGCAACGACGGACGATGGTATTAAAGATGTTGATCGTCTGAGCGTTATCAAGCAAGAAACGGTTGGTTTGCTTGAAGATGACTCGAATCGGTTCGCTGGTGGTTGGATGCGGCACCTCTATCTCTTGCTGAAATCAAAAACGATTGTGAATTGCAAACTTGCCCACTAAAGCTTACGTTCTGTTCCCACTCATTGGTCAAGTAGAGAATCATTCCATCGAACACATGATAGTGTCCGATTTCTCCGGTAACGTTCTCATGCAGCAACATGAGCTCTCTCATGTGCTTTGAGTCGACAGTTGGATCGAACTCAACGTGGAACTGGTAGATGCTGTAGTCAGCTTTCTCCATCTCGATCGGAATGAAGTTGGCCCAACATTTCTGAACGCGTCCAGAAGATCCGACTTTCGGTTCTCCAGGTTGACGGACGAAGAGATCCGGTTGAATCGTACCGAAGTACTCCTGACTCTTTCCACCGCTGTTGTTGGATCCCGATCCACGTCCTCTCCCACGACCACTTCCAGATGCCATTTAATATTACCTGAAAAAAATTATGTACATACTCGGAGGGATAAGAAAATAATTGAAGGGTCTAGGCGAAATGACGAAGAAATAGGAATCTGGCTTGAAAATAGGTTTTCTGATTTTTCATTGTAAAATGTGTTCAGAAACGGAAGAAAAGCATAAAATAATGAAAAACAATCTTTTAAAATCTAAAAACCCGAAAAATACAGATGCAGAAACAGATCGTCTAAAAAAACAAAAAAGAAACGAAAATCCACGTTACTTAGGTCTGCAGGTTGTCTGGGTTACGGTATATCGCTGCGAAGCCCTCGAGACAAGAAAGTCAATGCGCCTTTAATCTGTGTTTGAATTTTTTTATTTTTTTCGATGAATTTTTGGATTTTTAACCAATTTTTTTGCAGATTTTCGCTATGAGTGAGCGAGTTGTCACAAGTTTGACTCATAGGTTTGTTCACGATTGTCGTCGGGAGAATGCTCAATTGCAAGAAACACTGGTGAACTCGAAAATCTTTTTAAAATTCTGGAAAAATATTTTTCTAGTTTCTTGGTGAATGAAGATTATAAATCTTGAGCACTTTTTTTCGTTGCAAAAACCATTACAATTTATTTACAGTAAAACTTTTTACGGATTCAGGAATTTGTGGCCCTAAAGAGGGCCGTTGGGTTCGGTTGGGTAGTTTTCAGCTCGAAAGCTTACTTGCTGGAAGTGTACTTGGTCACAGCCTTGGTTCCCTCAGAAACGGCGTGCTTGGCCAACTCTCCTGGAAGAATCAAACGAACTGCGGTTTGGATTTCGCGAGAAGAGATGGTTGAGCGCTTGTTGTAGTGGGCAAGACGAGAAGCCTCGGCGGCGATGCGTTCGAAGACATCGTTGACGAAGGAGTTCATGATGGACATAGCCTTGGAGGAGACTCCGGTGTCTGGGTGAACTTGTTTCAGAACACGGTAGATGTAGACTCCGTACGACTCCTTGCGGGAATGCTTTCTCTTCTTTCCATCCTTTGGCTTGGTCACCGTCTTGGCGGCTTTCTTTGCTCCCTTGGCTGATGGCTTTGGTGGGGCCATTTCGATAGATTTGACTGGTCGATTGACAAGTGTGAGGAATGCGTCGTTGCGCGAGCTATTTATTTGAAATGTGCGGTGGCGGGGCGGAGTCACCAACCACCACCCTGCGGGGACACATTCCGATTGCGCGCTTTTCGCCCAATGTCTCTGCGTCTCTTACGTGCTGCTCGACTCCGCCCCGCCACCGCAGCAATGTGTATATAAACGCGCCGTTCGCACAGTTTCGTCAGATAGTTCTCAACTACCAACAACTCAACTCATCGTCACCATGTCCGGAAGAGGAAAGGGAGGAAAAGCCAAGACCGGAGGAAAGGCCAAGTCTCGCTCGTCCAGAGCTGGACTCCAATTCCCAGTCGGTCGTCTTCATCGTATTCTCCGCAAAGGAAACTACGCTCAACGCGTCGGAGCCGGAGCCCCAGTCTACTTGGCCGCCGTTCTCGAATACCTCGCTGCTGAGGTTCTTGAGTTGGCCGGAAACGCCGCTCGTGACAACAAGAAGACCCGTATCGCCCCAAGACATCTTCAACTCGCCGTCCGCAACGACGAAGAGCTCAACAAGCTGTTGGCTGGAGTGACCATCGCTCAAGGAGGAGTTCTCCCGAACATCCAAGCCGTCCTTCTCCCAAAGAAGACCGGAGGAGATAAGGAATAAGAAACTTCTCCAAAAAACCACCACCGAACCCAACGGCCCTCTTTAGGGCCACAATTCTCAAAATCCTTGTATTATCTGTAACGAATAAAAAAATATCGATAATTTATGCTTCATTCCCAACGGCCCTCTTTACGGCCACAATATCAGAAATCCATTGGTCATACCGTTGAATACATAAAGTATGTTTCTAATTATTAGCCTACTAGCCTGCTTACCGCAGGCTGGATTCGCGGCGTTGCCGCTCAATTTTGCTTAGTTTTTATACGCCACTGGCCACTCGGTTTCCGTTTCACGTGTGGCGCAGTTGGTAGCGCGCTGCACTGCCGCGCAGTAGTCGCGGGTTCGATTTTGTGGGGTGACCAAATTCTTTACTTTCGCAAAACTAAAGCGGACACCCTGACCAAGACCGGACAGAAATCCTAGCGGATTATATATATTATTCAACTTTCCCAAGTTTCACCGCGCTCCATTGCACTCATCATGAAATTCAAAATTTTGAGCTTTCCCGCTTATTTTTTCTCATGTAGGTCACGTCAAATATACTAATTTTGTTAATTTCGCGGTTTCGGCGTGACCTACAAGAGAAACAAGTGAGCGGGAAAGCTAAAAATTTTGAATTTCACTATGAGTGCAATGGAGCGCGGTGAAACTTGGGAAAATTGAATAATAAGTAAGATTACCATTTGTTTTCAGAATATGCTTTCACCAGCCTGCTTACCGCAGGCTGGATTCGCGGCGTTGCCGCTCAATTTTGCTTAGGAATCTCGTGTTTTTTATACGCAATCGACCCCCCAGTTCAATGTTGCGCGCGTAGCGCAGTCGGTTTCGCGCGGGTCTGCCACGCGATAGTCGCGGGTTCGATTTTGTGGCGCGACAAAAGTCTTTACTTTAGGAAAACTAAAGCGGACATCCTGACCAAGACCGGACAGAAATCCTAGCGGATGCTAGCTGCGTTAATCTTTGTTTTTGTTCAAATGTTAAAAATGGGAATGGCTCGATAACACAATCAGCGACACTTTTTTTTCACAGCCAAAAGAAGCTAAAGAAAATTGTGAAATTGACTTCAAGCCGTCGTCGCCTGACCAGATTATCAGAAGGGCGTAATCCTTTTTCAAAAAAATGGGAGTATCGGGCCTTTGAAACTTTCAATTACCATTGTGAAATTCGAGGTAAAATCAACATGCAATAATCTTTTTTTTATTCGGAAGAGAAAAGAGATGGATTTATGAATTTGTGGCCCTAAAGAGGGCCGTTGGGTTCGGTGGGTGTTGTTTATTGAATAGAAGAATTAGGAGCGTTCTCCTCTGATTCTTCTAGCCAGCTGCATATCCTTTGGCATGATGGTGACTCGTTTGGCATGGATCGCACACAAGTTTGTGTCTTCGAAGAGTCCGACGAGGTAGGCCTCAGCAGCCTCTTGAAGAGCCATGACGGCGGAGGATTGGAAACGGAGATCGGTCTTGAAGTCTTGAGCGATTTCACGAACAAGTCTCTGGAATGGAAGCTTGCGGATGAGGAGATCAGTCGATTTTTGGAAACGACGGATCTCACGAAGGGCGACGGTTCCTGGACGGAAGCGATGTGGCTTCTTGAGTCCTCCTGTGTTTGGAGTAAATTTACGAGCTGCTTTTGGTTCCTTTCTTGGAACCTTTCCTCCAGTTGACTTGCGAGCGGTTTGCTTAGTACGTGCCATGATTGGTAGTGATGATTGCAGTGAAGATGACTGTGCTTCACTCTGCTTTTATACTGATCTTGGAGGCGGAGTCTTTTGTGGTCGAGAGGCGGAGTCGTGACCTCAAGTCTGTTACTCCGTTGTGCTATTCAAAACATAGAATCAAAATATAGAATCAAAACATAGATTCAAAACATAGATTCAAAAGAAAGGCCGCCACATGACATTTGAAAATTTTTGAATGTAACGGAGTGCCTAGAGAAAAGGAGCGTTTTATTGGGATCTAGAGAAAAACAATAGAGGAATCTAATTGTTTGAAGGTATTGAATGAATCAAGAGTGATCAAAGTAATCGATCAGACAACAATCATATTTATATTTTCCTTTCTTTCGAAAAGTAGCTGATCATCAGTAAGATAACTATTGAAAGTGAGCAAAAACTTGACCTAAGAAAATTTCAGGTCTTTACTGTATGTATTATCCAAGAGAAATCCGTTGTTTTCCAGATGATATTCATTGAAGACTTCTCTTTGCAATCAGTTAAAAGACGGGGAGTCTTTTGCTGTCGAAAATTTTTTACTTTCTATGAATCTTCTTTGATAACTTAAACAGTTTAGACACTCGAAATATTCGGACATTTTCCTTTTTTTTTCGGAAGTATTATCAGGACAAATCGATTCGTTCCACAATGATAGACAACCTGAGGACGAGAGCCCAGAAGCAGCTGAGAACCGAAAGGAGCCGAAGTAAATAAAAAATAGCAAAATATGAAAGTTTATTGATTCCACTCAATATTGTTAGTTCGTGTTAGTTCTTTTGCTAGTAGACGGGTGTGTGGAGATCATCCGCAGTGGGTCATACGGTGGCGTCTAGCATATCGGCCACTGCTCTTGCGAGAAGCACTACGGCTTCTGCTACGGCTCGAGCTGGAGCTGCGTGACTCACTAAAAAAGGAAGGGTACATAACATTTAGAAAAGTGAAGGGGTTCCTTACCTAATAGCACGACGACGGCTCACTTTTGGAGTTGGACGAAGATCCGAGCGTCTTGGTGCCACTCTTTTCGCGGACCGACGAGAGTTTGTACGGCGAGTCGAGCGGCTGCGAGAACGGCTCTGGGAACGGCTCTGGGAACGGCTCTGGGAACGGCTCTGGGAACGGCTGCGAGAACGGCTTCGTCGCGAAGACTTCTTGGATTGAACCTTCTTGACGCGACGACGGCGGCTCGGTTCTCTTGCAGTCGAGGTTGAGCGGGAACGAGAGCGACGAGATGTTTTTCTGAAAGTTTCCAATTTTCTCCTCAGTTTGAAATAAGTAATAATTTACCTCAAAACCTTGCGTGGTCTTCCTCTTCCTCTGGACACCGATCTTTTGGAAGCCGATCTTCTCGACACCGATCGTCTGGAAGACGCACGAGAGAGCGAACGAGATGTGGCACGTCCCGAACGGGCGGCTCTGACCGAACGGCTACGACTGCGGCTTCGACGGGATTCCGACGAGGCACGCGAGACGGATCGAGAAACACGACGACTGCTCTTTGCAACGGTATTCTTTCTTGGCGTGAAACGTCCGTTGCTGTCACGAGGTGCCTGTGAAGCAGCACGACTTCTTCTTCTTCTTTCGGTAGACTTCATTCTATTCGAGTAGACGATTTGATTGAAGAGAGACTAGAGTCTTCCTCTGTCGATTCTTCTTCTTTTATGCACACGATAACCCGGTCAGTGGGGTATTGGGGTTTGGGGTTACGGTAAAAAGATATTTATGATTTGATTCAGAGAGTTCACGAGAAAATTGAGAAATAATTCTGAACGTGTGAAAAATGATTACAGAAGAACTTGAAATTTTCAGAGTTTGATATTCGACTTTTCTTGATTAATTGCAAAGAATCGAAAGTTTTGGGAACAGATTTCGTAACTCGGTTTGTAGTGGGCCGATTCGTATGAAAATTATACAATTCAATTGGAAATTCAATGTAGATCATGATGAAACTTTGAATTTTCAAAAGTCTCAATTTTCATAATTTTTGATTTTTCGGCTTTTTCCAGTACAAAATTTTTTAATCGTAAAAAGCGTTGGGAATAAAATGTTTGGAAATAATCTATTTGTTGCAGACTTCATTCAAAAATCTACAAAACCTATAATTCTAATAAGAAGTCTGTCAAAATCCATCTATAACTTCATCCTTGTTTTCGCTATCTCCTTCTGCAATTCCTCAATTTCTCTATTCCTCTCATCTCTAACATTGGTTGTCAAGTAAACCACACTGTTAGCTTTCGTCAACGCCGCTTCTCTTTGAAGAACTCGTTGTTGGAGTTTCTGGAAATCAACGAATCCGAAAAGAAACTTCTGAATCCCACCTTATTCAACGCATTCAAAGTCATCACTTGTTCATGCCATCTTCTTTTCAGTGCTCGAACTTCTGCTCCTTTTTCCGTTTTTTCGTTTTCAAATCTCACCAAATCCATTTCACTATACGATTTTAGCTGACGCTTCAAGAATTCGGAACGTTTTCTGAAAATTGAAAGTTTCGAATTTTCCGCTTTGAAAATCTTACAGTATTCTTTCCAGTTTATCTTTCTGTTCTTCATTCGACTTCTCAAGTTTCCTGATTTTCTCAGCCAAATTTTCCTTTTTCTCAATATATTCTTTCTCTCTTTTCTCATCTTTAGACTCAATAACTATCGAAGGTTGTAGCTTTTTCTCTTCTGAAAAACAAGGGATTATCATAATCTAGTAAACAAGATAACATACGCCTATTCAACTCTGAAATTCGTATATTCTCTGCGTTTCGAAGATTTTGAGCAGCTCGATCTGCTTCTCGTTGATGCTCGTCTGCTGTTTTTTGAAGACTTTCTTTCTGAAAAAAAAGTCATTTATTTTCAATTCGATTTCATCTTGAAATCACTTCTTCAATCAATCGAAACTTAGTCATCTGAAGGGCTTCAGATTCTCGTTTGAGCTGAATAATTTGCCTTTTGAGATCTTCCAAACGTCTATAATTTTCATTTGACCTTCCAGAGTCGTGAGATTTCGAACGTCTTTTTGAGAGAATAGAAGATCTAGATGGTACTTGAAGATTCTGAAAATCAAACAGTTTCAAACTATTCCATAGAAACACTCACGATTCCATCAAAATGTTCATTCGTATTTCCAATTTTCTCCAATTCCATCCCTTTCAAATTCTGAAGTTTCTCATCCAACATCTCCAAATATTTCGTCCCTTTTGACATCAAAACTTCCAATTCTCCAATTCTTTTCTCATTTGTTTTCCCTTTTCCTTCTTCTCTGAGACTAACTAAAAGCTTCTGAAATTCATCTGTTATTCCAGATTTTTCGACTTCAAAAATTTTGATTCTCCGTTCAATTTCCTCTTTTTTGGATTCGTTCTCCATTTGTCGTCTGAAAACAATGAGAAGAAATACAAATTGGAATTTCGATTCTCACTGAATCTCTTTATGAATTTCACTCTCCACTTTATCAAAACTCTTCTCGCTTTTTGAAATATCTGCACGAAGACGGGCGATTTTCTTGTCCTGAAAATGTATAGATTGGGAAACTAAAAAAATTTGAAAATCACCTGAACAATCTTCTTTTTCTTCATCTCATCCAATTTCTTCTTCGCTTTTTCCAGTTTTGTTTTCATCGAATTTTCCGTTCGGTTCAGTCGAAAACTTGCGATTTCATTTTGGGTTTGAAGGACTTCTCGACGTTTTTCATTTAACGATTTCATGATTTCGTCAACTAAAAAAATGCAGTTTTTGAATTCAGAATACCGTATTTTTTGAATTCAGAATTTTGAATTCAGAATACCGTATTCTTGAAATTCAGAATACCGTATTCTTGAAATTCAGAATACCGTATTCAGAAATTTTGAATTCAGAATACCGTATTCAGAATACCGTGTTTTCTTGAATAATTTGGCATTCCAGAAAAAAAGAAAATTCAAGATTCCTAAAAGTCCACGAAACTGATTTTTGAGAAGCACATAGCTAGGGACCGCAACATAATTTTCAAACGCAATCTTTCCAAGTTTTCTTTATCTGAGGATGTTCTACTCTTTGACATAAGACTCCCGTCCAAATTTCAGCTCATTACGTCTACTCGTTCTCGAGTTATAGCCGCTTTACTACAGGATGCTCCCTGTACATTTTCTCTTGAGGGAGTTGCATAAGGCACGGTTTTGAAGGCGGGGTCAAAAGTTGCAATATCGCCGCATACAATTTTCGATTTAATTCCGCGTGAAATTTTATTTCAAAAAACAAAAGTCTTCTAGTGGAGTCGAACCTGGGTATAAATTTTTGTAAACAGAAGGAATATCCACTACGCTATTCGTGACGTTGGAAAATGTTCATCAAAAAGTTTTACACGTAGTTGAGGTTGTCTCTTTTTTCTGATTAGAGGATTTTCGATTTGTAGGAGCCTTTTTAGCAAAAAATCTCAGAAACAAACATGTATAACTTTTTTCGGCACGATTGGATTTTTGATTTTTAACTATCATCTTGACCCAAATTTCACGTAGAATCCGAAACTGTTAAAAAAAGATGTGTCAAGCCGGTTGCAAATACCTCAAAATTTCGAAAAACCAATTCGGCCGCGGACTACTGCTTCTTCCGAATGAGTAAAACTAAGCTCAAAGTTGCTAAAAACTTCTGAAATTTTGTGAGGAGACTACTGAGAAGTTGTTCAATCATATCTGTGTAGAAAAGTTGCATCATGTTATTTGGGTCAACAAAAATTGATGCCTGAAGTTTGACCTAGATTATTATGGTCCGGCACGAGTAAAATTTTTCGAAATCTTCAGAAAAGCTGTAAAATCTATCCATTTACCAGATCATCAAAAAAAATTATGTGTCAATCCGGCTAGTTTCTCCGATATAAAGCCAAAACTAAGAGAAATTTAACTTTTTTGTTGATATCTATTTAACGGGAGAAGTTAGGATGAAACAGGTTGCATATTTGGAATCTACGTAGCCGATTACGTATGGACACCAACTTTCATTGAATTTGGTTCATTTAGAGCTGAGTTTCAGTCATCCAAAGTAATCAGAAGGGACCCAAGAGAAAGAAATTTAAGCCCCGCCTCTTCACGTTGCGGTCCCTACACATAGCATTTGTTAAAAACAGCTTTTGGTTTTCTAAGACAGTTTTTTTAAAAGTCAACTCAAGTTTTTGATAAGGAATACGATATTCTGAAAACTTACTCTGTTTTTGTCTCTGCGGAAGTTTCTCGTGAATGTCTGAAATTGTCGCTTCGAAAGTTAGAAGATTGTCCTTGTTTTTGAGAATTTGTTTTTTGAGCTTTCCCATTTTCTGAAAAAAGAAGAGTTGTTAATTCAAAATCGTAGAGTTTCAAAATTATAAGCTTGAACCATGGAATCTCCAAATTGCCGTTTCAGATATTCCGTTCAGTTTGCTTGAAACCGAGAATCCTTTTGTTGTTCTCATAGTCAGAATCCGAAAATCATGAAAAAGATAATAGGTGTCTAAACAATCACCAAATTTCGAATCGATGCTCACTTAAATATAATAAAAATCTCCAAAACTACAGAGGACCAGAATCTCTCAAGATCCGTCAATATTCTGAAATGTGCAAAACTGAATCTTGTTTCGGAAGAATCAACATCAGAGTTGTAGAATGGGACCATAATGATATCCGCAAAAATTAAAATTTCGTCGTATGCTCAATATCTCAGAATCAGACCCAGGAACTTATTCCAACGTGAAATCTCCATCAAAAGAAAAAAAATGAAAAATCCAGACGACGTGAACCGTTTTTACGTGACCTCAAACTTTTTTCTCTTCTTCTCTTTTTAGTGTGACGTCATCCACGTGGATTGGCACCTCCAACTTCAAACCGCCTCTCTCTGCAGAATCACTTCGCACATCTGTCTCCGCAACGGATCAACAGATACAATTTGAAGGTAAACTTTCCAGGCTAAGAATTGAAATAAGAACCCTTATTTTTCAGGAAAATGGGACTGTTTCATGAAGTTTGCGACGCCGCCCAAAAGAATGGATTCGTGATTCCATCGGCCTCATCCGTGGTTCGTAACGCCAAATGCTCGTCATCTTCTGGCTCTCCAGATGCTCCAGTCGAGTTCGGAACCACCAAGTTCTACGCATTGTGTGCTCTCGGAGGATCTTTGTCTTGTGGATTGACTCATTTTGCCATCACTCCATTGGATATTGTCAAGTGTCGTATTCAGGTAAGAATACAGAAAAAGAAACGAATAAATTTCTAATTTTCAGGTGAATAAGGAGAAATACGGTAGTATGGTCCAAGGATTCAAGGTGACAGTTGCCGAGGATGGAATGCGTGGTCTTGCTCGTGGATGGGCTCCGACTTTCATCGGGTACTCGGCTCAAGGACTCGGAAAGTTCGGCTTCTACGAGGTTTTTAAGAATCTCTACAGTTCGGCTCTCGGAGAAGAGAACGCTTACATCTGGAGAACTTCGGTTTATCTCGCTGCATCTGCGTCTGCTGAATTCTTCGCCGACATTTTCCTGGCTCCAATGGAAGCTGTCAAAGTGAGAATGCAGACGTCTCCAACTGCTCCACCAACCCTTCGTGCTTGTGCTCCGATGATCTACAGAACCGAAGGACTCACCGGATTCTTCAAGGGACTTCCACCTCTCTGGACTCGTCAGATTCCGTACACCATGATGAAGTTCACTTGTTTCGAAAAGACCGTTGAGTTGCTCTATCAGTACGTCGTCCCAAAACCACGTGCTGAATGCTCGAAAGCTGAACAATTGGCAGTTACTTTCACTGCTGGTTACATTGCTGGAGTCTTCTGTGCAGTTGTCTCTCATCCACCAGATGTTCTTGTTTCCAAACTGAATCAAGATGCAAATGCAAGTGTCGGAAGTCTTGTGAAGAAATTGGGATTCTCTGGTCTCTGGGGAGGACTTGGTCCAAGAATTATCATGGTTGGAACTCTCACTGCTCTTCAGTGGTTCATCTATGACTCTTTCAAGGTATAATGTTTTCCATTACATTTTAAAATTCTTGCTTTTCAGGTTGCCATGAACCTTCCACGTCCACCACCACCTCAAATGCCGGAATCGTTGAAGAAGAAATTGAATATTCCTGGAACAACTGAAGCACCGGTTGCTCCAGCTGCAGTTCCAGTTGCAGTTCCAGCCAAAGAGAAGAGTCCAAAAGAGAAAAGTGCAAAGGCCGAGAAACCAGCTAAGGCGGAGAAGAAGCAACAGGAGAAGGATAAGAAAGAAAAGAAACCGAAGAAAGCCGAAGAATCTGCTTGATTCAAACAGCGCAAAACCATTCTGTCCCTTTTTTAGTGATTTAGAAAGAAATAAATATTTTTGATTGAATCACCTTCTTCTTTGCTTCCATCTTCTGTCTCATTCTCTCGTTCTCATCTGCCATTCTCTTATTCTCCAGCTCCATCTTTTTCATCAACTCTACCTTATCCTTGTACTTTTTGTTCTCAAACAGAGTCTTTAAATTATGAAGGAATCTCAGAACTCACAATATTAGCCAACTCCTCATCCAGTTGAAGGCTGACCTTCTTGACATGCTCCTCCACACTCTTCTCATATTTGTTCAGCTCTTTCTGAAAAATTCAAAGATTCCAATGATTCATTTTACGAGTTCTCACCTCATAATCTGGCATATTGAATGGCTGGTGTCACTAAAAAAACAAGAATACGAAATAAGTGTTCAAAAAGGGGAAAAGGGAGGAAAAAGAAGAAACAAAAATGTACATAGCAACGAGAAGAGAGGAGAGGAAGGACCACTTTACGTTTTACGAGAATTTCGGGAAATTTTTTCGGATGGATGGCAAAAACGGAAATGAGAGGAGGAATCGGAAAAGAGTCAAGTAAATAAAAATGAACTTTTTTGGGAAAGAAGCGATACAAGTGGAGAGTATTAGTGGTTTCTTAAAATCAAAGAAAGCTGAAAAACTCTAGTTACGCACAAGTCAAGTTTTAGAAGTTTCAGGCAGGTTCGAAGGAGAGTAGAGTGTTAAGCTTTTGGAGCCCATCGAAGCACTGAAAGTGGGGAGATATTTTGCTGAGCTTTTAGATCATGAAATTCGCTTAAAAATGAGCTTATAATCATGCTCTAAAGTTTATTTTGAGCCGAGATATGAGAAAAAACAAAGTGGGCTGCTAAATGCCATTATAACTCGGCTCGAGATCAATTTCTGAGCCTGATTTTGGGGTTTATTTTTAAGCGAAGATTAAGAAAATGTTGCGCTCACATATAGACAATTGCATTGCCTTTGAAATCAGCTTAAAAGCATGCTCAAAAGTTGATTTTGAGCCGAGTATTGATGCTATTAGCAGACCACTTTAGTTTTTCTCTCATCAGTTTAAAGGCATCGATTACTACTAGGAGTTCAAATGAGAAGAGGAAAAAGTTTATAATTTTTAAACAAACTTTCAAAAACTTCTTCGGACAACTCACAGATTTTGGTAAGTCCAGCAAGCATGCTTATTTTCTTATTTGCATATTTTCGAAAACTGAATTTGTTTTTTCTCAAATTGTATAATGCAGTACTTCTGAAACCCTTCTTTCAGACCTTCAAAGTAGATAATTTTCCATTGAACTTGCCCAAAACAACCAAAGTTTTTGGACACTACTGTACAATTCAATTCTCATTATGAAATCTTCTCTAACATTGTGATCAATTGATATCAATAGAATTTAATTTCTTATCCCAATCGATCTTTCGATTCCATTCATTCTCACTCAACTTGACTCATAATAATCACTATATAACCTTCTCCTTTCCTTTCCAAACTATTCGATAACATCATTTATTATCATTCTTTTCACACTACGTACACATTGAGTACATATAAAGAGAGAGTGTTTGATTTATCATTTCAGCACACTTGGCAAACTTTTCTACAAACTTAATTCTTTGTAAAAATGACTTTTAAATTGGATGATGGTATGTCAATCATGGAGATGTAAGTTTGGAAGTTATATTTTGTTAAAGTTTCGTTCTCTTTAGATTTGAAAAATCTCAAGAGTCAGTTGAACTTCGAGAACAAATATCTAGTTTCTCCATTCCAATTGCGGAGCTTATGATTGAAAATTACTGTGATTTCGTTCATATAAGTATTGCAAGAAAAGAAAATGATTTCTCTGGATGGATAATTCATGATGCAGATGAGCTGGATGATGAAGATAAAGAAGAGAAAATGACGATTGGGGATACTGTATTTTATAAACCGTAAGTGTGAGGAAACATGCAAAAACTTATCGAAGACATCTTTTTCAGGGAAAAATCTAGAACTCAACTGGAACTCTGGCATGATAACCGTTTTGAGGGAGCCATTTCTCTTTTGAAATCTCTTTTTGAAATCTTCAATGGATCGATTCTCGACTCAAAATTCATAACAGGAACCACTCCAAACCGAGAAATTTCTCGATTTTTGATTGATGTATTTCACATCAACAAAATTCAAGAATGTGAAAATATGACACTTTTCGAGAATGGACTATCTTCAAAAGCCATGGTCGATCAAATTCTAGATTTGGCCACAGGACTAAAAAGTCTTGATTTGCGATGTCCACTTCCAGATGATTGGAGAAATCCTAAAATTTTGAAGTTGGATAAACTAGTTGCATGGCCAGCAGAATGGTTTACAACTATGGATCTGATGACTCGACTGGAAGGAGAATATGTGAATCTGAATGAAACAAATTTGAATTGGCGCGCATTCAACGCGTTCATGTTGAAATGGCAGATGACAGAGGATACAAGATTGAAGACATTGGAAATTTCATTTGATGGAAATTGGGATGGATTCAATTTGGATGGATTGAATGTGAAGGATTGGGATCCACAGGAGAGAGATAGTCATTATCCGTGAGTAATTTTACTTTTTAAGGTTTTTTTGGTTGTTGAACAACAACATCTTCTAATTTTCTAAATTCAGTTCCAATTGCATTTTCCAGAGATCCCTTCGGGAAACCATCATCCCCTTGGTTCAATTGTGAATTCGTTTCTGATATTCAGCGAGATGACGGTCTTCTGGCATCGTTTTGGAGAAGAGAAGCGAGTTTTCATTTTGTCGTTTGGCACAATCGTCATCCAATCGCCACGTTGCAACCGAAACAAGAACAACTTGTTAGTTTGGAGAGTATCGAGTTTGCAGACGACGAGGACAATGAAGAAGAGAGTGATGAATAACGTTCGTACGACTACTAAATCTATCGGAGCTAGATAGCTTTTCGGATTCTTTCTGAAAATTTTGAAAGAGCATTATTTCATTAAAAAAATCGTGCAGGATGAAAGGAAATCTTTATATATACATCGTGATGGGAATCGTTTAGTTGCCGAATTGAATACTCTGGAATGAAGAAAAAAGCAAATAACAATTACACGTAATAGGAACCCAGTTATAGATCGTTCACATAACATTGATTTCGAGATAAATTACGGATTATTGGATGTCTGAGAATGCATTGTTTGCCATGATTGTCTTCCAATTCTTGACTAACTCATCTCATTCGATTCCAACCTTTTGTAATTTACTAATTTACAAGCCGCTGGATTATTAGCGTCGACATCCAAAGCTATAATATCCTCTAGAGCCATAATCTCATCCAGAAGCTGTTTTTTCTCGTTGACAAACTGGTTTCCTGGTTGTCGGATGTCCTAAAACTCCTTTTTGTTTTGTTACTGGTTTACCGTTCGGATAATCTTACCTCATGATTAGGAGTAACAACGTGGGGATTTGAGCGAGCATAGTAATCTGTCCAAACTTGGAGAACACATAAGGAGGGATTCACGTATAGTACTTTCTTGGTTTCTGTAACGAGATCTTATAGTTTCGGATTTATAAGTCATCACCAACTTCTTTCTCGGAACATTGGATTCGTGAACTTTTTCTTATTTTCCAGCACATACGACCAGAAAGATATCGTTGTTTCGGCGCATCTCTGAAACATTCAAGATTTGAAACAGAAATAAAAACATGAACTTACATTATCTAACAATCTGATTTTCTCCGAATTGAACAAGAAAGTTCCATATCTACATGAATAAAGTTCATCGAGCATATGAATCAGCAAATCTTGTGTGAATTCAAAAGCCCATGGAAATTGTCGCATGATCTGCCATAGACAATCGCAAAATTGAACGAAAATCGGTGATCTTTCTCCATCGTTATGAGTATCCTCTCCATGACCGATTCTTTCTCCAAATTTATGTCCAAAACTGCACCATTCTTTTTCAATTAATACAATAAAACCTTCAATTGTTCGATAGTAAGGATCTAGTTGAATCATAGCAAGTGATGTCAATTGAGCAGTACGATCCCATCCATCTGAGCAATGCACTAAAACGGACTGCTTTTCAGTATCTACATTGAATACTGCCTTTACTGCTCCTTCCAGAATACTCTGTATATGTGAGAGCCATTTCGATTCATCCAACGCTTTGTAGTAATTCTTCTCATCAACGCGTGGAATCAAAATGGAGACTATCCGTTTTAAAGAATCACGAACAACATGAATGTTATGAATATTGAGGAACGTCAGGGAAGCCGTCGGATAGTTTTCCTCATATCCTCCACCCTTTGCTTTCATTAGTTTTGCGTTGAGAGTTGGCCGGGCATCGAAGATCAGAAGCTCACGGCAATTGGCGTTTGCATTCATGATGTTCGTGAGATGACTGAAAGCATCAATTTGGTTCAATTCGATGTATTCGTTAATAACTTATGTTTCGTCTTCAGAACTCCTTCTGCCACTGAGCCCAGTCATCGGCTGGGAGGATCGTGTAATCGATGCCAGCGTATTCTGATCAATCCAACTCAGAACCTGGAAATATTAAATCTAAAAGTTTCTTCATCAAATCCAATAAAACTCACTGGGATTCTTTCCTTGCTTCGAAACTCTCCGAGCTTTTTCATGAACTGTTTCCCTTTTTCTGATGACGCTTTTGGAACAACGAACTGAAAATGAATTCGGTGAATTGAAACAGTAAGAGTCCTCAAATTACCACTCTCGGATACGTCTCACTGAATTTATAATCTTTGTTGATGTCCACCATCTCCCATAATCTGGAATTTGGAATTCCGAGCCTTGCATACTCCTTCTCTGCCGAATAAATCTTCCATCCATCTCTCATCATTCTTGGCGATTCTGCAGCATGGACGCAGGCAAACATTGGCTGAAAACGATTCCATTAGTTTCTAGGAAGTTTTTTTTAAAATAACTAACAACATTGTGAGATATTGGGAAGGCGTATCGATTCAGCAAATCACACATTTTCTTTCGATTTGAAGTCGGAATGCATGCGAATCTGTACACTCGATAATCTTTACAAAATATCACGAATCCATAATGATCATCTCCTCTTCTCGCTGCACTCGTTGATCTTCCTCCAACTTTTTCCACTCTCGAAACTTGACCAAGAGGAATATCGAGCTTCCATTGCTACAAATTATAGTTTCTTTTTGTGGAGATCAGTTACGAAACAACACTATTTTAAACATATTCAAAACTCACATCGTATATTTTTCCTCCGTCTCCAACAAGAAAAACCAAACGGTATCTCGTTATCACAATTTTACCGGGAAACCTGCCAAATGGACCCATATACGCTACATTTTTCTCTGAAAATATTTTTATAATCGCTCATTTCTTTTAGTGGATAGTACCTGTCCAAATGACACTTTCAGCAGCTAATAATTTGATATCTATTGGTTCCTGAAGCATTGATGAACTGGCCGCTGAAAGTTATAAAATTTTGAATTGACAGAAAATTATAAACTGAAATTTTTTGACTCACGCTCTCCAATTTCACTGATAATTTGACTATCATCTCACATGGACATTTTGTTTACAGCCGTTTTAAATAATTTCTGCTGACTGTTGACCGGGTGATGAAAGAGAGAAAAAGGAACCGATTATAGTCGTAAAAGGGAAAAGACGCAGATTGCCAAAGACACAAACAGAAATGAGGTACTGTTTTCGTGATACTCAGAAACCATCGGTTGACTAATGTGTGCTCGGATGTTTGCTATCATTTTGCGTCACTTTTCAAACGGAAATTGTTTAGATTCAAATAATAATCATAATCAGGAAGCGACTCAACAAGAATATCATTATTCGGAAAGAAAATAATCTGGATTTTGAGATTTATGACCCTAAAGAGGGCGGTTGGGTTCGGTGGGGTTTTCTTTGGTGAAGGTTCTTTAGACTCTCCGTTACATTCAAAAATTTTCAAATGGCATGAGATGACCTTTATTTTGAATCTATGTTTTGAATTGCACAACGAAAGAGGACACGACTCCACGGCAAAAGTCTGCACGATCGTTTTAAAAAGCAGAGTGAAGCCCAGTCATCTTCACTGCAATCAGCACTACCAATCATGGCACGTACTAAGCAAACCGCTCGCAAGTCAACTGGAGGAAAGGTTCCTAAGCAGGTGGACGGCAAAGCAAGGAGGATCTAACGTCGGAGTAATGATGCCACCTCATCGCTACCGTCCAGGAACCCAGATTGTCCTGATAATATTGTCTGTTCAATAAAACGTCGGGAAGACACGCCCCTTTTTGGACACACCCCCTTTTCACGTTTGCTTGTAGATCAATTTTTTAGTAGCTACGTGAAAAAGGGCGTGTCTTGTCGACGTTTTATTGAACAGACAATACTTCTCCATTGAATCACACTCTGGGTGCGAGGGTTGCCTGCTTTTTGTGCGCCTAATATGCTATTAATAAATAACTTTCTTGTTTGAAATCAGATCCAGTTTAGAGAAGATTGATGTTTTTCCAAATAAACTGAAAGAAAGCAAATTATTCAGCTCTCGAAGGATTTAAATGGTGATACATTTGCATACCTACTAAAACCTATTTTCTCTTAATGGAGCTCCATAAACCGTAACAGCAAATTCGACAATTTCGACACATTCACAACGACACATTCGACAATTCTCCAATGGCGCAAAATGGAATATACTGTGGTTACGAAGGTTGCGAAACCACAGAAGCAGGAAAATGTCATACAGTTTAAGGAACTGAAAATTTCAAGACTTCGAGTCATTTTGGGTCAAGTTTGTTCTCACTTTCAACAGTTATCTTACTGATGATCAGCTACTTTTCAAAAGCAAGGAACATAAAAAGATGGTTGTTGCCTGATCGATTACTTTGAAACTAAACACTTTGATTGGATTGGCTTTATTCAATACCTTCAAACAATTAAATTCCTCTATTGTTTTTCTCTAGATCCCAATAAAACGCTCCTTTTCTCTAGGCACTCCGTTACATTCAAAAAATTTCAAATGTCATGTGGCGGCCTTTCTTTTGAATCTATGTTTTTGAATCTATGTTTTTTAATCTATGTTTTTGATTCTATGTTTTGAATTGCACAACGAAGTAGCAGACTTGAGGTCACGACTCCGCCTCTCGACCACAAAAATCTCCGCCTCCAAGATCGGTATAAAAGCAGAGTGAAGCCCAGTCATCTTCACTGCAATCATCACTACCAATCATGGCACGTACTAAGCAAACCGCTCGCAAGTCAACTGGAGGAAAGGTTCCAAGAAAGGAACCAAAAGCAGCTCGTAAATTTACTCCAAATACAGGAGGACTCAAGAAGCCACATCGCTTCCGTCCAGGAACCGTCGCTCTTCGTGAGATCCGTCGTTACCAAAAATCGACTGATCTCCTCATCCGCAAGCTTCCATTCCAAAGACTTGTTCGTGAAATCGCTCAGGACTTCAAGACCGATCTCCGCTTCCAATCCTCCGCCATTTCCGCTCTCCAAGAAGCCTCCGAAGCCTATCTTGTCGGACTTTTTGAAGACACAAACTTGTGTGCGATCCATGCCAAACGAGTCACCATCATGCCAAAGGATATGCAGCTGGCTAGAAGAATCAGAGGAGAACGCTCCTAATTCTTCTATTCAATAAACAACACCCACCGAACCCAACGGCCCTCTTTAGGGCCACAAATTCATAAATCCATTTTTGTTATTCTTCGAGTAAAACGAATAAGTTCATTATTCTTTACCGTATCAAACCGTTTTCAAGGAGTTCCTAATCCTGGTTTTCAAAAAAGTTATCTATCTCCGAACCTTCATTATCTTTCCATGTTGACAGTATACAGAAATTTCGGCTTTGATGGCCCCAAGCAAAAGTTTCATGGCCCCGAACGTTTTTGTGGCCCCAAAACATTAAATGTGGCCCCAAGGGTAGGTTAAGTTATTTTTGTGGCCACAAGAAATTTTTTTGGCCCCAAACACTTCTTATGCTGAAATTTTGGAATCAAAGTTTTTAGTGGCGAAATCAGTACCTGTAATTTCTGAAACGTTTTAAAACTAGGACATGAAGAATACAGGGTGGCTTTTAATTATTGCAACACAACTTTGAAGCTTGATAGTTCTGTCCATAATGAATCAAACATTTTGAAAATTTGCGTGTTAGTAACACTAATCTAGAGGAGCATTCTTGCAAAGTTTCATGATTCAGTTCCAATTTTGAGCAAAATGGCATAGAGTGTTATGATGGCCACCCTACCACTATGTAGAGCGAAGGACCCTAATTTTCTTGGAGCCTCCAGAAAGTTCCAGTAGACATTGAAATTCTATGTTTTTTTGTGATATGGTAATTGATAAGTGTCTGAACTATCAGCTGTTTATCAAAAAATCTGGAAATGAGACAGTTTTTCCGTTTTTGAAGCTGCTTTTACTCATGTGTCAAAATCCCCATTTTTCCACATTTTCGGTTGCCCTTACCTTGAAAATGTTCCATGTTCCCTGAAATTTGGCATTTATGTAGGCCTAACTATCTTTAATCAATATTAAAAAAATCTTATCTCTCAGTCGTCGTTGAAACTTTTCCTGGAGTATTATGTATTAGTGTGAGAAGTCTGGCACGCGCCGTTCCATGGGAAATCACGAAATGTTTGGAGCAAGAAAAATCGCTCTGGGAGGAATTTCGTTGGTTCAAAAATGGTTTCAAACGCTTTATATAGGTTTCATTTATCCAAATAAAGCTAGAATTATTTGACTAAATAACTATTTTAGCTGGGATGATGGATAAAAGTCAAAGTTCTACTCCAGAGGTAAAATATCGTTTTCGAGGACTGAACAAAAAATTTAGAATTGGAGCTGCCAGTTTTTTGTAACAAATCTGAGAAAACTATGATTTTGTCCTAAATAACCAATCGGACTGACTCTCTAACAGCAAAAAATGACAAAAATATTGTGTTTTCATTCTCAAAGCAACAAAACTCATTTTTGGAGCTTGGAGGGATGGTACAAAAACAATCGTATCTAATGAACTGAGATAGATTGAAATTTAAAACTTTTTGCATTGTAAAGCCAGAGATTCAAAGTATATGTTTAGCAAAAATAAAAGTGTTGAAGGCACCAGATCAATTAATAGGAGACGCTTCTTTTCAGAAATTGGGGCGTGCCAGACGGACTAGGAGTCAGGGTCCATTTTCGAACCTGTATGGCACCAAACTCAATTTGGCACAATGAACTTTTCGTAGCATAAAAATTGGCGTTTCACGTTTATGTGTGTCAAATTTCAAAGAAATTGCTTGCCAATGTTCATTTTTATGATCGTTTAAAGTTGTTGCAATAATTAAAAGCCACCCTGTAAATGCTGTGTTGTAAAAACTACGACAACATAATAAGGAGAAAAAAGCGAATGCTTTCGAATTAGTTGGATGAATTAGAAGGACGTTTTTGAATTAGATAGATTGAAAGGATGAAGTTCAGATGCATGTTTTTGAAGAATTCTTATCATTGGAGGGTTTTTTGTTTTTTCACTGTTCAATTTTGTATCTGGTTTGAGGCGGCAAGTGGTCCTGTTTGGTCAATTTTTTATGTTTCACTCCTTATGTAATCAGAGTCTACCTCCAAATAAATCAACTACAGGGTGGCTTTTAAATACCGGCGCATAACTTTGCGGCATTGAAAAACTATGTTGTAGGCTTCCGATCTCCCCGGTGAAAATCTCAACTTCTGGATTTAAATCTAGGTTGTCTACTTGCAATTTTGAACATTTCCTTCAAAACTTGCTGTCTTAGCCGATAGTCTCTATCTTTACTATTAACAAACGCAAAGTTCTGTGTGGGTGTCTGTCTGTGCCGTGTCCGGATCCGGCTCTAGCTCAGTCCCCACCGGACCGATTTCTTTCAAATTTTGTCAGATTATCAGAAATTCCATCGAGATGATGCCCGTCTATTTTGTTTTTCAAAATTTCAAAAAAAATAGTTTTATGCTGCCCGAAGTGCCCCAGAGGGGCGTAGCCCGTCTGGTTTTATCTACATTCAATTAGTGGTTTTTTACTCTTTTTGAATAAACAAACAAACAAACAATCTCCATGTAACTTTGGGAGTGTATTAGAAGACCTTTTATGTCTCTGGCCCAATTTTCAAGTCAATCGGTTCACTGTGGTGTTTGAAAGAGTGCTGATTCGGAAATTTTTAGCGCGGCTAGTTTTTTCATGCTGGAACAGAGCGATAGAAAAATCGAAAATCGCTTCTATATGATTCAAAATCGTTTTTATAGTAAAGTTCGACTCTTTTTCTAATCTCACAGTAAAATTCACAATAATCTTGCAGAGTCTACCTCCAAATACTCCAACTACATCTGCTCCTACAAGGTCTTTGAAAAAGATTACTGTAGTTTTTACAACACAGCATTTATTCTTCATTTCCTAGTTTTAAAGCGTTTCAGAAATTACAGATACCAACTTCGCGACTAGAAACTATGATTGCAAAATTTCAGCATAAAAAATGTTTGGGCCCATAAAAACTTTCTTGGGGCTAAAACATTTTTTTGGGGCCACAAAAATATTTTAAGCTACCCTTGAGGCCACATTTAATTTTTTTGGGGCCATGAAACCTTTGCTTCGAAATTTCTACAATCATACAAAGAGTTTATGTGGAATTCTCTTAATAAGGATTACTTTACTCTTCAGACGATAGTTGATCGGAGTAAATTTAGGAATCTTCTGAATCCAAAAATCACAAGATTTCAAAAAACAAAATTTTCTGATTCCAAGAATCTCTCTATTACCTGAAAGTTTAAAAAAATCGCCTTGTTCTTCGTCAGCAAAAAAAAACAAATTACGAACAGAATGTTTACTTTTATCGAAAGGAATGTGAAATTTCAAGAGATTCAGATCGAAATGAGTCAATATAATAATGTTAGTTTACAATCAAACAAAATGTCAAAATAAAAATGACACAATTAAACAGCCATATCCATAGCGATCTTTCCATGGCACTTGTAGTCGTCGAGAACAATCATATCGGAAGTGAAATCGTCGATCGATGTGACATCTCGAGTGAATCGAATCTTCGGGAATGCGTACGGCTCACGAGTCAATTGAATCTGAAGAGCATCCACATGATTCGAGTAGACGTGAGCATCTCCAAGAGTGTGTACGAGAGTTCCTGCTTTCAATGCGCACACCTTTGCGATCATATGAGTGAGAAGACCGTAGCTGGCAAGATTGAATGGTACTCCGAGTCCCTGAAGAAAAAGTTTGCACTGGATTCAGAATAATGACACGAACCATATCTCCACTTCGTTGATATAGCTGACAAGACAGTTCTCCGTTATCCACATAGAATTGACACATTGTGTGACACGGTGGCAGAACCATTTGCCCGAGATCCGATGGATTCCATGCCGACAAAATGATTCTTCTGCTGTCCGGTTCCTCTTTAATCTGTCGAATCACCTCAGCCAGCTGATCGACACCCTGTCCAGTGTAATCTGTGTGACAATCGACGTATTTCGCTCCAAAATGTCTCCACTGAAATCCATAAACTGGTCCGAGATCTCCTTCTTCTCGAGAGGTGAATCCAAGATTGTCAAGAAAGGCGCGGTCTCCGTTCTTCTCCCAAATCTTCACATTTTTCTCCATCAGGAGTTTTCCGTCGGTTGATCCGGAAATGAACCAGAGCAATTCTTCGAGTACTCCTTTCCAGTAGACTCTTTTTGTGGTGAGTAGTGGAATCGTACCTGAAAATTGTACTGCCTTGTTTTCTATAGCAAAAATGAACTAACCATCTCTCAAACTATATTTCGATTGCATTCCGAAAATCGAAATGGTTCCAGTCCCGGTGCGATCATCTCTTCGCGAACCTTCTTTCAGAATTTGCTCAACTTGCTTCAAATACTTGTACTCGTCTTGGTTCACATGAACTCGCTGATCGATATTCTTACTGGAAGGCTCCGCTGTTTCGGCGGCGACGTTTTCCTTGTTCATTTTGAAGACTGAAATTTCAAAACTCTCGAATCAAACAAAAATACACAGAAAAATCTAAATCCCTGAAAGGATAAAACAACACAAAAAGAGGAATGCGCAGAACGCGAGAGAACTGAAATTCAAATGAGCAGAAATTACGCGCGCAAATGCATGCGAGTGCGCCAGTTGCAATTTAATCAATAAAATAGAATCGGGTTCATTAAGATAACATTTCTAGAAAATTGTTAAATACATATTACACAAAAAAAAGTAGAGAGCAAATTTACATCACAGAATACACTATATATATATATAGATTCACAAATATATTCGATTCCTATTAAATTGTTGGAAATTAGAAATTTAAGCAGCTGGATTATTAGCGGCTTCGTCCAGAGCCATAATCTCATCCAGAAGCTGTTTTTTCTCGTTGACAAACTGGTTTCCGGGTTGTTGGTTGTCCTAAAACTCCTTTCTGTTTTGTTACTGGTTTACCGTTCGGATAATCTTACCTCATGATTAGGAGTAACAACGTGGGGATTTGAGCGAGCATAGTAATCTGTCCAAACTTGGAGAACACATAAGGAGGGATTCACGTATAGTACTTTCTTGGTTTCTGTAAGGAGATCTTATAGTTTCGGATTTATAAGTCATCACCAACTTCTTTCTCGGAACATTGGATTCGTGAACTTTTTCTTATTTTCCAGCACATACGACCAGAAAGATATCGTTGTTTCAGCGCATCTCTGAAATATTGATAATTTGAAACAAAATACAAAACATGAACTTACATTATCCAACAATCTGATTTTCTCAGAATTGAACAAGAAAGTTCCATATCTACATGAATAAAGTTCATCGAGCATATGAATCAGCAAATCTTGTGTGAATTCGAAAGCCCATGGAAATTGTCGCATGATCTGCCATAGACAATCACAAAATTGAACGAAAATCGGTGATCTTTCTCCATCGTTATGAGTATCCTCTCCATGACCGATTCTTTCTCCAAATTTATGTCCAAAACTGCACCATTCTTTCTCAATCAACACAATAAAACCTTCAATTGTTCGATAGTAAGGATCTAGTTGAATCATAGCAAGTGATGTCAGTTGAGCAGTACGATCCCATCCATCTGAGCAATGCACTAAAACTGATTGTTTCTCAGTATCTACATTGAACACTGCCTTCACAGCTCCTTCCAGAATACTCTGTATATGTGAGAGCCATTTCGATTCATCCAACGCTTTGTAGTAATTCTTCTCATCAACGCGTGGAATGAGGATAGAGACTACCCGTTTTAAAGAATCACGAACAACATGAATGTTATGAATATTGAGGAACGTCAGGGAAGCCGTCAGATAGTTCTCCTCATATCCTCCACCTTTCGCTTTATTCAATCTCGCGTTGACAGTTGGGCGGGCATCAAGAATCAGCAGCTCACGGCAATTGGCGTTTGCATTCATAATATTCGTGAGATGACTGAAAACATCAATTTGGTTAGATTTAATATCTTTACTTTGAACAATCGGAAAATATTTTGTGTGAGTGAGCTGCATATGACTCTAACAGTGATTTCTTCACCGAAAAAATTACCGTGACTTTACATCTGTTCTCAGTGGAACGATAAGCTTTAAAAAATTTTGGCGAATTATTCGAATTTAGGCTCTAATGATAAGTCCGTCTATTTTTTTGAGTTATATAGAAATAAGGCCACACGAGCATAAAAACGTTATTTCAGGGATCTTTTGATAGTTTCCGTTTCGAAAGAGGAGAGTTACGACTTCCCGGAATTCCAAAACTTCAAAATTATCCAGGATAATTTTTCTTCGAAAAATTAGACTTTTAAAGAGAGCTCCACAAGAGCGCAGTTTATCTGATATTCGTTAATAACTTACGTTTCGTCTTCAGAACTCCTTCTGCCACTGAGCCCAGTCATAGGCTGAGAGGATCGTGTAATCGATGCCAGCGTATTCTGATCAATCCAACTGAGAACCTAGAAGTGTTTAATCTAAGATTTTCTTCATCGAATTCAATAAAACTCACTGGGATTCTCTCCTTGCTTCGAAACTCGCCGAGCTTTTTCATGAACTGTTTCCCTTTCTCTGATGACGCTTTTGGAACAACAAACTGAAAATGAATTTGGTGAATGGAAACTATAAGAATCCTCAACATACCACTCTTGGATACGTCTCACTGAATTTATAATCTTTGTTGATGTCCACCATCTCCCATAACCTCGAATTCGGAATTCCGAGCCTTGCATACTCCTTCTCTGCCGAATAAATCTTCCATCCATCTCTCATCAATCTTGGCGATTCTGCGGCATGGACGAAGGCGAACATTGGCTGAAAACGATTCAATCAGATTCTGGTAAACTTCTTTTTATGAACTAACAAAGTTGTGAGAAATCGGGAAAGCGTATCGATTCAGTGAATCACATATATTCTTTCGATTTGAAGTCGGAATGCATGCGAATCTGTACACTCGATAATCTTTACAAAATATCACGAATCCATAATGATCATCTCCTCTTCTCGCTGCACTCGTTGATCTTCCTCCAACTTTTTCCACTCTCGAAACTTGACCAAGAGGAATATCGAGCTTCCATTGCTACAAATTATAGTTTCTTTTTGTGGAGATCAGTTACGAAACAACACTATTTTAAACATATTCAAAACTCACATCGTATATTTTTCCTCCGTCTCCAACAAGAAAAACCAAACGGTATCTCGTTATCACAATTTTACCGGGAAACCTGCCAAATGGACCCATATACGCTACATTTTTCTCTGAAAATATTTTTATAATCGCTCATTTCTTTTAGTGGATAGTACCTGTCCAAATGACACTTTCAGCAGCTAATAATTTGATATCTATTGGTTCCTGAAGCATTGATGAACTGGCCGCTGAAAGTGACGAAATATTGAATAGACCGAAGAATACGAACTGAATTTTTTGACTCACGCTCTCCAACGTCACTGCTATTTCGACTATCATCGAATGCCATAGACATTTTGGTTCACTACCCTGTAAAATTATTTTTTTTTTCGGTAATAGTGACGATGATGAGGATCGACGAGGAGAAGAATGAGAAAAAAGAACCGACTATTGCGGCGAGGGAAAATAGACGCAGACTGCGAAAGACACAAGCCAATGCCCTAGATATTACTATTCTTCTCATCAGGCTTCCGTCTACTAAATAAAGGAAGTCGAGTGGGATAATGTAAAGTTTTCTGTGATACTCAGAAACCATCGATTGTTGACGAATGTGTGCCATCTGCTCGACTATTTGCTATCGTTTTTTCCCTCACTTATGCGTCACTCTTCCAACAGAGCTTTCTTTCACAAGATTCAAGTAATAATCATAATCAGAAAGCGACTGAAATAGGTAAAAATGTTACAAGAATATATTCATTCAGAAAGAAAAAAACATGGATTTTAATAATTGTGGCCCTAAAGAGGGCCGTTGGGTTCGGTGGGGTTTTTTTGGAGAAGTTTCTTATTCCTTATCTCCTCCGGTCTTCTTTGGGAGAAGGACGGCTTGGATGTTCGGGAGAACTCCTCCTTGAGCGATGGTCACTCCAGCCAACAGCTTGTTGAGCTCTTCGTCGTTGCGGACGGCGAGTTGAAGATGTCTTGGGGCGATACGGGTCTTCTTGTTGTCACGAGCGGCGTTTCCGGCCAACTCAAGAACCTCAGCAGCGAGGTATTCGAGAACGGCGGCCAAGTAGACTGGGGCTCCGGCTCCGACGCGTTGAGCGTAGTTTCCTTTGCGGAGAATACGATGAAGACGACCGACTGGGAATTGGAGTCCAGCTCTGGACGAGCGAGACTTGGCCTTTCCTCCGGTCTTGGCTTTTCCTCCCTTTCCTCTTCCGGACATGGTGACGATGAGTTGAGTTGTTGGTAGTTGAGAACTATCTGACGAAACTGTGCGAACGGCGCGTTTATATACACATTGCTGCGGTGGCGGGGCGGAGTCAAGCAACACGTAAGAGACGCAGAGACATTGGGCGAAAAGCGCGCAATCGGAATGTGTCCCCGCAGGGTGGTGGTTGGTGACTCCGCCCCGCCACCGCACATTTCAATTAAATAACTCGCGCAACGACGCATTCCTCACACTTGTCAATCGACCAGTCAAATCTATCGAAATGGCCCCACCAAAGCCATCAGCCAAGGGAGCAAAGAAAGCCGCCAAGACCGTGACCAAGCCAAAGGATGGAAAGAAGAGAAAGCATTCCCGCAAGGAGTCGTACGGAGTCTACATCTACCGTGTTCTGAAACAAGTTCACCCAGACACCGGAGTCTCCTCCAAGGCCATGTCCATCATGAACTCCTTCGTCAACGATGTCTTCGAACGCATCGCCGCCGAGGCTTCTCGTCTTGCCCACTACAACAAGCGCTCAACCATCTCTTCCCGCGAAATCCAAACCGCTGTTCGTTTGATTCTTCCAGGAGAGTTGGCCAAGCACGCCGTTTCTGAGGGAACCAAGGCTGTGACCAAGTACACCTCCAGCAAGTAAGCTTTCGAGCTGAAAACTACCCCACCGAACCCAACGGCCCTCTTTAGGGCCACAATACCGGAAGATCCACAAATCAAATTGTTGAATGAATAAAGCATTTGCTATAATTAAAGCTAGCAAAAATTATTACATAAAGAAACTTTATTCGAAATCTACATCACTATTTCTTCTCACTCTTGGTCTTCTCTTCCTTTTTCTCTTCTTCCTTCTTTTCCTCTTTCTTCTCACTTTGCTTCTCATCATTATTGAATATTCCTTTATCAACCTCATTCAGTGTTTCATATTGTGGATCCTTAGCATCTGCCTTCACAACCTTCTCTGGTGGCTTGAACTCCTTCTTCTTTCCGTCATCTTCCTTCTTATCCTCCTTGAACAAATCCTCTCCCAACCCATTCAAAGTCTCATACTGTGGATCTTTCACATCCGCCTTCTCCACTTTTGCAGGTGCCTTGAACTGTTTCTTCGGGTTTTTATCAGGTCCAAAGAGATCATTATTGAGTCCACACAGTGTCTGATAGTTCGGATCTTTCTTCGCCGCTACTGCACTTTCATCTTCTGGTTTCTTGAATGCATCCTTTCCTTTCACATCTTCCTTCTTCTTCTCGTCTTTTTTCTTCTCTTCTTCCTTTTTCGGCTCATCTTTTTTTGATTTCTTCCCCTCCGATTTCTTCGATTTTTCCTTGTTTGACTTCTTACTTCCATCCTTCTTCGACTTTTCCTTTTCACTCTTTTTTGACTTTACAGGTTCATCAGGCTTCTAAAATAGAAAATTTGAAGTTTAATATGAATATCGGTTTCCAACCTTTTCCTCTTTCTTCGATTTCTCTTGAACAGGTGCAGGCGGAGCTTCAGCAGGAGGTTTCGGTGGTTCTTTCGTCGGAATTCCAGAAGGTTGAGGGCTTTCAGTTGATGACGGAAGTTGACAACCGGTAGAAGTGTTCGAAGTCTTTTTTTGACTTTTACAGATGAACAATGTCATTGTGAGACATACAAGTCCAGTTAGAGACCACGCGTTGAGTACCATGTGGTTCCAATCAACCTGAAAAGTCGAATGAGAATCTGGAAACATCTGAAAAGAAACCAACGATTTGCCAAAACAGTGAGGCCATTTTATTTCCGAGTAAATCGGAGCTTCGAAATAATTGTCAATGGAATCGATTGGGAATTCGTAAAATCAGGATCTGAAGAAATTTAGGGACAGATGACATCATGAATCGTGGAAGTTCAGGAAAAAAATTCCCAGAGATCTTATCATCTTTGAAAAACAAAACAGAAAACTGCGTGAACCCTGAAAGAATGATCAACAAAGAATCTCTCTAAACTTTTTTCAGTTTTGAATATTTGAAAAGTCGACTTCTCCCTTTTCACTTTCAAACACGTGTCGTTGACTGGTAAGATTTCGGGAATCAACTCATTCAAGTGTGCATAACTTTTTTCAAAGGGATCGGATTGAAATACGGTCAACAGAAAAAATGTTCCTTATTAAAAAAGCTATCGATTGGTTAAACAATCGTAAGATTTCATCAAAAATTGGCAGAGTTACGCCTGCCGAAAAATTGCCAATTTTTGCGAGGCGTAACTCTGTCAATTTTTGATGAAATTTAATGATTTTTAACCAATCGATAGCATTTTTAATAAGGAACATTTTTTATGTTGGCCGTGTTTCTACCCGATCTCTCTGAAAAAAGGTATTCACACTTGAATGAGCCCAGCCCTGATTCCAATGTAATGGCATTCTAGATTGAACAAAAACGAAAGTCATCGTCCGACACCATGATAGTCTACGTTCTTCTGGCTGTTATCGCCGCCATCGTCTACTTCTACTTCTTCCAACAAACCGAACCGAAGACTTCTCCGAAAAGTTCTTCGAGAACTTCTACAAGGAAGAATGTTGCACCACCACAGAACCCTGCACCTGAAGTTCAAGCTCCGGCTCCAATTCCAGTCATTCCAGTACCAGAACCTGTCCAAGTCCCTGAACAAGCCCCAGCTCCTGTCCCTGCTCCTGTGCCTGCTCCTGTGCCTGCTCCCGAACCAGTCCAACAACCCGATCCATTGAGCTCTCCAATGCGGCCTCCTATCGGTGGAAACTCTGTGATGTTGGCTCCAAAAGATAATTTCTCTGGTGGAATTGGTGGAAAATCGGAAAGATTGGCACCGGATGTCGGCCCGGCTCAAGAAGCTCCTTCTGCAGCTCCGACGGATTCTGTCATGTTGGCTCCGAAAACCAACGATGGTGCACAGGCTCCACAACAAGGTGGTCCTTCCTCTGCTTACTTGCCAGTGACTTCTGCCGATGATAAATCGAAAAAGTCGAAGAAAACGAAGAAAAATAAAAAGTCGAAATCCAAAGACAAGAAAAGTTTATATTACTCATAAATCCCAATTCCATATTTTTCTTCAGAATCCGTCAACACTTCAACAAAAAAGAACAAGAAAAAGAAGAAGAGCAAGGGAAAGAGTGCGCCTCAATCTCCAGCTCAGCCAGAAACTGGTGTTCAAACTGCGAACGAGATTCGTAACGATGCTCCAGAATCCAATGTCAACACTGCCATGTCGATCCCTTCTCCAGCTCAAGATGCTCCAGAACCTGACGTGAAAACTGCTGCTGAAGCAAAGAATGATGACCCAGAAACTGGTGTGAAGACTGCTGCGGAGGATAAGAACGATACCCCGGAATCCGGAGTTAAGACTGCTTCTGAAGCGAAGAATGATATTCCAGAATCCGGAGTCAAAACGGCAACTGAGGAGAAGAACGATGCCCCGGAGACTGGAGTTAAGACGGCTACTGAAGTCAAAAACGATACACCAGAAAGTGATGTGAAAACAGCTTCGGAAGCTAAAAATGATGCTCCAGAATCTGGAGTAAAGACTGCTACCGAGCTTGGAGGCGAAGGGAAGAGCGAGTCGACAGATTCTACTGAAGCTAGTGTTTCGGTAACTTTTTCAGTGATGTATTGATAAATCTTCTTGATTTTCAGACTGCTGCCAGCACCGTTTCGAAGCAAAGTAAGACTAGCGACGCTTCGCGTTGCTGGACACGGCTGCGCCGCGTTACTTGCTGCGTGTGTTAGCTCATCATAGATATTATTCTAATTTCATTATTCCCTCAAAAATTTGGAAATGAATTTTTGCATTTTTGAAAAATTTCAAAATCCCTAATCAAGATAAAAGATCAAAATGTGAGATAAGAGATTGAGAATGATCAAAACGTGCCGAAATCGACATACATTTTTATGGCTCTATTTTTTGTTTTTCAAGATTTCGAGCTGAAATTTGAGCTCAAGACAATTGACGTTGCGCTCTTCATGGTGCTAAAATATCGAAGAAAAATAAGTAAAACTGACTCCGTGAGAATCCAAAAACCCTTATCAGCTCAGTACAAAAGTTTCATCTGAAAAATATGATTTTGCCGCAGCGATCATAAATTAGGTCATTGTAGTCCATTTTCAACCCCTCAAAGTTCTCGATGGTCGGCCCACATTTTCCTATCTGATGGTGCGAAATTCAAAAAAATCTGTTGAGTGAGAATGGAGTTATGAATGCGCAAAGTTTGTGACAAAATAATCTACAATTTTGTAGAAAAGTTAGGCTCCGCCCACAAATCGAAAAGCTCATACTTTCCGCATTTAATAGAATAGGCAGAAGAACAAGAAAAAGAAGAGTGCGTTTTATCTGAAACCAGACGGGCTACGCCCCTCTGGGGCCCTTCGGGCAACGTGAAATTTTAGAAATGAAAATTTTGAAATTTGAAAAAATAATTCCGTGAACTCGCCACTCTCTCCCCTTCGATAAGAAAAACTACTGGATGGTCCCAAAATGGAAGGTTTTGCGCCCTTGTGACCTCATTTCTTCATGAATCGAAAAACAAAATAGACGGGCATCATCTCGAAGGAATTTGTGGTAGTCTGCCAAAATTTGAAAAAAATCGGTCCAGTAGGGACTGAGCTAGGGCCGGCGACAGACACAGCACAGACAGACAGACAGACACACAGAATTTTGCGTTTGTTAATAGTAAAGATACTATCCAACCAATACATTTTCCATTTCAGAGCGTAGCAAGTCGAAGAAGAAGTCGGGAGAAAAGGAGCAACCATCTACTTGATTGAACTCATTTGAAGATTACACTAGGCACGTTTAGTTTCACAATGAAGATATTTTGAAGGAAATAATTTTATTCATTTTATTAGACGCAAGTATGGATTTTAAAGATTTGTGGCCCTAAAGAGGGCCGTTGGGTTCGGTAGTTGTTTGGAAGCGGGGTAGATAATGAAATTATCCTCCGAATCCGTAGAGGGTTCTTCCTTGGCGCTTCAAGGCGTAGACGACGTCCATGGCGGTGACGGTCTTTCTCTTGGCGTGCTCGCAGTAGGTGACGGCATCACGGATGACGTTCTCAAGGAACACCTTGAGAACTCCACGGGTTTCCTCGTAGATGAGTCCAGAGATACGTTTGACTCCTCCTCTTCTGGCGAGACGGCGAATGGCTGGCTTGGTGATTCCTTGGATGTTATCACGAAGAACCTTGCGATGGCGCTTGGCTCCTCCCTTTCCGAGGCCTTTTCCTCCCTTTCCACGTCCGGACATTGTTTAGCGATTGATTGAAGACTCACAAGTGAGATGAGGAAATGAGGACAGGTCGCTTTGTTTTATACCCAACTGCGGTGAGTAGGCGGAGTCACATTTAACCACCCTGTCGGGACACATTTTCCTCTTTGCGCGCGCGCGAATAATGCGCACTAATCACGCCAACGACTTAGCCACGCCCACTCACCGCAGGTCGCACAAAAAGGCGAGAGATTGCGTTTCTCGTCACTGTCCAATCGGATACCACCCAAACGCAATGGCTCGTACCAAGCAAACCGCCCGCAAGTCGACCGGAGGAAAGGCTCCAAGAAAGCAATTGGCCACCAAAGCTGCCCGCAAGTCAGCGCCAGCTTCCGGAGGAGTCAAGAAGCCACATCGCTACCGTCCAGGAACCGTCGCTCTTCGCGAGATCCGTCGTTACCAAAAATCGACCGAGCTCCTCATCCGCAAGCTTCCATTCCAGAGACTTGTTCGTGAAATTGCTCAGGACTTCAAGACCGATCTCCGCTTCCAATCCTCCGCCGTCATGGCTCTTCAAGAGGCTGCTGAGGCCTACCTCGTCGGACTCTTCGAAGACACCAACTTGTGCGCCATCCACGCTAAGCGAGTCACCATCATGCCAAAGGATATCCAACTCGCCAGACGTATCCGAGGAGAACGTGCTTAAGCTCGTTTGACTCGACCCCTTCCGAACCCAACGGCCCTCTTTAGGGCCACAAATATCTCAAATCCATACGATCTCATTGAATAAAATTAACTTCGTGCATCTTTTTCTACATCTTTTTTTTGTGCTGATATATTGGCAGTTTTGACTGCAGAGAAATAGCTCTACGTTCTGTAGATGTTCTTGTGAATTTGAATCCCACAAGGTGACTTTCGAGCACAAATTGAGTTGCATTTCTTGCATTTTCCAATGTGACTGGATGGTGTAAAACGTAGAGGATGAGAAGCTCTTCATACATTTATCATTTAGAAACATAGAAAACACATAAAAGTAAGGCAATTGTTTTAAAACAGGAAAATGCAATCGAAACGCCCGATAGAAAAAGAAAACATGTAAAATATAAATTGAATGTACATTGGCATGATGAGATAGTCTAAACCGGAGACTAGCACCCTATTGAGGTTTCTGATCAGGTTTCTCCCTGTACGTATCGGCAGCTTTGATAGGGAATGGGAAGAGTTCAACTTCACAGGAGTACGCTTTTGGGGTGAGTTTGATGGTGGTGTGAAGTGGCACTTTGAGATATGGCAAATCATCACGATTCTTGTTGGTGAAGTAGGCAAGAATGCAACGGAGGACAGCTTGATGAGAAATGACGAGTACATTGGATTGTCTCTCGAGCTCCATAATCACCGGCTCCAATCGAGCGACAAGGTCTTCATACGATTCTCCACTTGGGTAACGGTAATGGTACTTATCCTTGTCTCTCTCAGCGAATTGTTTCGGATAGCGAGCCTCGAAATCTTCATATGTCAATCCTTCACATATTCCAGCGTCAATCTCGTCAAGACACTTCCAGAATTCCGTGTGACCGGCGAGATCTTTGAGATGAGAAGCTGTCTGGGCCGCGCGAATCTTTTGGGACGACCAGACACGGAAATCGTCTAAATCTTCGGCTTCAAAATATTCCCGAAGTTTTCCAGCGTAGAGGAGACCGTTGGCGCTCAGTGGTGAATCACCTCCAAGACGACCTATGCAGTTGTACTCACTCTCTCCGTGCTTAAATAGAACTTTTGAATAATATTTAGATGGTAAGGGGATTCTCACCCTTGAAAGATAAATACTTCTCGGCAGAAGGTGAATGTTCATAAGGAAATAGACAACACGACTCTGAACGTGTCCATTCACATTATGCACATAGAACGATTTTCCAGCATTGATCACTTTGATATAGCTGAGCTCCTCGTCATAGTCTTCATCCAATGGTTCATACTGCATTCTATAGTTTTCGATACGTTTCAGGAAATCCTCCTTTGCCTCTTCCTGTGACATGATTCCCTTGTAATCCGGAGAGTTGATTTTCACCTCCTAAACAGAACATTTTGATAGAAGAGATTATCAGTATAGAAGAATCTTACAGTAATATTCGAATTAATGATGTCCGGGTCATCGCAGACAGACTCCACGAAGAATACACGGAATGGTGGGTCGTGCATCAGATTCTTGCAGAATTCCATTAGCAACTTCCGGCGATCTCTCGTTGTGTTCGTTGCATCGAGGATCTGAAGAAAAATTGAAAATGGGTTCGAGATTTGGGAAGAAATTTAAATTACCGCGACTTCACCCTCCTTGTTGTCTAAGTATCTTCCCATATCATTGATAGCCAGTTGGGCAACTTCACTGAAAATTGCATGGTTGTAATAGTACTATACTATTCTTGATATATTACCCCCTAAACTAGAGTCGTTCTATTCCCTTCACGATATCAGCAAAAACTTTTTTTTTTAATTTGGGGACTCACTCTCGAATCTTCTGTCCTCTTGCATTGTTCGGAGAGAAGAATTCATTCTCACCCTCTTCTTCAAGATTACACGCTTTCCTTCGGTACTCCCCAACGTTGAATGCTGTAAATTGGAGAAGTAATTCGACAGAATCAAATCAGTAAAAACCTTTGGTCTTAATTCCAATCCAGTTGAGGTAACGACACAACTTGTGCGAGATGTACGTCTTGCCGCGGGCTGGCAGTCCGACCAGCGCGATGACGTTCGGCACTCGAACTTGTTCGTTTGAATTGTCTAAAAGCATATTGATGGTGATCGACTGATAATAATTTATGACTGAAAAGAAAACTGACCGCTCTTTGGCACGAAGTACGTCATTTTGCGCTGCGGTACGCCGGCGGGGCCAGGCATCTCGACCTCGTTGTCCTGCAACATTTCTAGCCGAAATGATACGGATTCTTATCAGGACGGGGAGCGAGAGAAGGCAATAACCGGCACAATAATGTCTTATCATTTTTAATCAAATTTTATAAGAAATCAATAAGACAATAATCATCGATAGAACAAAATCATATTGTATGAGAGAAAGAGAAGAGAGGGATGACGGTCGAGGTGTGTGTACACGAAGCGAGAGAAGTCAGCAGCGATGATAATAAAACAGAAAACCAAGGGAATGAAAAATAACTAACAATTCAGTTTTTGTCCACCCCGCCATCCCTTTCTCTATCTTCCCCGTTGTTTCTTACACTCGAGTTCGGCGGGTTTCTTATCTTCTTTCGTGCCTCTTTTTCTCTCGTTCAAAGAACGTCCTCCGGAGGAAATACGTGTGACACACGGCGGCGAGAATCTCTTCTCCGACCGACATTTTTCAACAACTGGAAGAAGGAAGCAAAGTCCAATTCAAATATATACAGCTTTATTATACAAAGTATGGTCCGAGCTTGGCTCGTCCGGTGGGTCTATACATCTATTAACACCGTAATCCGAGACATGATGTCCATAGTAGAATAGGTGATCGTTGATGTCGTAGTATCGATGAGCGTTGCTGTAAGAGAACAAATCATCCTATCATCACGCGAGGTCAATAATTCTCACCTGCATGAATCGTCCTCGTTCAATGGAGTACCGGTGCAAATTTTGAAACTATCCTGATTCGTCATGTTCCCCGGAAACCAGACTTCCACTCCATGATGATAGGATCCATGGTTAAAGAATGGTACACAGGATCGAGCGTAACTTTCAACACAAAATGGAATGTGTGCAACAATGTCTCTTCCATGAATCAATCTCCAACTTCCGGCTGCCACTAGTTTGTCATGCGTCATTGCGTATTCAAGATTTCCAACTCTGGGCTGTCCGAATGTAATAGACATAGTTCGATTGGAAGTGTCCGGGAAGTTTCTCACAAACACTGTAGAAGCAATACTAGCGATTGCACCGCCCAGTGAATGTCCAGTGAAGACGATCCTGTGATTTGGCATCACATCCTTCAACTGTTCCAACAACCGTTCCATCGGTGACCACATGGTTTTGAGTGCAGAATAGAAGTAATAATGGACGGATCCAGCATTGTGCAACTGTAATGTGTGTACTTTGGTGATGAGTACTCAGACAACAAACACACACTCTTGAAACTTGAGCTTACCTTGTGCTTCGGTCGACCAATACTCTCAATCAGTTCAGTGACCAATTGCTCTTTCGATTTTGTGCCACTGAAACTGACGAAGATTGTCTCGTTATCAGCTGCGATCACACTCCAGCACTGTAAAACGATTAAAGAATTATAAAATTACTTGAAATTCAAGTTACCTCATCTCGCATATAATCACATTCGACCTTCTTTGAAAACAATACCGAAGCGTTGTTTTTCAAAACGCACGGATCCGGATCAAGAGAGTAAGCAGCGGCTGCGAACTCTAGAGCTTTCTTGCTCAAATCATAGTCAAAGTCTTTGTTTATTTTTGTACATTCAGCGATAGTAAGTAATAGACATGGATAGAACGCGAACCCGTATCGCATATGGGTTAGTATTCCAAGGGGAAATCAATCCAGCCTAAAAGAAAGCTGTGGAGTTGTTTACTGGAAACGAAAGGTGAGAGATATGAGAGAGTGGAAGTCCACCAATTGGTAAGGATTTTTGATATCAAGGAAGTGGGTTTATTTGAGGCTCTTGATGGAGAAACAATCAACAAACAATGAGAAATAAATTACAAAGTCATTCGGTCAATGTTGACGAAGCTGCCAGATGATGAGAAGTAATTCGAAGTGGATGAACCCTGTTGCTGTTCTTGAGCAGCTGGATTGATAATTTCTAATCCTTGAATGGGTGTGAATGTGACAGATGACGCGGTTCCTGCCATCTTGCTTCGAATACTCGTCATTCCTCCATTTGCTTTCTGCCTCTCCAGCTGCCGCATCATCTTTTGAGACATCCTTGCTCTGGTCTTCTGATCGACAGCTGCTGTTCTGATGCGACCACCGGTCACGTTTCCAGTCTTCACCTGACCAATATCGAAGCCCATGTGTTCTTGCATAACATCTTCGCCCAGCTCTCCAAAATTCATACGATTGGCACTCTTTCGTAAATCGGTCATTCCGAGGCGCTCTTTCATTTTTCTCGTTCGCCTTCCTCCTCTCTTCTTACTGGCCTTATCTAGAGGCTTCGGTAGAGCTTTATTTGCCTTAACTGGTGGTGGTTCTAGCATTTTTTCGAATTTGCTGTTCACGAGAGCAAGAAAATCTGCTCCTTTCTCTCCATTAGGCGATTCATGTTGAGCATCAATTCTGGCTACTAGTGTGACTTTAGCAGCAAGAATTTTGGCAGCTTTGTTCTTCAGATCTGGAGGCATTGCTTGAACAAGAGGGTGGAAGTAGATAAAACCATGATGAGGATTTGTAGAGACAGAGGAGAAGCCAATCAGATTCTTTTTAGTTTTTCCGAGAACTTGAACGTTGCAGGAAGGCATTGTGGCGAGTGGCGAAAGACCTCCAGCTTGGGAAACTAAATGTGCAGTGGTTGCTGCTCCTAGCAGTGCAACTAGATTTGGAGCAATCAGAGCCATTCGCCATTCGACAAGTTGATGCATCTCGAGTCGGTTCACGTGCAACTGCGCAGCCAAATCGCAAGCGTCCATGACAGTCTTCAACTCATCAGGCTCTAGTTTTACTCCTTGTGTTGTTGAAACGGTGACACTGACAACCATGCAAGTCGAAGCATCCAGGATACTACCAAGCTGTTCTTTCAATACTTTGCTGTTGATGTCGTTCTTGAGAAGTTGTACTGTGGCCAAGTAGTTGAGAGCGTTTGGAACAAGCGTTTCCAGTTCGGGAAACCGCTTTTCGTACTTGTCGCGTACGAATTTGTGAATAACGTTGATTTCGTTGTCAATATCCGCAGCGACCTGAAAATCGAAACTTAATTATTATCAAAAACGATAAAAACCTACATGCGATAGTTTTACAATCAGCTTGTACTGTGGATCTGCTTCAAGTGGAGCTGTCACTTTTACTTCTTCCTGCGGCCGTTTCAGCTCGATTCCCAACTGTGCAACCAAGGCCACGTATTCGCCGGATCTAGCAAGCTTCGCAACATCATGAACTGACGAATATTTTGATGTATCCATAGGTTCTTCTGTTGCTTCTTCAATGTCGTCGTCATCGAGCTCTTCTTTCTTTACACCCTGAAATAAGATAGAGTTGAAATCGTGGATAGCTCTTTGCATTCAACTAAATTATTTTTTGAATTAGAAATCCTATCTTCACTCTATCTGAATTCAAAAACTTATAGAAAAAATTACCGGGAGATTCTCTGCTGGATCCGGAATGTCTTCCAAATCGTCATCGTCGTCATCGTCAAAATCTGCCATAAGTTCCTCGGCCAGAGACATTTTTTATGTTTGGAGAGACTGAAAACGATGAATAAAGAGCTGAATTCAGAAAACGCAACAAAGAAGAACAAGACAACTTTCGAAAATACTTTTTGAAAATTACGGTAGACAAATCCGCAAACACCATTGGCGCGAATGCATCAAACTTTACGCCAGAAGTGCGGCGGCTGAAGCCGGTCGCGAAACTTCATGCTGTTCGTCGTTCGGCTTCGGCGGCCATCTCGTTTCTTTTTATTGCCCGCAGTTCGCTGAAAATGAACTTCTCTCTGACGCGATGACAATCCTTTCCGTAATCGATTTATTGAGCGTTCGCGAGACTGCCGGCGAGCGATATGCTTCACAAATCGCGCTTCATATCGATCGATAACGTAATAACGATGAGAAGCTGACAGTTCAGGGTTTAATATGTGTTCTTCTCGCTGTTGAATATCCTATTTTTTGTTTATGTAATTCAAAAATTTTAAACTGTTCAGGCACGGGTACTCAGCGAATTCATAGATGATGAATTCAGCGGGGTCCGTTCCGGCGTCGCCTCAGATGCGAGAAATGCTCGCACGACTTCCGGCCGACAGAAAAAGAACAATCGCTCAAGAAATTAGCGAAATGATGGCTTATTACGCTTTTGATGATGCCATTTTTCTTGCAGAACTTTACTATGAAACCGAAACGGATAAAAGTATGTTTAAAATGTTTGAACATTACAAATAGTATTTTTTATTTCAGATAACCAAGAAGAAGCACTATTTCTTTACGCCGACTGTTTGTACAGAGCGAACAAAAAAGAAGAATGTTACGGTTTGCTCCGTGCATCTGATTTAAGTGGAGCAAAACTTCACTACCTTTTTGCAAGAGTTGCATATGATTTGAGCAAGTGAGTTTTTTTATTTTCTTGGTTTTGTTATCGAAACGTTTAATTTAAGAAACGACGAATGTCGAGGAGCACTTTTCGAACATGATAATGGAGTGATACGAGAATCCATTCTGGAAGACAAACGGGTATCAGCTTATGCTAATTTTCTTCATGCTCAACTGCTTTGCGATGAAAACCATATGGATCTCGCTGTAGAATCCTGTGAAAAGGCACTCGAGGAAAATATATTTTTATGGACAGCCATTATAACATACCTGCGATTTGGAGGAGAAAATCTAGCGGCTCAGTTTGATAAACATCTCGATAAATCGTAAGTTTTCTTTTGAGATTCTCAAGTCGAAAACTATATTTCTCAGAAACGGTACAACTCTTGAAACACCGGCTGCTTTGAAAGCTGCACCGCCTTCTTCAACAGCTGCTGGACCTTCTAATGCAACTCGAAGTAGAACGATAATGGCTCTTCCGACTCCTGATGCTCCTGCTAGTTCCAACCGAGGATCCACTAGCTCCACTAGAAGAGGATTACGTTCGAACATTCCTTCAGCGAACCGGGAACTTAGATGTAAGCTAGTTTCTAAAAATTTCCATGCATAGATTAAATTTTTCAGCCGGTGCTACAGCCAGACAAACAACCACTCCAGTAAACGCTTCTGGTCGCGCTTGCCCTGCTGCTCCACGAAAGAGCTCTCGAATCAGCAGTGCGATGTCGACTCGTCGTTCAGATACCACTTCAAGCGCTGCCTCTACAGCCAGTAGAGCATCCTTGTTCACGCAACCCGAAAGGCCGCACACTCGTGCCACTCATAGTTCTAGGAATCGGGCAAAGTGAGTTTTTGGCTTCGAAAATTCATTCCAATAACGTTTTTCCAGTGCCGCGTTGAACAGCGATACAGAAAATTCGAATGCGGCCAATACACGTGGGAGAAGTGGGACAGCAGCTTCCAGCAGAGGAACGACATCATCTCAGAGGGTATAAAGGGTGGCATATTTTGAAGAAAGTTTCATTTTTTTCGCCTTTAGGCCAACCCAGTGCGCTCTTCAATCAGAATTGCTGATGCTGCTGCAATTGCAAATAAGAATGCCAAAAATGCAAATCAGAGGAAGCGAAATGAAAAGCAGCCATTGGTTTCTAGAAACTCGAATTTAGCGCGTAGCTTATCGGGTTCCACTAATTCTGTAAGATTTAGTAAAAATTGTTTTTTACTATTCTCGTTTTTCAGGTGGCATCCACCGGAAGTGAACGACTGTCAGACGATGGAATGTCACAAGTTAATGCTCCAACTTCCTCTGTGGCCTCTTCATTGCACAACGAAGAGATGACCGAAGTCGGCGATGTAACATATGATGACAGATACAGTATGATTTCTAGATCAGATTATCTATTTCAAATAATTATTTTCAGAAGAGTTTTTCGTCTTATACCGCCACATTGCCTACATCGAAGAATGTATCAACACCTACAACTGGAAAGCTGCAGATGTTTTATTCGCTAAGCTTCACAAAGATGTCCTTCTGAATACTTCAATGGTGCGTCTGCAACTTGGAAGAGCGTGTTTCGAGCAGTCCGAGTACCGAGAGTGTCGTATAATTCTCAGTGATTTACACGAGCGCAAGAGATGGAAAGTCGAAGGAACAGAATTGCTGTCAACTTCAATGTGGCATCTACAAGATGTGCATGCACTTTCAGCACTCGCACAAACACTTACCACGGAATGTCGGGAGAGAGCACAAAGCTGGTGTGTAGCTGGAAACTGTTTCTCTCTGCAAAGACAACACAATCAAGCAATTGAATGCATGGAGAGAGCGATCCAACTCGATAAACGATTTGCATACGCTTTCACTCTTCTTGGACACGAATTGATTGTACAGGACGAACTGGACAAGGCAGCAGGCTCATTCAGGTGAGTGTCGTGAGCTTCATTCCAAAATGTTCAGTTTGTTGGATTTCAGATCCGCCCTTCTGCTTTCCCCACGTGACTATCGTGCTTGGTATGGTCTTGGTTTGGTTCATCTGAAGAAGGAACAGAATACGATTGCACTGACCAATATTCAAAAAGCCGTTAGCATCAACCCAACAAATCGAGCGATGCTCTGTACACTTTCACAAATCGAGCAGCAGCGTGGAAAAATCGACACTGCTCTGGTTCTTATCGATCGTGCTCTTACACTGAACCCATTGGATGTCGCATGTCGATTCAATCGTGCTCGTCTGCTATTCGAAGCAAAGAGAAATGAAGAATGTTTGGCTGAGCTGGAAAAGCTAAAAGCAAGTTCGCCTGACGAGGCCTTCATCTATCATCTACTCGGTAAGATTTTTTCCTATCGAAAAAGCTAATAGTGGTTTTTAGCTCGTGTCCACCGGAGAATGGGCAACACGCATTTGGCTCTTCTCAGTTACAGTTGGGCTGCCGAACTCGATCCACGCGGAGAGCAAAATCTTACTGATTCCAATCACGTAGCTAGTCGCGAAGAATATGAAGATGACGAATATGGCTCTCCTGTTTAATCCTTCACAATATTCTCTTTTTTTAGCACCCCTCCTACCCAAGTTTGTCAAATAACCTTCTTTTTTTTTCGGTGCGGGTTTTTCACTCGTCTTTTCAATTCAACTCTGTTCTATACTAACCGCGGATCTAGTCTGTCGATCAGAATGCTTCAAGACTATAAACTTATTTTTCTGTCAGCCTTATTTCTCAAGTTCATTATTCTGAATCTCTTGTCTTTCACCTTTTTCGTTTTATAGCTTCCAAGCCAGTTTGACGAAGCGAAAAAAAACCCATTTATCTTTTTACAACCTTTTTTTCAATATTGTCGCTCTTATTTTAAATTAAAAATTATCTTGGATTACAGCTCTATGTCACAACCAGATGTACATTTGAAATCTCTTGAAATCACGGACTTGGGCACGATGATAGGGGTGGGGTAGATGTAGTTGTGCGTAGGATGAGACGTGCTAGAATGGCATCCGCCGAAGACGTTGCTTCGACAACATCGGGCCAGTTGCGACGTGATGCTTCAGCAAGAACACGAGTCTGTTTCGCTTCTTCTGCAAGATGGCCAATCCATTTCGTCTCCACTTCTGTTGGATCTTCGAGTCCCATCTGAAAAATCCAATCTACACGGGAAGTATATAGAGTACCCTACTTTTGCATAGACTATACTTTTCGTCCACAACTTCTGTGATTGTAAATATTTGCATGCATCTCCGCCTGCTCCCACTAAGAACAGAAGTTCAACTCCATCCTCAATCAAATCGGAAGCAATCAAATTGGTGGCAATTAATTTAATTAGTGACTTGGCTTTTTCATTATCCTGACACGAAACCAACAGTGCTGCTTTGATGCTAGCATATCGTAAATCAGCAGAAACAATCAGTCGATCAGTCACTCGTTCCTTCGCATGTCCTCCAACAACTACTGCTTGCTCAACGAGCCGTCTCTCCATCGCTTGCTCCGCTGCACATGCCACACTGATCACTCTCGATTCTCGTTCTTTGAATGCCGCGTTCTCCCAGAACATTTGAAGATTCGGAGCCAGATGATTCGTTTCAGATGGAGCGAATCTGTCGATAACAATGGAGAGGAGGTCAGCAGAAAAGTGATCTCCCATGAATCGTCGCACCACTTTCTCACGTTGGAGTTTCGATAAATCAGCTTCCAGTGTTTCTATGAGAGGGGTCTTCTGTGATTCTAACCATATTAGGGCATCGTCTAGGAAGTTCTCCTCTTGCTTTTCTTCAGTGGTACTTTCAGCAGATGACTTTCGGCTGTGGACACCTTTCAGACGTTTTCGCACAATTTCAGTTGATCCATCTTGGTACATGAACGGGATTTCTGAAAATCAAAGCTTAAAAATGAAGTGCAATATCACCTACCTTTGTCCATGAGTGCTTGATTCTTGGCATGCGAATTCACGACTCTCAACGTGTTATCATTTGTAAGAATGATTGGAGAAAGTCCGCAAAGATCTGCATCCAAACACAGTTTCGATGCATCCATTCGGATTGATTGAATCCGATGCATCGCTTCTGTATCCCAAAGTGTCACTTCTTTCGAGTGTAAAACTGCCATCGTATGGTCTCCAGCTAGTCGAGAGAATGTCATTCGAAGGACTCTCGAATGGGATACATCTCGTACCTGTCGAGACTGCCTTTTACCCAAATCCCAGACCACCAGATTCCCCTCAACGTCTCCCACAGCCAGCATATCATCTTTCCACGTCATCGCACATATCTGAGCACTGGCACTCTTCCACTGAGTATTCACCATTTTGCCGTCTCGTACATGTAGCCCTCGAAGGGGAATGTGATAGATTCGATTCTCAGAATCCAGAAGTACCAGATTCTCTTTGTAGACACTTTGCAACGTGGATTCTGTAGTCTTGAAACTGTGATGCTTATTCGACCAAGCCATGTCGATAATGATCGGGCAACTCCTACTCATCTTCCGCAGCAATCGAAGGCCTTTCAGATCCCAAATTTCCAGAGGTTCTCTTTGGAATGCTAGTGCCAAGTAGCAACTGAAAATCAATTCTGAATTGATTAGATTTTCAGATACTAGACACTCACTGGTAGTAGGAGACTCTGATAATAGTTATTGGACTTTCATCGGTCTCCGGTCGAATCCTCCTCGCTAGTCCTGTTCGAATATCCGTTATGAAAACGTCATTTCTGACAATTTGTGAAGCACTCAACGAATGATTATATCCAGCAGTGACGAGAGAATAGACTCCGCCCCATTCGAGGCATTTAACCAGAGAGGGTTGAACGGAAAAGTCTCGATAGATTTGGGAAGTGAAAACGTCTACAAGATGGACTGTTCCAGAGTTTGTACCAACTGCAGCGAGATGGAGTGTTCCGAGAGCAGTGTTGGCTGAAAATAAATCGAAAACTAATAGTCTATCAATTCTAAAAAATTTACCAAAAGGATCATTCTCCACTTTGGTCAATTCATCCATAGGTCTCATCCGAACACATGTAACTCCAGATGACAAAGATCCCATTTGGCTTAATTGATGCAGACTCAACTCTCCTATTGGTTTTGTTTCAAGTTTATTATTAAATTCCAGAAGATCCTCTATGAAGCTAGCCCTGTAGGAAAGGGGTAGACGACCGTTGCTGAGTTGCCAGAATGCTAGTTTTCCATTTTGATACAAGACGGAGACTGTTGATTGGGTTGTCGGACAGAGGGAAGCGGCAACGATACGCTGATTGTTCATAGGACGGACACACTCCGTTTGGCATATCTTCTCCATTGAGAAACTTGCGTTCGGTTTCTTCTCTTCTGTTGGCTCAAACTTGTTCACTCGGAATGTGGTTGCTCCATTTGTATGGACAGCGAATAGAGCGTCACGTCGACTGGCAGGCATCCAGGAGACAATGTTAGATTCAATGGGGACACGTGCCAAGCAACACATTAGTTCAGGATTAACTATGTAGAGCTGTAATTTCTTTTTGAGAAACATCATTCAAAATCTATCGACTTACACTAGAATTAATAGCGATGAAAGCCGTATTCCGATATGCTTTGTGATATGTGAGGAGGTAAATATTAGAGTTAGTGGATGTTGCTGAAGCATCTTCTGAAGCTACTTGGAACAAATGACCAGATGAGGCGGGTTCAGATAAAGCGATATCCGAACAGACTAGAACTTTGTTACCAGAACTGCTAACTGAAAAAAGAATGAGATTACTTGGATGACGAATTTGAAAACTCACAGATAACATTTCTCAACGAGAAAGGATCAACTGTAAAGTCAAAAAGAGGTACATGAGTGTAGGTGTGATTCCAGACTTTCTCTCCTGTTACTGTATTCCATAAAACTACGGTACTGGAGGAGTGAAGAACGAGCAGAAAGTCACGCGAGATGTCTTTCCATGGATACCAGAACATTTCTGAAATAGAGAAGCATTTTTGGTGCTTGATAAAAGGACATCCTTACGAAGAACAGAACTGTTAGGATGGGAGAATTTGTTGATTTGAACAGCAGTGACAGCATTTGAAATTACAATATGTCCACTGATATCAGCCGATGCGATGATTGGTTGAAATGTGGAAGAATCTGCGAATGGGGAACGTGCTGGGGACCATCTGACAATATTGATGGCTGACTGATGGTGCTCAATCGACTGAATTCTTTTATATCGTAATACATCCACTATGAATATAACGTTATGGGATCCATATGCAACGAGACCTCCGTCGTTCCTATAGAAAGATCCCCATGAAGAAATAAGAAGTTCACAACATACCAATCAATGGCATTCCTTGCGTTGCTCGGATGAAGGCATCCGGGTACGGTATTTGGCATTATTCAGTCTAACATGGACCCGGCTTTAGTACACACAAGAATCTGGAAAAAATCGATATTGAAGTTTGGAATGTTTCAATAGTTTTGTTTGTTTGCCGAACAATGCTTTATTTGGCAAGAGAGTAGGAGGTGCAGAGAAAAGTGTGAATTTCGAAATATTCCAGGCTTGAAAGCTGACGAGTTGGAAGGAAAAACACTCAACTTTGTTTTTTTCTATAAAAAATGGCTGAAAGTCTGAAAATTTGCTTTCAGAAGTTGCCAAATAAGGCACGAAATTGTCAATTTTGTCGACGGGGACTAGTTTTAAAATGACATTCGGATCCTAGGCCACCTCGAAAAAAACTCGGCCATTTTAATTTTTTAATTTTTTTTCTGATTTTTTAAACCAATTTTCGTGTTTTTCATGTCAATTTTTTGCAGGTATCAATGAAAAACCTACAAATTGGCCGTGTGAAAACGTTCGAGAATGCAAAACTCGCAGGTTGGTCTTCTATAATACAAGATAAATAGCGAAAATATGTTTTTCAGATTCTGATCAGTTTGCAATTCATCCCATTCTCGAAACAATTGCGGTTTCTACACAAAATGATCTGATTCTTCTGGAAAATCAAGATGTAAATGTCATTTTTATTCTCTATTAAAGCAAATACTGTAAAATTCCAGATCAGCAGCACAGTCAACTGGAGCAATGAGCGACGAGGTGTTCAAGTGGTTTCTTTGACGGTTAGAAATTATTTTAAAATCATAACTTAAATCAAAACTGAAAGTTTTCAGTTTCGTACCGATGGGAATCAAATCGTTGCAATTCTAGCGGACGGACGCGCCCTGGTAGTAGAAGATGGAGAAGTAATGGAGCTGGAAGTGGCTGAGATTTCGGATCCAACAATGACTGCCGCTGAATGGAGTGCTGATGAGCAGACACTGGCTCTTTCCGATAATCAAGTGCTCTATTTGGCTGATTCTTCATTAGTTCCATTTACGGAAAGACCTCTTCATTTTGCGGCTAGCGATCTGAAATCTGTCCCTGTTAATGTTGGCTGGGGATCAGAAAGTACTCAGTTTCGAGGATCAGCTGGAAAATTGAAGCCTGGAGAAAAGATCGAGAAAGAACGAGAACAAATCGAACAAAATTCCAAAAAGACGTCGGTTCATTGGAGATGGGATGGCGAAATTGTGGCAGTTTCTTACTATTCCGAAAAGTTCCAGATCAGAAATCTAACTGTGAGTTTCGAGCATACATTGTCTGAAATCGTGTCATTCAATTTTTGAAAAAATTGCGAGCTAAAAAACGTGGATGAATCCATAAAATGCGAGCTAAAAGTGAGAAAAAAGTGAAATATGCGAGCTAGAAAGCGCAAAATTGAAAATTGCGAGCTGGCCGGCGACACACCGACCACACTTGTAGCCATGTCTGGTTTCGAGATGGTAATCCTTCGTTTAATCTGAACTTTTTTCAGATTTTCGATCGAAATGGCGAAATCCAGAATAACATGAACATTCGAAACATCTATCTCTCCCACTGCTTCGCTCATAAACCAAATGCGAATCTTTTGTGTTCAGCTGTTCTCGAGAAAGATTCCAGTGATAGAATTGTGTTCTACGAGAGAAACGGAGAGACGCGAAATAGTTATGTTGTCAAATGGCCAGTAACTCAAAATGATAATAGGATGGTTATTGAGAAGATTGAATGGAATTCAACTGGAACAATTCTAGCAATGCAAATCTCTATTAATAACAGTAGAAGACGTAAGGGATTTACAACTTTTCTTAAAATGCAATTGTTTTTCCAGTTGAGTTCTGGCATCTTTCAAACTACGAATTCACCAGAAAATGCTGTTGGAGGTTCCCAGAATCCGAGTCTTCCATATTCTGGAAGTGGAGCATTGTTGATAGTCAGGCTGTGGAAGTGCTTCTCGGTTCCGGTCAATTTTTCATTGTCTACATCAACACTGTCGCATCGTTCTCTGATGTCATCTCACAAAATGTCGTCGTCGCTACTGATGAGCTTCGAATGTACTCTTTGTGTCGTCGCGTTGTTCCTCCTCCGATGTGTGATCATTCTATTCAATGTCTATCGGATATCGTCGCCTACACAACATCTCCTCATCACGTACACGTCATTACAGCCGACTGGAAGATTATTTCATGTAGGTTCTCAAAAAATGGCATTCCTTCTCAAATAAAACCCTTCAGTCAGACAAGACACCGACGATTACAAATTCGACAGTGACCGCGCATCGATCGATGAGGTTCTTCACGAAGACGTTACGGAAGGGATCATTTGTGGATTCATTTACGATGCGCCTCATGAATCATTCGTCATCTGGGTTGCCAGTCATGGAAGGCATCTGATTTGCCGTGTCGGAGCGAATTTCGAGAGGCTTCTGGAAGCGGACAATATCGGTTGGATTGGCGTAAATCCACAGAATCAACATTTGGAAGTTGCTTTCAATGATGGAAAGTTTCTTGATTTGAACACAAAGGAGGAGATTTTCAAAATCGGAAAATTCGATTCGATTGAAGTTCATTTTGTTCAGGTAACCATGCGAATTAGGCGCTTTGTGTAGTGTTAATTTCAGAACCACCATGTCATTCTTGCTGATAGCACAATGCTTTTTATCGATTCATCCAGAGTTTCTCAGGATGCAGTATCCCTTTTGATTCGAGGATCCGACATTCTGCTTGTCGATTTCGATAACAAACTTCGCTTCGTGGACGTGGAGTCAGGGAAGAATCTAGAAGACGTTCGGGATGTAGAAGCAGGATGTGAACTGGTTGCTTGTGATCCGAAATCTGCCAACGTTATTCTCCAAGCAGCAAGAGGAAATTTGGAAACGATTCAACCTCGTCGATATGTAATGGCACAGGCTCGTGAATATCTCGATAGAAAAGAATATATTGCATCGTTCAAATGGATGAAGAAACATCGTGTTGATATGTCATTTGCAATGAAATACAAAGGAGAAGATCTTACGAATGATATGGAAGTTTGGCTAAAATCCACAAACGACTCACAACTTCTCGAACAACTTTTGGTCAGTTGTACTGAAGTTTTCGAAGAGGAAGGATCCGATCTCTGTATGGCCGTTGCTCAATTTATCAGTGATTTGGAGGATGTGGATAGAAAGACGAAAATGTTTCCGTTACTTCTCACTGCTCTGCTTCGTTCAAAGCCATCTAAGATCAACGAATGTTTGAAAGAAGTTCAAGAGCATGTGGAGAAAGTTGTCGACCGTAAAGATGTATTCACTCGCAACAGTCTTCATCACATCTCTTTCTTCGTACCAGCCAAGGAGCTCTTCAATTGTGCTCTCTCAACATACGATTTGAAACTGGCTCAACAGGTTGCAGAAGCTTCTAATTACGATCCGAAGGAGTATCTTCCAGTTCTAAACAAGTTAAATCGAGTGACATGCACACTTGAAAGACAATACAGAATCAATGTTGTCAGAGAAGCATGGCTCGATGCAATCCGATCATTGCTCCTGTTGGATTCAAGTGAAGAACGTGGATCTGAAGAGACATGGTGGAATGATATCAAGGATATCGTTCAAAGAGAAACACTTCATCAAAAGGCGTTGACTCTTGTGAATCCAGGAGAGAAAAGATACAAAGAGTGTTGTGAATTGTATGCCGCTGAGTTGGGGAGAAAAGTGCATTGGAAAGAGGCTGCGTTGTTTTACGAACTTTCTGGAAACGCTGAGAAGACTTTGAAGTGTTGGGAGATGTCAAGAGATGTGGATGGTCTAGCTGCGTCTGCCCGTCGGTTCAAGATCGATGCTGGAAAACTGAAGATTCATGCTATCAAGATGAGTGCAACTCTTCGGGAAGCCAGACAACCGAAAGATCTTGCGAAAGCGTTGAAATTGGCTGGATCTTCAAGCACTCAAATCGTTCAAGTTTTGTGTGACGCGTTCGAATGGACTGAAGCAAGCAGAGAAGTTGAATTAGGGAAGGAGGAAGTATTGAAGAATGCAGCAGTCAGTCGTAATGAGCAAATTTTTATGGATCTTGAAAGAAGACAAACTGAATTCGAGAAGTATAAAAAGAGATTATCGATTGTTAGAGATAATAAACTAAAGAGAGTAGAACAGTTTGCTGCCGGTGAAGTTGACGATCTTCGAGACGACATTTCTGTAATTTCGAGCATCAGTTCAAGATCTGGATCTTCCAAAGTATCAATGGCGTCTACTGTCAGAAGAAGGAAACAAATTGAAAAGAAAAAGAGTTCATTGAAGGAAGGAGGAGAATATGAAGATTCGGCTTTGTTGAATGTTCTCGCGGAGAACTATAAGTGGCTGGAAACCATCGGAGGTGAACTCTCCCAGCTGATTCCTGTCTTGATGACTGTTGGACACTTATCGGAAGCCCTCAAATTGAGGAGTATCTACGATACGTTCTCACTGAAACTTCAGAAAAGTAAAGTCTCGGTCTGGCCGGAGAACTTGTCGATTCAGCATCTTCCTGGGCCACTTTATGCATTGGTAATCATTGTTCTTTTTTCGAAATCATTTCTCCATATTTTCAGTTCGATACAAACCAAGAACCATCACCCATCCCGATGCCACCGATCTTCAGGCTGGAACCCGAGCTTATCGCTCCATCTGCCTCATTCCCGTCGGTGTTCCCATAATTGTATTTTTCTTCCCAGTTCAGTCGTTGTTAACCTATTTCGTTGTGTTTTTGTTTTGTTTTCTCAAACTTATTGAATTTGTGTTATTTTTTTTTAGAATAAAATTTTATTGTGAACGAGATCACATGTTCGGGAAACGGGGATAATTTGAAACTATTTCGACTCGTTAAGTTAGCATTGAGTTCCAGCTACTGAAAATGCTGCTACGAGTAATAGCCTTAGCCTTTCACTCATTAAATTAACACGACATGCTACTTTATTCAACAACAGTATGGGTTTTGGATTTGGGATATTTGTGGCCCTAAAGAGGGCCGTTGGGTTCGGAAGGGGTCGAGTCAAATGAGCTTAAGCACGTTCTCCTCGGATACGTCTGGCGAGTTGGATATCCTTTGGCATGATGGTGACTCGCTTAGCGTGGATGGCGCACAAGTTGGTGTCTTCGAAGAGTCCGACGAGGTAGGCCTCAGCAGCCTCTTGAAGAGCCATGACGGCGGAGGATTGGAAACGGAGATCGGTCTTGAAGTCTTGAGCGATTTCACGAACAAGTCTCTGGAATGGAAGCTTGCGGATGAGGAGCTCGGTGGATTTTTGGTAACGACGGATCTCACGAAGGGCGACGGTTCCTGGACGGTAGCGATGTGGCTTCTTGACTCCTCCGGAAGCTGGTGCCGACTTGCGGGCAGCTTTGGTGGCCAATTGCTTTCTTGGAGCCTTTCCTCCGGTCGACTTGCGGGCGGTTTGCTTGGTACGAGCCATTGCGTTTGGGTGGTATCCGATTGGACAGTGACAAGAGACGCAATCTCTCGCCTTTTTGTGCGACCTGCGGTGAGTGGGCGTGGCCAAGTCGTTGCCGTGATTAGTGTGCACTATTCGCGCGCGCAAGGGGGTAAAGTGTGTCCCGACAGGGTGGTTAAAAGTGACTCCGCCTACTCACCGCAGTTGGGTATAAAACAAAGCAACCTGTCCTCATTTCCTCATCTCACTTGTGAGTCTTCAACCAATCGCTAAACAATGTCCGGACGTGGAAAGGGAGGAAAAGGCCTCGGAAAGGGAGGAGCCAAGCGCCATCGCAAGGTTCTTCGTGATAACATCCAAGGAATCACCAAGCCAGCCATTCGCCGTCTCGCCAGAAGAGGAGGAGTCAAACGTATCTCGGGACTCATCTACGAGGAAACCCGTGGAGTTCTCAAGGTGTTCCTTGAGAACGTCATCCGTGATGCCGTCACCTACTGCGAGCACGCCAAGAGAAAGACCGTCACCGCCATGGACGTCGTCTACGCCTTGAAGCGCCAAGGAAGAACTCTCTACGGATTCGGAGGATAATTTCATTATCTACCCCGCTTCCAAACAACTACCGAACCCAACGGCCCTCTTTAGGGCCACAAATCTTTAAAATCCATATTTTTTGTATCGAATAAAGATTGTTGCAATCGTTGCTTGTTCAGAACGGGTCATAAAGGGAACAGGGGAGATTTATTATTTTCGTTTGGTCTAGAGCTCAATTTTCCAAAACCTGTATCATCGCTCGTTATAAACACGTGTTCTGGAAAAGCATTCATATAAGAACTTCTGTAACAGATATTCAGACGTATTCCTAACATTTCGGTCTGTCTAAAAGGAAAATGGCAAACAAAGAGAAGTGAGTTGAAGCTATCGTCAAGTCTCTGAATTCCCTGGTGTTCTAGACTTCCCGAAGAAGACATTAACCTGCCATACTATCATGGAGCTCTTATGAATCAAGATGCTGATCAACTTCTTGTGGTATTTGTGATTATACTGCAGATGAAGAATCCATCTGAATCTTTCAGAACGATGGTGACTACATGATTGTCATGAAAATGAATCCGGAAATAAACAAAAACCAACTGTTTCTGGCAGTTCGTCTCAAAAAAGGAATTCGTCGCTTAGAGATTAAGCGAACTCCAACAAATGCAAAGCTTGCTGTAATATATATTTTATTAGATATCTCAAAATTCTAAGGGGTTTAGAACAAAAGTGCACCGAATATTGGGAAGTTGGTTGATTTGTTGAAAACAGACGTTGTTGAAGTGAAAGGGGAAAAGGTGATTCTGAAGCGGGCGATTCCGAAAGGAAAGTTTCAGTTGATGCATAAAGATGTTGATTTTAAAAAGAAGGTATGAATTTTAAGCTCAAAAATGAGCTTAAAAAACTGGATTTGCAGCTAGGAAGCGGAGCCTACGGAACAGTTTACCGTGGACGTCTCACCAAATCGAATCAGAAAATCGCTGTAAAAAAGTTGGACACCGAAGGAAACGACGATGAGATGTTGGCTGAAATGATGAAGGAGGCAAGAGTGATGCAGTTGTACGACCATCCGAACATTGTCAAATTCTACGGATACATTGTTGATGATATTCCGTATTTGCTGGTTCTTGAGTATTGCGATGGTGGATCCGTGGAGGATCGATTGGTTGAGAGGGGAGCGAAACTGACTACACAGACCAGAGTCACTTATACTTATCATGCGGCCTGTGGGATTGACTATTTGCACAAAAAGAAGTGGGAGAAAAGTTTCAGGATTTCCTGAGTTCAACTTCAGAACTTTCCAGATGCATTCACCGTGACATCGCTGCCAGAAACTGTCTCATTCATAAGGAGATCGTCAAAATCGCTGACTTCGGAATGTGTCGAAACACATCGATCTACAAAGTCGATCTGAACAAGCCCACCAATATTCGTTGGTTGGCTCCAGAAGTTTGGGACATTGGTGAGACGAGAGCCAACACGGACATCTATGCATTCGCTGTGATGATGTGGGAATTCTTTGAAGTTCCTTATGATACTCCGTATAGTGCATGGAAGGGATACGTTGTGAAGGTGAGCACATTGCATTCTATTTGGATTCCTGAATAATGAATTTGCAGCAAAAGACACGTGGTGGTTATCGTCTCCCAACGCCGAAAGGCATGCCAGCGGAAATGGAGAAAATAATGCACGATTGTTGGCAAGTGGATGCGGATCAACGGCCAACGGCAACAGAGTTGAAGGAAAAATTGGAGGAAGCTATCGCGAAAGCAGAAAGCTCAGCGACTACCGGGTTGGAAAAGAGTAGAAGTCAAACGAGCACTAAATAATTGTTCCTTGGCTAATAAAGATCAGAATGCCTGAAGATTTTTTTTCCGTTTTTAAAGACAATTATAGTTTTTTACAGTTTTACGACACATTTTCCGGATTTATGAAATTTGTGGCCCTAAAGAGGGCCGTTGGGTTCGGTGGGGTAGTTTTCAGCTCGAAAGCTTACTTGCTGGAGGTGTACTTGGTCACAGCCTTGGTTCCCTCAGAAACGGCGTGCTTGGCCAACTCTCCTGGAAGAATCAAACGAACAGCGGTTTGGATTTCGCGGGAAGAGATGGTTGAGCGCTTGTTGTAGTGGGCAAGACGAGAAGCCTCGGCGGCGATGCGTTCGAAGACATCGTTGACGAAGGAGTTCATGATGGACATGGCCTTGGAGGAGACTCCGGTGTCTGGGTGAACTTGTTTCAGAACACGGTAGATGTAGACTCCGTACGACTCCTTGCGGGAATGCTTTCTCTTCTTTCCATCCTTTGGCTTGGTCACGGTCTTGGCGGCTTTCTTTGCTCCCTTGGCTGATGGCTTTGGTGGGGCCATTTCGATAGATTTGACTGGTCGATTGACAAGTGTGAGGAATGCGTCGTTGCGCGAGCTATTTATTTGAAATGTGCGGTGGCGGGGCGGAGTCACCAACCACCACCCTGCGGGGACACATTCCGATTGCGCGCTTTTCGCCCAATGTCTCTGCGTCTCTTACGTGTTGCTTGACTCCGCCCCGCCACCGCAGCAATGTGTATATAAACGCGCCGTTCGCACAGTTTCGTCAGATAGTTCTCAACTACCAACAACTCAACTCATCGTCACCATGTCCGGAAGAGGAAAGGGAGGAAAAGCCAAGACCGGAGGAAAGGCCAAGTCTCGCTCGTCCAGAGCTGGACTCCAATTCCCAGTCGGTCGTCTTCATCGTATTCTCCGCAAAGGAAACTACGCTCAACGCGTCGGAGCCGGAGCCCCAGTCTACTTGGCCGCCGTTCTCGAATACCTCGCTGCTGAGGTTCTTGAGTTGGCCGGAAACGCCGCTCGTGACAACAAGAAGACCCGTATCGCCCCAAGACATCTTCAACTCGCCGTCCGCAACGACGAAGAGCTCAACAAGCTGTTGGCTGGAGTGACCATCGCTCAAGGAGGAGTTCTCCCGAACATCCAAGCCGTCCTTCTCCCAAAGAAGACCGGAGGAGATAAGGAATAAAAACCTTCTCCTAAAAAACCCCAACCGAACCCAACGGCCCTCTTTAGGGCCACAATTCTCAAAATCCTCGTATTATCTGTAACGAATAAAAAAATATCGATAGTTTATGCTTCATTCCTATTTCAAAGAACTTTGTTTCGGCTACAGCCAGTCATCAATTGCGAACCTCTATTTATATTTGAGCAGGTCTGTCGATCTGTAAAGACTATTCGAGAAGTTCTCGAATTTTCACGAGATCGTCTCGAGAGACACGCTGCATCTGGTATTGTGTTATCGACACGAATCTACCGTTTTATCCAGATATATGTTTGCTCGCATTTCACAACAGACATAATTTATATCTAACGACTTGATATTGAACTTTTTTTCCTATTCAATGTTTTCCTCCATTCTCGAGACCCCACTGATTCTGGAGGAAAATCGTTCACTTCTTTCGAACTTTGAATCTGAGCATGATGAGTACAGTAACCTTGTATGCCTGCACATCAAACTTTTCTTCGTCTCTCGACGAAATTTTGTTTTTTTTTCTGCTTCGGCGAAACAAAAACAGCTTTTGAAAGAGTTCTAACTTTTCTATTCAGCTGTAAAGCGAAGGTCGGCGCGAGTGTCCGTATACAAATAAAAGAAAAAAAACATTTGACCATCGCATTTTTTCTTTCTCTTTCTCTATCTCTTTTCCTCCTATTTTCTATAATCGTTTGAATTTTTTTCCGGACTGGGCAAACCGGGTCAGCGTTTTTCTCCCATATAAATTGAGATTTTTAAATCAAATTATCTGAAAATGCAGGTCTCGATGAGATCTACAAAATGACATACAGAATGAGTATATTTATCGGCCCAATTTTGTGCTTTTCACCATTAAACGTCTCGGATTTTAACAGAAACAAACACGAAATTTACCAGATAAACATATCCGTTTTGTATGTCATTTTGTAGATCTCACCGAGTTCTACATTTTCATAAAAGTTTCGAATAAAAATCTCAGTTTATATAGAAGAAAATCGCTGCCCCGTTTTGTCACGACTCGAATTTTCAGGCCTTCATCAGCTAACGAAAACGATGAAAGAAGGTTTGTCGGTTAATTCAATACTTTGAAACTTCATGAATATAATTCAGAACTCGACACAGCGGAGATCGAACAATTCTGCACCGACTTGAGCCAACTATTATCTCAGAAACCAGGAAACATCCAATGGACAAATCGTCAGCTTGCAGATTTTCCTGAATTCGTATGTTGATCCTTTCCACCACATAGTTGTGCTAACTAATATGTCTTCAGCTCAAAAGGGCCAATCGCAAATTTGAAGAGGTTCTCGCTTTCAAAAGAAAGGAAGAGGCAGCACAGAAAGCGAGAGAAGAAGAGAAAGCCAAGGCTGATGCGCGAGCCAGAGCCGAAGCCGAAGAACGTGAAAGACAAGCACAGATCAAGGAAGAACAATTCCTTCTAGACTCGAGCGTATGTTGAATCAGTTGAATTTGTGATTAGAAAATTTAAAATTGCAGGCGAACTCATCAGTTTCAAATGCATCGAGAGACCCCGTCGACGACTTCGGAAGGATGCAGATTGGCAGTAATAATGAAACTTCTGACGAAATCCAGCCTGTCGTTTCGAACGAGCCATGCGTTGACTTCTCCTCATTCATTCAGGAAGATGGTGCATGTAAGTTAGTAAGTCTAGATGGAGGTGATTCGGTTCTTACAGATCTAATGCTCAAGAAAGAACAATGGCCACCAAAACTTCAGAATGATTTGAAAAATGAGCTCGTTAGTTACCCGCTTGGTGTAGCGTATGATGAAACACTCAAATTGTGGCTGGTCTGCGATCGCAACACGGATAAAGTCGTGTTGCTTAATGTCCGAATGGAAACAGTGCAAGTTTGCGAGGCCATCAAAGGTCCCACGGCTATAATGGTGTACGAGGAAGGAATGAGCGTCGCCGTATTGTGTGCCGACGGACAGTACCAAAAAATCTACATTTACAATCACTCCTCCACAGAGCCATTCATACAACCATTTGCCACTCATGAAGATCCCAAATACAATATGAAGAACCAAATGAGAGGACTTGCCAAATCAACAGCGGGAAACATTTTATCATTGGAAAAATACCGGATCCGTGTCTTCAATAACAAACTCGGAGGAAAAGCATTCGAAATGAAAGGATCAGGAAATCCGTGCTTCATCGCAACTTACCGCTCTACGGTTGCGGTATCGGATCTTGGTGTGAACAAGGTCTTTATTTTCAATCTGGATGACAAGAATTGGGACGCGATCACATTCAACAAGTTGCAAGTCATCGAAACCGAGGTTGGTCTCCAGTTTCTTGTTTAAAAATTGAAGCTATAATTATTTCAGCCAGATCTCCCTCTTGACAAACTCGCGAACATGAATGGTTTTCGCTTTGTTGCTGGAATGCAATTTGACATCAATGGATATCTTCTCATCGGTGATGCTAGAGGGCACTCCATAAAAGTTAGCATGATAAAAGTAGATTGTAATTCAAAATAATATTTACAGCTCTACGATACTGAATACAACTTCTTGCACAGAGTTTCCAGTGACTTCCTGCTTCCGTACGTTTCGTCTTTTTACGTCAACAAGGATGGAGAGTGCATTCTCTTGAATGTGAAAAAAAGCAAAGAGACACTAGTATGGGTCAAGATGACCTCGATCCCTCAAATCCTTCAATGGGTGGCTCCGCCTGCAAGCGAAGAACAGAGTTACCAACGATTCGATAAATCTCGTCGGGGAGGTTTCCAAAAACGGTTCTAAATGTTTTTGATGTTCAATTTTATATATTTTTCTTTGTTGTGATCACCAGTCTTCTCCATATCCCCATCTTACTGTTCTCCCTTTCGTCTCTGCCTCATTGCATGATCTTTACATGAAAATATGCTTTAGCATAATAATTTTTATAAAACGTGTTTCATTTCTTAATGTTGATCCTGGAATTAGGGAAAACTAAACAGATCGATCGATAGAACTTATGAGATGACTCACAGTCTTATCAGTTCTCAATTGAGTCAATAACATAACCTGACTCGTTCATGCACACTCTTTCTCTTTTTTGATGCATTCTGCGAGGTAAAGATTTTTCAGAAAGTGTTCCATTTTAGACCAAAAGTTACAGGAAATCCCCATTTCCAAAGCCTAAATTCGAGGGGTGGAAGTTGGCGAAATACTCGTCGGCTCTTCAGATTTTTCAAATTGTAAGTGGAAAAATAGAAGAAAAAATTATTGATTTGAATATTTTTCAGCTCGGAAGTCTAGTTTCTCTAATTCTAATAGGATCAGTTGGTTCTCAATTTGCTCCTACATATGCTGTACTTTTGACTTGTGTTTTTACAATAATCGGAGCAGCGGTTTTCGTTCTTTGCGATGCATTCAACATCAATCAAACTGAGCCAGATGAGTGGGTTTTCTGGGTAAGCATAGCAGAATCAAACAGATCTGAAAATTGATATTAAAATCCAGGAAAGTGTGTTCGTTTCCTCATTCTCCTTCCTCTTCACAATCAACACAATGACAATGCTCTATAGTTCGATTCGATGGAACAACACTGCTTGGTGGTTAGCTACGGTTGCTTGCTCCATGGTCACCATGTCGTTCTATTTGAGCCTAATGCATGTGATGAGAAAACAAACGAAGGGGCATATATCAGTGGCTCAGGAGGAGAATATTGTTCGTTTTAATACAAGAATGAATCGAAGGGCTTGAATTTATGAAAAATAAATAAATGAGTTAAATTATGAACAGGAATGAGGTGAGAAAATGAGAACATGAAAATTATAGCAGATCGAGTATTCATTCCCCTTGTTCTGGAATGGTTTCCGGGAAGCTTGTAGGACGAATGAGTCGCGACTCCGTTGATCTACTGCTATCCGGCGAATCCGCATTCCACTGATCTCCCAATGGCTCTGGGGACTCTGGAGACTCTGGAGGTCTCGTCGGGTCATCAGTGAGAAGCGCCTGCTTCATATATTCCAAGGATATAGGTAGCTTCGTCCAAACTTGTCCAGGTCCGTTTTTCAATGGAATGGAAGTATCATGGGTTGGTGGATCGAAGGCAGGCATTCGAAGTGTGGTTTTGATGGCGTCAGCATGAGTCTCCAGACTGATTTTGGAGTAGTAGCGAACGAAGTCAGCGATGGTGGTGAGGTAGACATTACTTTGCTCGAATCCCCAACCCTCCTCGTTTTGCTCAATAAGACAGTGAGACACTCGTTCACCATGAAGAACACTCAACACCAACTTGTCCGCCTGGAAATCAAGAATCAATAATGATCATCAGGATTGTACAACTAACGTAGGAAGAGGAGGGTCGAATAAGAAAGATTCCGTCCATTGGTGGTCGTTCTATGCCAACTGCTTTATCGAGTTGAGCAATTCTATACCGAGCATGTATCAGTGCATTCGCCGCATTTTCTTTATTGGAACAGCACATAAGGAACTGAGCTGGCGTCCATTTCAGCTCAATATCGATCAGAAGTTGAGTCACTTTAGTTGGCTCACTGCTGATCAACTCTGCTCCAGAATCGAGAACCACCGCCATCTTTGTAGCTAACGCCGGCTCAATTTGATCGTAAACTGCACTTCGAAGCTCCATAAGTTTGCTGAGACGATGCTTCATATTCAATCTTTTCAAATTGATCTCGTTACTTATCACAGATAGTGCATTTCTTTTATCGACAGAGTATTTTAGCTCAGCTCTGATTCTACGCATGCTTTCCTCGACGAACTGAAATATTCACTTATAAGAATGAATTATGCAGCTGAAACAAGAAACATACCGCCTTGTTGTCCACAAAAACTCCTTTGAGCATCTCACTGTGAGATTTGGACTTCGTCGACTCCTCCACGACTATACTCTGAGTCTCCAGAACTCTTTGAAGCTTTTCCAATTTCAATTCGTTGTCGCGAATGGATTGATTAAGTGCGTGATGAAGAGTCTCTGCGCGTTCTTGTTCTTGATGTGCTGAATCATAGAGTTTCGCTCCCCGTTCAAATGCCAAATGTACTGTTCGCAAGTGCTCCATTTCCAGACGTTCGCGCCAATCTGAAAAACCGAACATACAGAAAAAAAAAGTTTATTTTTAGCTCACCAGCATCATTTCTCGCGTTCAGAATCAACCTCTGTTGAAAATGTCCTTTTTTGAGAAGCGGTTTTCCATTTTGAGAATTGCGTCGAACAGAGACGGGGTACAATAGACGAATATCAAGTTTGTCATTGAAAATATTAAGCGAGATGCTTCTATGAAACTCGATAAGTCGGACAACAGAGTCGTGTGTCAGGGAATCCGTATTAAATCCACACTTTCCATCTTTTACAGCTATGCGAAGTAGTTTGACTTGGCTGTTGTACCTTACACAAAGTGTAAAATCTCCCGGAGTGCTGGCATTTCGAACAACAAACGATCCATCGGGTTGATCAGATAATGCCTGGGATACTGTAGCTCGATCGGCATCTCCCCAATACCACGCTTGTTCCAGGAGATGATGAGTGACGCTTGTTATCGGAGTTTGTGGGGCTGAAGCCACAGAAGCCATTCTAAGAAGCGAAAGTTGGTAAAGGATGAAAAATATATAGTAATAGAAAGAGGTATTCTTCGGTTGCAAACCAAGTTGGTAGAAAAGATTAAAAACAAAAATATATTCATAATACATAAATCTTTATAAAAATAATTTTCTCTACTCCATCCACTAATAAGAAGCCCGTTTTGGAAATATTTTCATAACGACAACCATCGAGACGAAGCTCATAAGAAGTAACATGAAGAGGAAGACTCGCATGCAGTCGAGTCCACATTTGTGGGCGTGATGAGCAGCACGAGAACTCTCGATCTGAAAATAGAGTTTTTCGATATTTCAAAATGAGATTTTTCAATGGAAACTTCTATAAAATGTAAAACTCGATGAGATCTACAAAATGATGTACAAAATGGCTATTTTATTCGCTCAATTGATAAAAGTTGAGCGGATAAAGATAGCTGTAATGTATGCCATTCTGTAGATCTGAAGGATTCTAAAAGCTTTTGTAGGTTTCTAAATGATTCTGTTGGATTTTGAGGATATCTGAGGATTCTGAAGAATTCAGGAAGATTCTGAGCGCTTATGGATGCTCCTGAAGAATTTTGAAGGATTCTAAAGGTTTGTAAAGGCTTCTAAAGGATTTTGAAAGCTTCTGATGATTCTAAACACTTCGGAAAGATTCTAAAGAATTCTGAAGGATTCTAAAGGCTTCTAAAGGATTCTGAAGAATTTTCAAGGAATCTGAATGCTTCTGGATGCTTCTAAAGAATTTTGAAGGATTCTGAAGGCTTCTAAAGGCTTCCCAAGAATTCTAAAGACGTCTAAAAGATTCTAAAGACTTCTGAAGGCTTCTGACGGATTTTGAATGATTTTGAAGAATTCTGAAGGATTTAGGAAGATTCTCAAGACTTCTAAAGAAATTTTAAGGATTCTGGAGGCTTCTGAAAATTTTTTTATATAAACTTTCATAGAAAAATCTCATTTTATATGGGAGAAAATCGCTGCGATATTCGATTTCAAACCATGCTCACCTTCAGTGCAGCCGTATTATCTTCTACTTGCTTCTGCATTTTCGTCAACTTCTGATTATCATCCTTGATCACTTCTCCAGCAGCCGACATCATAGTCTTCAGCGACCTTGCCATTGAGAGCATATCATTTGCAAATTCCTCTTCAAGTCGTTCATTTTTAATGAATGTGTCGTCCGCTGGACATTTGGAAGTGTGCAAAAAACAAATTTTTGATTCTTACCAGATGTATCCTTTCTTTTTTGTTTCGTTGTCGAGAGCAGCTGTTTTCGAAGATCTGACCGATAGATGGAACGTTGATTTGTACGCAAACTGGCAGCTGACTCTATCTCCGAATCATCACCCAATTTCGCTGGAATAGAAAAATTCAGAAAAAGTTTATTGGTCGAAATAAGCTCACTGTCCACATCAGTTACATCTACAGGAATATCAGCGAATGTTCGTGGAATCTTCTCAATGATTTTGAGACTTTCTTCGGTTGATGACTGAGAATAATAGAGTTTAATTGATATTAAGTTAAAAAAAACGATAAAAAACCTTGCTTTCCGCTTCCGCCAGCAACTTCAGCTGCAAAACTTCTTGTCGATATTCGTGAAGTATATCATTGGTTTTTCTGGAAAAAATCTATCCAATCTGATTTATAGGCATGTGAAAAACTCACTCATCATTTTGCAGAACATAAATCATGTTATTAAGGATCTTCGTGGCTGCAGAAACCTGAAAAATCTACAATAATCTGAAAATCCAATAAAAAAGTCTTATTACCTTCCAAACATTTGTAGAGAGATTTTCCTTGGTTAATCTTTTTGTTCTTTCTAGCAGCCGTAGAAATTTCAGCTCATTTTCAGAAATGTACGCCATCTGATTTAGTCGGAAATCGAGAGAAAAACAAGAAAACGTTTTATTGAAAAAAAAATAGTTCGGCCACGGCCGAGAAACCCGAAATGCAAGCGCGCGCTGCCGAACCAGAATTTTTCAAGTCATCATTTTTTGAGCGGCGATTCTCATCTTTTTCAACAATTTCAGCCTTATTCACGATGAAATCATCGCAAATTTTGTGCAAAAAATGTAGAAATTGAACGCAGCAGTCACCTCAAACAATTTTTCGATCATTCCCCTTTCATTTTCGTGGTTTTTCTCCCATTTTGCGTTCAAAACTGTCGACAACTGTATCCTTTTTCAGAACATGGCTCGTCGTTACGATAGTAGAACGACCATCTTCTCTCCGGAGGGAAGACTCTACCAGGTCGAATATGCCATGGAGGCCATCGGTCACGCCGGAACCTGTCTCGGTATCCTGGCATCGGACGGAATCGTTATTGCTGCCGAGAGAAAGAACGTTCACAAGCTTTTGGACGATTCTGTTCTGACTGAGAAGGTGTACCGTCTCTCTGACAACATCTCATGCACCGTTGCCGGAATCACCGCCGATGCCAACATCCTCATCAATCATTTGAGATGGTGGGCTGCCAGCTATCGCAATAGCTACGGAGAGGAGATGCCAGTCGAGCAACTTGTTCAGAACCTTTGCAATGAAAAGCAGAGATACACACAGATTGGTGAGCCTATTTTGTCTTATTTTTTTTAAAATTCTAACTGAAATGTTCCAGGAGGAAAGAGACCGTTCGGAGTGTCGCTCCTCTACGCCGGTTGGGATAAGCACTACGGATATCAGCTCTACCAGTCAGACCCATCTGGAAACTACACTGGTTGGAAGGCCACCTGCATCGGAAGCAACCACCAAGCTGCCGTGACATTGTTGAAGCAAGAGTACAAGTCTCCAACTCTCGAGGAAGCCAAGAAGCTGGCTATTAAGGTTCTCTGGAAGACACTGGATGTGAAGCTTGCTTCTGAAAAGGTTGAGATGGCAGTTCTCACTCGTCGCGATGGAAAGACCGTTCTTGAAGAGCTCTCCACTAAAGAAGTTGATGCATTGATTGCTGAGCACGAAAAGAAGGAGAAGGAGGCCGAGAGTGCAGAGAAGAAGTAATCATCGAATTTAATCGAATGTGTTTGCCCGTCCATTGTAAACTATCCTTCCAATCCCGTTTAATTTATTGTCTGGTTTTATTTCTTTTCACCTACAATTTTTCATCACAAACGGTGAACATGAATATTTTTCGATAACATCTTTTTGGTTTTCTCTGCCTTGTCGTCGTAAATACATGCAAATCCTTATTTCTGTAAGCAACGAAAAATTCTATGGAAAAAGTGCGCCGCAGAATTGCAATGGGCGGGGCGAGGGGTGTGGCTTCGAAATTTCTCGAGCATTCGCCGTCTCAACGACCGGATTATTTAGCCCGATATTTGCTATTCATTCATTGTTTTATCTTTCTAGATGGTTGAAGAGAGCAAGCTTCAATGTTACCACAAAGGATGTGGACTTATGTTCGATCCAGCAGAGAATACCAATGGTAATCGTTTTTTGTTTTGAACTTTTGAACTATTTTCTTTCAGAAGCCTGTACTTACCACCCGGGTGCTCCCTACTTCCACGACGCTTATAAAATTTGGACTTGCTGTGATAAAAAGAGTACTGACTTCGGAACATGGATGGGTTATAAAGGATGCACTCGTGGAAAGCACAGCAACGATAAACCAGTGGATATCGTGAAAGTGGCAGCTGTGAAGGAGATTCGTCCGGAGAAAGAGGAGGATGTTATCGTTTGGAAAGGGCTGAATAAGTCGGGAAAAACTGAAAACAAAGGTTCCGCGAAAAGAGATAATGTCAATTTGAATGTAAGCTTTTTTGTATCTAAAGTTAGTAATTTTGATCCCCTGCAGGTAGAAGTAACACCTGGAGCGACTGCAGCGATTGAGAAAAAATTGAAAGAAGTCGCCGAGACTGCACAAAGCGATGATGTCCAAATTGGAGCTCCCTGCAGAAATAACGGATGTAGTGCTTCGTTTGATGGAGTGAAAAACAAAGAAAACTGTGTGCACCATCCAGGAGCAGCGATTTTCCATGAAGGCATGAAGTATTGGTCGTGCTGTAATAAGAAGACTTCTAACTTTGGAGCTTTCCTTGAGCAAGTAGGATGTACTGTGACGGAGCACAAGTTCAGAAATGTGAGTCGTAAAAAATCATACACACTGAAAAATGAGACATTCAGAACGAAGTAGTGAGCAAGTTCCGGGAAGATTGGTTCTCCAGCAATGGATTCGTCACGATTAACGTTTACTGCCGCGGAGCACTTCCCGAAACTGCTAACATCGTGTCCGATGGACATACCCTTCGTGTCAGTATGAAGCACGGCTTCGGAAACGCTATGGTTGATCTTGACTACGATTTGTGGGATGAAGTGCTTCCGGAAGAGAGCCGTGTGGTGATTGGTGAGAGAAAGGTTGAGATCTCACTAAAACAGAAACATGGAACCGGATGGCCTCGTCTCAAATTCGATCCTGAACTCGATGCCAAGAAAGACGAAGAAGCTTAATACAATTCGAAATTTCCTTGTCATACATATCCCCGTTCATTTCCCTTCTCCATCCCGTTTTCCCTCTCCCACAAAGATCTTCTACAAAATCATTGAATAATTGTAAACATGGCGATACCCATTTTTCTCCTTTTTAGGTATATGAATTTGAGTTTCCCTTTTTCAGCATATAAATAGTTTTCTTTTATAATGGTTTTTATCTTATTCTTTTTTTTTGTTTCCACTGGTTTCATTATTCAGGGAGAGTTGGCAAATGTCTCGTCACGAATTTCGAAATTCTGAGCATGCGCCTTTAAATTAATACTACGGTTTCAAACGTGGCGCGCAGGCGATTTTCTCTTCATTTCTTCCGTTTTCGAGTACTTCAAACTCGTCAGAAATGGCGGAAATCATCGATCCAGCTATTTTCGATACGAAAGGAGTCGAGGTGAACTCTCCAATCACCAGCCATCGAACCGCCCAGATTCGGAATTATACGACGAAACCAAGATTAGTGAGTTCGTTTTGTTTTTAGCTGCTCAAATCAAACAAAAAATTTCAGACATATCAAACAGTGTGCGGAGTGAACGGACCACTTGTCATTCTCAAAGATGTAAAATTCCCAATGTACAATGAAATCGTGAAAATCACACTTCCCAACGGAGAAGTTCGCATGGGACAAGTGCTCGAGACGTTCAAGACCAAAGCGGTTGTGCAGGTTTTCGAAGGAACCACCGGCGTCGATGCGAAGCACACAAAGTGCGAATTCACCGGTGACATCTTCCGCAGTCCCGTCTCGATCGATATGCTCGGAAGAATTTTCAATGGATCCGGAAAGGCAATAGACAAAGGGCCACCAGTGTTGGCTGAAGACTATTTGGATATCAACGGTCAAGCCATTAATCCGTACAATCGTATTTACCCGGAAGAGATGATTCAGACGGGGATATCGGCTATCGACGTAATGAATTCGATTGCTCGCGGACAAAAAATCCCCATATTCTCTGCCGCCGGTCTCCCCCATAATGAAATCGCCGCTCAGATTGTGCGGCAAGGAGGTCTTGTGCAACTTCCAGGCCGGAGCAATGAAGCTGTCAATTTCGCTATTGTTTTCGCTGCGATGGGAGTTAACATGGAAACTGCTCGATTCTTCAAGCAAGACTTCGAGGAGTGCGGATCCATGGACAACGTGTGCCTCTTTTTGAATCTTGCAAACGATCCGACTATCGAGCGTATCATCACACCACGTATCGCTCTCACCGCCGCCGAGTTTTTTGCCTATCATTGTGGAAAGCATGTGCTCGTTGTGCTCACTGATATGTCTTCTTATGCCGAAGCGCTGAGAGAGGTTAGCCACCAGGGCTGGGCGGCAAGAAATTTCGGCAACTCATTCAAATGTGAATATCTTTTTTCAGGGGACTCGGGTAAGAATACGGTCAACGGAAGAAATGTTCCTTATTAAAAAAGCTATCGATTGGTTGAAAACCCGTCAAATTTCATCGAAAATTAACAGAGTTACCCCCTGAATGTTTTTTGTTTACCGCATTTTTGCACGAGTCCTCTGAAAAAAGTTATTCACATTTGAATGAGTTCTTAGCCACTGCGAGAAGATCTCCATTGATGCCCTAATTTTCAGATCTCCGCTGCTCGCGAAGAAGTGCCCGGTCGACGTGGATTCCCTGGGTACATGTACACGGATTTGGCCACAATTTATGAGAGAGCTGGTCGAGTGAAAGGCCGCGAAGGCTCAATCACACAAATTCCAATTCTCACTATGCCGAATGACGATATCACTCATCCGATTCCGGATCTCACTGGATACATCACAGAAGGACAGATTTACGTGGATCGTCAACTTCACAACAGACTCATTTATCCGCCAATCAACGTTCTCCCGTCGTTGTCGCGTCTCATGAAGTCTGCGATTGGCGAGGGAATGACACGAGAGGATCATTCTGATCTTTCTAATCAGGTATTAGAAGTTCGTAAACCAAAAAAATAAATGGTTCTTTCAGCTCTACGCGTGTTACGCAGTCGGTAAAGAAGTTCAAGCGATGAAGTCGGTTGTTGGAGAGGAAGCTTTGTCGCCAGATGATCTACTCTTCCTGGAGTTTCTTGGAAAATTCGAAAAAAATTTTATTTCGCAAGGCCACTATGAGAACCGCACAATTGTCGACTCTCTTAATATTGGTTGGGAGCTCCTGAGAATTTTCCCAAGAGAAATGCTCAAAAGGATTCCGGAGCCACTTCTCGAGAAATACTACCCACGGAAGAAACAATAAGAATGTGTATTAATGTATAGATTTATTTATTTGCCAATGATCTCTTTTCCCACTGTATCAGCATAACTTTATTGTCTTAAAATCCTCGTCAATCAAATCAATGAAATAAAAATTCAGTGTTCAGTCATCATCTGAACGCACTCCTCTTGCTCCTTCTCAATCTTCCTAACCGCTTCCAATTCAACTCTCAATCGTTCTTTCTCTACTGTCAACTCTCGAATCGTCATTTGAAGAAGCACTGGATCATCTTCCGCCAAATCTCGTTCCTGCGTGTTTCGTACCATCATCGCTTTGATTTTCTCGGTTTCCACAACGTTTGCAAACTGAAAATAAAATGAATGAAAAAGAAAGTTGATAGTCCAATCCAAACCTCTTCAATACTATCAATCAAACCGCCAGTGGTACTGTGGAAATTCTTCAACTGATCATTGAACTCTGCTGATTTGTCCTGAGCACTTTGAAGGAGCTCGGCAACATCTGAAAGCTTCGAATTGGTTAAAATATGTATTTGGAAGGATTACAGTTATATTCAAAGGATCGTCCCAATTTCAGCATTTACGAAAAAAAATTTCGTTAAAACTCGATGAAATCGTTTTTCAAATCTCGAACTTACATTGTTCTAACCTATTTCAAAAAATCTAGTATTTTTCGCTGATTCGAATGCACCTAATTTCGCTGCTTAAAACGCAGTAGAAAATTTTAAAAACAGTTTTTTTGACGCAGCGGCGAGCGCGACAGCAGCTAATATGGCAGTGGTAAGCGCGACGAAGTGAAAAAATGTTACTTTATTTATTTATGTATTTTACCTGGATCCAAAAGTCGAAGATGATTGAAATCGTCAACATAGAGGCCCGCTTTCGCGAGTTGCTCTTCACCCATTTGCTCAATACTATTGAAAAGAGTAAGGGAGCTCTCTGAGCTATGTATATTGGGTTGTCATGGAAACAAGAGCAAGAAGTGTGCACACTTTATTGGGAGGGTGAGGAAAAGAAAGACAGAAAAAAAGAAAAGGGGATGAGAATTAAAGCGAGTGAGTGGTGGGAATGCTATTCGGCAAATTAAAAACAGGAAGTCCTCGCTCCACTGCATTTTTCAAATTTCAGTTTTCGCGCCTCTTTCATTGCAGCGGAGCGAGGGCTTCCTGTTTTTATTTGCCTAACACAAATAGATTATAAAGGGGTTTTAACTAAAAATACTGCGATTTTGAGCAAAAATAGTTATGGAAAAGGGAATAAATTAGTAGAATAACATTAATATTAAAGTTTAAAAATCTTCCTTCGAACCGCATTTGTTTGCTCTTCACTTGTCATTTCATCGAATTTCCGAATAACTCTTTTGCTTTTCACTGGAAGTTCTTTCGTCGAAAGACAGTAATTTCCCTTGCTATTTGATCGAGTGGTTGCAGTGCTCAAGTAGGTCACCTAAAAGATTATTTAAAGAAATTCTGGAGTTGGAGTCTACCGTATATGATCCATGGCTATCTGGTTGTGCATTTGCTGCAACACACTTTAAGAGCTCACACTTTTTGGTTGCAGAGCTAATCGTTTCCTTCTCGCCGACTGTTATCTTCTCTCCGGCACACATCTGAAATTTTTGAAGAGGGATTACAGAAGTTTTCTTTTTTAATTTAGGAAAATAACAACTTTTTTCATAAAAATCGTTAAAACTCGAGAAAATTTATTTCCAAATCGCGAACTGATATTTTTTCTAACCTATTTCAAAAAATGTGTAATTTTTTGCTGATTCGAATGCACCTAATATCGCTGTTCAAAACCCAGTAGAAAATGTTTTATGGGCGTTTGAAATTTCAAGAAAAGACGCAGAGAAAGCAGACACTCTCGTTGCCGAAGAGACGCAGAGAAACGAGACAGTGTCTGCGTCGAAAACTTTAAACGCTCATAACTCGCTTCAAAATGCGTTTGGAGCAGCGATATTAGGTGCATTCGAATCAGCGAAAAATTTTGCATTTTTTTGGATTAGGTTAGAAAAAATGTAAGATCGCGATTTGAACATCGATTTTCTCGAGTTTTAACGATTTTTATAGCAAAATTGTTATTCTCGTAAATGCTGAATACGGACAGAAAATTACTGTAATCCTATTCTGCAGCTCACCTGATTATAATAAGTGCTCAATGTTCTCGTGGCATTTGTTGTTTCCTTCTCAGGCGGTCCTGGAAGGTACGTGTCTTCTGTCGATGCAGAACTGGGGGCCACCTGAATATTGATTTAATTTCTGAAACTGAAAGCTTAGGGTCACTTGAATTTGTTGTTTCTGTGTTGGCTGAGATGGCGGGACAGTTTGATGTTGCTCTTCTGGAACAGTGATACTCTGGAATGGATCAGCTGGACTTGGTGGATAGGCTTCTTGAGCTGGTGGTCCGACTTGAATAGCTGGAGTGTGGGAGACAGAGACATGCTCAATGTACTTCAAGGGATCCAGAACTGTGTTTGCTGGATCTTCGGATGAAGCGATTTCACCAGCAAAACTCAACGGAGCGGTTCCTTGATAGTCTGGATTGATGGATGGGGCTTGCGGTCTGTCCTGATACATTCCTTGATAAGAAGAAGCGGCTGATACGGGAATTATCACGGCTGAAGGTAATTGTCGAGATGGAGCCGGATCAGCGATCACTGCCGGCGGTGGTGGCGGTGGCGGGGGTGGAGGGGGTTGACTGAATACCTTGAAACAGAAGTGGTTATTAGTTTTGTAATAAATAGTCATTTAGAAATGAAATTCTTGTTACCAATTGCAAATTGTCTTTTTCAAGTGCAAGTAGGGTTGCAAAATTGGCGAATCTTGGCGCCAATCGCCAATAAAATCTTGGCATTGGCGATCCACGCCCATATTTATCTTGGCATTGGTGGCCAATGCCAAGATTAATATGGGCGTGGATCGCCTGTTTTTTGAAATGAATTTTTGAAAGGGTGGATTTGAAAAGTGAAATTTTCATTAGAAGTTGAAACTACAACATTTAGTTTTGCTACTGGAATACCATTGAACTTGTTTCTTTTACAAATGATAATTTTAGTTGATTCGTTCCAGTTTTCTTGCAAATTATAGTGCGAAACAACGAGTACATAATCAGAACTATGCACCCTTAAAGTTGCAGCCAACACTATTGGGGTCTACTGAAAATCTATATTTTGGTACAGAATTTTCAGAAGATTTTGTTTTTGTTGTGTAATCAAAATTAATCACACACATAACCATTCACTATGATTTTTACACACAGAGGTGGCATACATGGTGGCAATCAAGTATGTAGACCAGAGTTGTAAGGAATTCCGACTTCCGACTTCCGACTTCCGGCTAAGAAAATTTTTACTTCCGTCTTCCGACGAAAAACCGTTGTTGACAAATTGAGAAATTTTCGGAATTCGACACTATTTTTTCTGAAAGCTTTCTGAAAGCGATTTTGAGCCAAGATGTGAATCCTCAAAGTACCTCAATTTTAGTGTTGGCTGCAACTTTGAGGGCTCATAACTCGAGTTACGTGAACATTTAGCGGAATTTTATTGCAGATTCGGTCTTTTCAGAGTCGATTTAGTCTTTAACCAAAGTTTCAGAAAAAGTTCAATGGTAGGGGTCAAGGAGATTCCTTTTTATTTAATAAATAGAGAAATTAGAAAGTTCGAGAGAAAATGGGCGTCTGACGCCAATTTATTTTTCAAATGGGCGATCATCGCCAATTTGAAAAATAAATTGGCGATCCATGCCAAACGCGTGAAAAATATGGGCATGGGAATAATCTTGGCTTGCCAACAACAACCCTAAGTGCAAGAAGTTCTGTGTTCGTAAAACCTGGACGCATCAAGATCATAAAAAAATATACCCCAAAACCATATATTTAGATTCCAAATAGACTTACCTGCGGTGTAAACGCATACATCGGTGGTGGCATTGGTGCTGCATACGATGGTACTGCTGCAGCGGCAGCGACTCCTCCAGATCCACATCCTCCGGGGCTACCAGAGCAACCTCCTCCTCCTCCAAATAGTCCTGAAGTTTGAATTTATTTACTGGATTTGTTAAGTTATCCTAGTTTTAGGGATATATTTGTCTAGAGAGATTTGGAGTTCTCATTATAAAGTTTGCGATTTTGTAGGTTTTCGTAAATTGAACATATACCGTACTGGTCAAGATGAATGCGCGCAAGCATTTTCATTTGAAATAGGCCAACTTTGAGGGTCTGAAAAAGTGGTTTCCAGAAATCCAATTTTTCTGAAATTTCGCGGATGTATTAAGCAACTCTAGAACTATAGTTTTGTAGTTGACAACTTTTACATAAGACCATGATCCAGTCAGTTAGGCCGAGTTTATTGACGCCACCTCTAATTTCGTCTTATTTTGGAGCTTTTTGGCTTCAACGCGACCTAACTAATTAGATAGTGATTCAATAAAAAAGGTTTCAATTAAAGAAATAGAGTTCTTGAGTTGCTCTATACATCCACAAAACGTTTTAAAAATCGGATGTCTGAAAAGTGATTTTTCAGACCCTCAAAGTGGACCTAATTTTAACAGAAAACGGCAGTGCGCATATTTATTTTGGCAAGTACTGTAGTTGCGAATTTTATAGTTTCTCGGAAATTGGCAATTATTATAATCAAATTGCATTTCCTTTGGTTCTATTATAGATAACTTTTTTCGTAATAGTCTATAAGAGTACCTAAATGTAAGTTTCAAAAAAAAGGAGATTTAAATGCCAGTTATAGACAAGCAAAACTCGAAATTCGAAGACCTGCGAACTTCAGACTTCAAAACTATTAAAAATACAAAAACCACACAATTTCAAAATATGGAAAGTTGAAGACTTTAAAATTTTTCAGAATCCTAAAAGTGTGGTAACTTCAATTTTCAGAATTTTCGAATGCCTAAACATGATTGGGTTTGTCAACTTTCAGCTTCACTTTTGAGCTTTTTTTACAATTTCAAACAAAAGTTGAGTCAGAAACGTAAAAGTACAGTATTCCGTTTAAAAAAGTGTATGGAGCAATGCTAAAAAGAGAGGCTTCTACTCAATCAACGTAAACAAACAGTAGTTACCGGATTCTAAAAGATTCTAAAGATTCTAAGGAAACGCTTTTACTCAAAATCATAGTGATTCAAAAACAGATAGTCAGCTTTCCTAGAGCCAACTTGTAGTTCTGGAACTCAGTTCTAGTTCTCCATCAAGACTCACTAATATGAACATTTGGAGGTTTAGATATTTCAATGATTTTCCGTACTTACCTCCAAGCCCAGTGGGCAAACAAGCCGAAGATTCTCGAACATACAGTAGCAGTAGAATGTTGCAAACAACGCGTAGATGCGACATTCTGAATATGAATGGGAACTTCAGAAGAACTTCAGAAAAAGGAAGATTGAGAGGAGGAGAGGAATGGCAGATATGTGGGAAGGAATTGATAAATGTATGGATGTGTGTATGCAATCAGTTGTTGTGGACAGCCCAGCGGGAATGGGCCGAGTTTATGGGAAGGAGGAGGGAGAGATTGTGTTCAGGTTTTGAGATTAATTAAGGGAGAGATGTATGGATTACAAAAAGAAATGAAGAAATAGATGAATGGAAAAGTGATTGGCTTCAAGAATTACTCCTTCTCCTTCTCTATATGTTGTGATGAAAACCAAAAAGTGTGAAATTGGATGGATTTGGGGAGGAATTGGGTGTGCCAGTAGTTGGGACAACTTGAATAGGAAAATCACATTTTGTTTAGAGTTTATCTGGAGTTTTTGAAAGTACAAACTTAAGATTTAGAATCTCAGAAGCAACATCAAATCAATTAAATTTTCTACAGTTTTGAATCCACAAGTCTAGTAAGAATTCCCGAATCTAGTAGTTGGGATAATTGAAATAAGAAAAGAACCCATTTTTTCGATTGGCTATAAATTTAAGAGCTCATCTGGAAGTTCTGAAAGTCGAATTTTAAGATTCAGCCACTGATGCAGTGGCGCTTGCAGCCGAGTCAATGAAATTTCAGAGCAATTTGAATCTAAAAGTCTAATAAGAACTCTAGAAGTTCAATTATTATAGAAACCCTAGATTTTCTAAATTCTAATTCTTCTAAATTTGAGTTTTCCAACATATTCGAAAATCTTGCAGAATTTGGATATGACTATCTTTTTTGTTTTACTTTCCAGGTTTTCGTTATTTGAGAATCTAATAATTCGAAAATCGCCGAATTTCAAAATCCATCAGAACATCAACTCTTAGAAGGCTCAAGTTCGTTTCTAGACCTCTAGAATCATAATAACGTTCAAAAGATGGTACAATGTCTTGAAATCTGAAGCTCCTAAACGATTTTCAGTATCTTCATTACAAAACAAAACCGCTAGTCAAAACTTACTAAACTAGTACAAGTACAGTATGCTATCGTTAGCTGCCAAGAAGTTAACGAACGGAACGGAAAGTGGGCGGAGTCTGAGAGGAGTTGCGAACGAACAAAAGAGACAGGTTAGGAAGAAGAAGAACCAAGTTGTAAACAAACGTCACTGAACCATGGAGAAGACGTTGACAGGTGATATGTATATGTGATTCTGGTGTGGTACTTTTATGAAATCGAAATCCGGTTAGCAGCATTTTGGAGAGAAATGCAAACAGTTTAGTTAGGAGATTTCAAAGTTTGCACTATTTTTGGCAGAGTTTATGGGGCACAGAAAAGATGGGATCGTTTGAGTTATGCAAGAAATCTTTATAAGTTTGGGAAGGGATATAAGCGAGTTTTGATTGAAGCTTCTGGAATTTCATATTTTCACAAATTACAAATAAAGTGATAATGTTCAAGAAAAAAATGAAGATAAACAACAAGATTGTTAAATTACTCATTCTAAAAAAATCGGATTTTGAACAAAATTATGTTTAAAATTTGAAATTAGTGAAAAAATGAAACTTTAGTTTTGGAAACTTTTCCCAATATCTTGGTCCAAAAACAGTCCCGGTAAACCAATTTCGCTTGCAGTTTTTACTACTGCTGTACTTTTGAGTATACTGTACCTTTGACTTTTTCACTTTCAGAAATTCCGAAATTCAGTTAAAAATTTGTTTGAATTTTCAAAAAGTTGAAACTTGATTTGTTGGGAGCCAAGGTATAGACTGATACGGAACATCGGAAATTCGCAATTTTTAAATTTATGTTAAAAATTTCAAATTTGGGAACGAATTTCGGCTTGAAAAGTTCTCTGACATTTTCGGTTGAAATGCAGGATTTCTTTTGAATTTTTACCATTCAATTTCCGGCTTTCTTACTCTAAAATACCAGAACTCGATTGGCAAGTTTTTGGCAAACATCTCCAAGAAAAAATTCTATCGAATCTTATCATTTTCAGGTTCCGCGACATTTCAAAACGTCGATGTGTTAATGCACAAGAAACTGATATCTGAGCCTTACTAAAAAACTAATAACAATCTCAAAAAAGTAAAACCCAAAAAGAAAGAAAAAGTAAAACTATAAAAGTTCCGGAATAGAAGAAAGTGACTCGTTTCCTCTCTGGGAACCGAGAAGTCTCTTCAGAATCAACTTTATAAAGAAAATGGGCGGTACGAGAAAATGTGATTCGTCTACAACTTTCTTCTTCTCATCATCATCTCATCATAATCACCTCTTCTGAATCCTCTAAGGCTTCATAAGAAGAGAAAGAGAGAGTAAGTGGTAGTATAGTACAAGTGTCAATGTTCCGTGAATAACAGAACACGTTTTGGTAACATCACCTAGTATCATTGAGTCTTTTCTCCTTGGAAACTCTTCTCAACACAAATTAGCCGGAAAGAAGAAGAAGAAGACGTCGGAGGAGGAACAGAATAAGAAGGAAGAAGGAAGGAAGAGGAAAGTTGATTCATGGCAAGGGAAAAAGGTTCCGATGGGGAGAAGGGAAAGTTCTGGTATTATAAAGAGAAAATGGATACATTTATCATGAGGACTAAAAAATGGTTATGGTTTTTAGTTAGGTTTAAACCGGTGGAGGTTTATTGGGGAATAGTGTAAGCGAGAAAATGAGAGAAAAAATGGGATTGATTAGGTGTGGAATATGATGTGTAGAAGGAATAAGAGAGAATACTGTAAGAATGGAAGATTAAAAGTTTTTGAGGCTAGATTTTTAGCCTGGAATCAGATTTTTTAGTTAGAAAGTAGGGGACTTAGGAGATAGGAATAGGCGTATTTTTAGAGCTTTAAAATTTTCAAGAATAGTGTTAAAGCAAAAATTAACCATAATGATTCATACTGCATGAATTTTAAAAAGCTAAGACAAAAATATTGGGAAAAATTAGAAAACGGGAATTTCTCCTGCAATCGTTGGTTTTTTGGGCTTTCCAGCTGTAGAAGAGTATATTTTTAAATCAAATTTGAGAAAAGGTAAAACAGGAAAATTTCTGGAAAACTGACAATCCAGGTTTGATTCCCAAAGCATTTCCAAAATCTTCTTAATTTTCTTTCGAATGTGAAATTTTTATTGAAATTGGTTTACTGGAAACCGAGTTCTGGGCTGATTTAAAACATCGGGGGCTCTTATTTTTGAAAAATTAGTGAAAGGAATTTCAGAATGCAATAATCCACAATTGTTACTTGTAGTTTTTATTATTTCACTTCTGGCTTCCAAACATTGAAAAATGAGAAAATTTCCTATCGATCTGTACTATCTTCATTGAAATTGGTTCACTAGAAATCGAGTTACAAGCTCCAGAGAATCCCTAGAATCTTCGGAAAATTTCCTTTTGAATGGTACATTTTTTATTTTAATTGATTTATTAGAAACCGAGTTATGGGTTTATTCAGAGTATTGGAGTCTCGAATTAGAAAAGGATGTGATTTAAAAAGATTCAATTTCTTATTTAAAAAGGGGTTTTGAGAATGCAAAAAAATATCCAAAAAATCTCCTATCGATCTGTACCATTTTAATTGAAATTGATTCACTAGAAATCGAGTTATGAGCTGGAGTTTCAATGAAGATTTCAAAAACTAAAAATGAAGTTTTTTTAGTATTTGAAACCTTTTCAGATTCCAACACAAAAAAGTTCATAGAAACAAAATCCGAAGAGAAACTTTTTGGCAAACTTCTCAACATCGAAAATTTGCATGTTCGGCTAACGCCTTCTTCTTCAGAATAAAACGAAACTTCTGAGTATATAATTACACTCTCTAATTGGTTGAATGGTCATGGTGAAATGAAGAGGAGGAGAACTTTTAGAAACTTTTAGAAGTACAAGAGATGTGGACAAAACTTTTCTAGAAGGGAACTAATCAGTTATTCTGAATCTTCAGCTTCTTCTTCCTTCCGGAGAGGTCAATTAACCAGCGGAAAGGAAGTGGAGAAAAAATCGGAAAGAAGCGGTTGGTTTTATTATCGTAATATAGTGCTAATAGCAGTATGGGAACTGCCAATGCTGTGTGAACATTGAACATTTCGAGAGAGATTCTGGAGACAAGATTCTGGAGATCGGGAAATGGGAGAACCGAAGACAGGGCATTTAGTGTTTGAAGATTTTAGTGAATTTGGGAGTCAGAAGTTCTGAAGCGTCTGGAGATGGTCGTCTTGAAGCCTTTCGGTACTTAGATTCTAGACTTTTAGATCTTGAGGATCCTGAGCTTACCAAGAGGTTTTGAGAATTCAAGATTTCCAGGTTTTCAGATTTTTTTAATTTTTAGTCTTCAGTGTTCTGTGATTCTATTTTCCTAGGATTTTGCAATTCCGAGATTCTTTGAATGAGATTCTGAAGTTTTAAAGTTCAATGATTCTGAGCTTCTTAAATTCTGAATTCCAAAAGTTTTAAGATTCCGAAAATCCGATACATTGAAGTTCCTAGATCGCAGTGCTCTCCTAAAAAAACCATACAAAACGTAAAAAAAAAACTGTTTATTTTACAAAATTCAACTTTCAAGAACAAAAGAGATCGTCTCGGAAGATATTTTGTTGTGAAAAACAGAAAATGGAAGAGAGGAAATTTGAAGATTGACCCGCAATGAAAATCAAAAAGTGCACATCATCTAGACGAAAAATACTATCCAGTTTTTAAAATCAAATTTTTGTGACAAAAAATGCTAGGCTAACAATTTGAGAGCAATGCAGAGAACTCGTTTTCCAGTGGTGGCTGAGTGAGTTGAAGTTGAAGAGTTGTACAATTGACAGCCAACTCTCCACAGATACGAACGACGTCTCGACGGAGAGTGTTGTAGGTCTGAAAGATGGGAAAAATTGTATTAGAAGGGCACCCCAATGAACTCAATATGAGCACATTCCTGGAGTTTAAACAGATTGAAATTAGTCTTATTAGAATCGTCGTCAAAAGAGCTGGATCAGTCACAAGTTACGCTTCAAATCTCTTATCAACCAGATATTATCAACCATTTTTAACAATCAGAAATTTCTTTTTAGGCGTTGGAAATATAGAGAGGCATTCGCTTCTAATACAGATTTTACGATAAATGGGTTTTGATTCCTTGTTTTAATACTCCAAGAATCCCTGTACTAGACTACCTATCAAAATATTTCAAAAATAAGTAAAAGCGCACCGTCTGATCCAAATTGACTTGCAGTTTTGCCATAACTCGGCTCATTTGTTTCATATCATTCGCTATTAAAGTCTTTGTCATATCCACTTCTCCCCTCTGCGTCGCCGTCGTCACCCGATCTCTCATTCCAGATGCCACAATTAACATTTCTCGTAATTGTGATGTCACTTCTTTCACAGAATGAAGAAAATCGTCGTTATGTGTTAAATTGTTGAATGAATTCTGAAGTTTTGTCACGGCGTCACAGACACCGTCGACGCTTCGACGGAGTTCTCGTGAGGTTTTGTCCTGGAACATTAACTTTTATTCAAAAAATGGAACTCGAGTCTTAAAATATTGGTAATTTTCTGCAATTCTCCCTTCCAATCATTAAAGTAGGATTACATTCATTTTTTTTATTTTCTCAAATGATCGTCCCAATTCCATTATTTACGAAAATAACAATAATTTTTCACAAAAATCGTTTAAACTCGAGAAAATCGATTTTCAAAACGCCAACTTACATTTTTTCTAACCTATTTCAATGAACGTAGAATTTTTCGCTGATTTGAATGCACCTAATATCGCTGCTCAAAACGCAATAGAAACATTTTTATGAACAAAATTGCACTTTGTCGCGCCGCCCGCTGCCGATTTAAATCTGCTGTCGCGCTCGCCGCTGAATGCTCATGCGTATTCAGCGGGCGGCGCGACAATTGAAAATTTGTTAATAAAATTTTTTCTATTGCGTTTTGAGCAGCGATATTGGGTGCATTCGAATCAGCAAAAAATTCTACATTCATTGAAATAGGTTAGAAAAAATGTAAGTTGGCGTTTTGAAAATCGATTTTCTCGAGTTTTAACGATTTTTGTGAAAAATTATTGTTATTTTCGTAAATAATGGAATTGGGACGATCATTTGAGAAAATAAAAAAAATGACTGTAATCCTACTTTAAACTGTCTTTTCAATTTACGAGAACCTACAAAATTGGCAACTACAGTACTGGCCAAAATGAATGAGCACACTGGCGTTTTTAGTTGAAATAGGCCCACTTTGAGTGTCTGAAAAAGTGATTTCCAAAAATTCGATTTTTCTGAAATTTTGTCGATCCATAGAACTCAAGAACTCTATTTCTGTAGTTGACAACTTTTTCATAGGACCAAGATCCAGTTAGTTAGGTCAAGTTAACGGACTTTACCTGATTTTTGGATCATTTTGGAGCCATCTGGCTTCCACGCGACCTAACTAACTGGTTCGTGGTCCTATGAATAAGTTGTCAACTAGAAAATTATAGTTCTAGAGTTGCTTGACATCTTCATATAATTTCAGAAAAATTGGATATCTGGGAACCACTTTTTGAAGCCCTCAAAGTTGACCTATTTCACCTAAAAACGCCAGTGCCGGAATTTTTTTTGGCCAGTGGTGCATTATTACTTACACATCTTTCGCACGTGATATTTCATCCGAAAGAAGGTTGAACGCTTCAAAAATTTGCATATATTATACATAATCAAGGCGCTGAAAAACCTATGTCCAAAATTTATTTTCAAACTATTCATTTTGGCTGGAGTTAGACGCCCAAAACTATAAGGGAAGTTTTTCTCAAGCCACACAGTTTCCATCCGCAAAAAAGGTGTTTGTCATTTTGTGTATCAAAAATTATGACCACCCTGTATATTCAGCTCCAAAATTGAAACCATACAATTTCTAACTTCTTCAAACCCAAAAACTCCTCACCTCAAACCTCAACGATCTTGTTGACGTCGGTGTATGATGTAGATATCCATTCGAAGTCCTTATATTCTCCACAGAGGAGTGTGACGTCGAAGGAATCTGATCTGGCTCCAACTCATCATCATCCTCATCATCTTCTTGCTCCAACCATTTCGCATCTTCTTCGGCTTGCCGTTTTTGTTCTTCCATAGTACGGTAGAGAGTCAAAGATGGTAGACTGGACATCTCGGCGACGATGACTCCGGCGGCCTAAAATTTGAAAATTTTCGGCGTCTAGGTTTAAAACTTACATTCATGGGTTTTCCAACCAAGATTTCTTCGGGAGGAATATTCCTCAAAACTTGTTGTCTGACGTCTTCGATGATCTGAAATCCAGAACATTGGAAAACCAAAACTTTCCCTAACTCACCGCATAAATCTGATCCACCGTCGGCCTTTTGTTCGGTTCGATCGCCCACATTTTGCTCCTCACAAAATTATACAACGCAGTTGGACACTTCTCCGGACACGGAGGTCGTGATCCTTGCTCAATGTGCATGATTACATCACTATTCGTAACCCCGGCCCACGGTTTGATTCCCAACGAGTAAATCTCCCACATGCAAACTCCAAACATCCAAACATCAGAAGCCATGCTGAACTGTCGGTAGTTTACCGATTCTGGAGCGAGCCATTTGATTGGAAGTTTTCCACGGGATGCCGTGTAGACTGCATCGTAGTCTAGAGCTCGAGAAAGACCAAAGTCGGCGAGTTTGACGCATTGAGGAGAGCACACTAGAATATTTCTAGCTGCAATATCTCTATGGACAAATCTAGTGGAGTGGAGGTAGACCAAAGAGTCACAGATTTGAGAGCAAAAAAGGGTTAGAGTGCGGAGAGGAAGCCAATCCTTTTCTTGTTGCAGATACTCTCGGAGCTCTCCGTGTGGAGCAAGTTCTAGAACCAACCACATTGGTTGATCCACACAGACTCCAATGAGTTGGATTATATGGGCGTGACGGAAGTTTCTCATCAAACTCGATTCTTGAAGTATCAATTGAGTATCCGCTGGCTCCGCATCACTCTTGCAAACCTTCACAGCCACCGCAATCCGTTCATCTTTCTCCAAATCTTGATAAATCGCCTTGTAGACATTTCCAAACTGTCCTCCTCCGATCAGCTCTTTCAAAGTGATCAACTCCCTTCGCAATCGAATATTATTGTCCACATTGATCGGTGTCTTTGGTCTCACAATTGCTTCATGCATCGTCAATGTCTCACATCTTTCGATTCCTTTCAACTTGAATACACTTTCTCTCTGATTATACAACATTTGATATCCATCAAGAAGATGAGCTAGCGATTGAGCAAGTTCTTCTGTGGAGAGTGTTATCATAACGGGTTTTGCAGCTCCAGAGAGTTTCAGTTGCATTAGGGTCTTCTCGGAGCCATTTTCCATTTTTCGGATTGTGATGTCGGCAATGGTACGGAGTTCCAGGAGTCGAGAAGTCTGGAAAATGAGTTTATATTTGAAGTAAGTTTATTGGTGAGTAAGCGGTACAGTACTGGCTGGTATAAATACGGCGTTTTCAGTGAAAATAGGCTAACTTTGAGTGCTTGAAAAAGTGGTTTCCAGAAATCCAAATTTTCTGAAATTGTGCAGATGTACAGAGAATCTTTAGAATTTTTTATTTTGTAGTTGACAACTTTTTCATATGATCACAATCCAGTTAGTTAGGCAAAGTTGTCTGACGTCCCCTCAAATTTCGTCTCATTTTGGAGCCTTTTGGCTTTCACGCAACCTAACAAACTGGATTGTGGTCCTATGAAAAAGTTGTCAACTACAAAAATGGAGTTCATAGTTACTCTATACATCTGCAAGATTTCAGAAAAGTCGGATATCTGGAAACCAGTTTTTCAGATCCTCAACTTTGATCTATTACCACCGAAAATGCGTATATTTTGGTCAGTACTGTATCCTTCAAAAAGGTCATGTTTGGAAGTTCTTAGACTTGATTTTCAAAAATTGAGAAGATGAATTGCTGATATGTTTATATGATAACGTTGAGTAGATTTCTGAATTTTAAACCTTCGAATTCCAAAATTTTAAAATTTTCAAAAAGTTAGATGTTTTTAGTTGAAAAGTGTCAGTTTTAAGTGTGCTTTAAGACGTGATTTTTGAAATTTGAGAAGATGAACTACTTTTATTTTTACATGATAACGTTTAGTAGATTTCTAAATCTTGAACCTCCGAATTTCAAAGTTTCAAACTCACATCACATCTTTCATTCAACCGATACGACAGTCCAGCATGCGGCCCAACCACCAATTCAACTGGATTCGTCCATCCTGGTCCTAAGCTCGCTTTGAATACTTCCACATCAAATTTAACAACATCCAATAGAAGAGCAAGACTTCTGATGATTGATTCATTTGGAGAGGTCGATGAGAATTTCTTTATGTACGCCGTAAACTGTTTCTTCAGATGGCTGTGCTTCAGTCCGGGATTATGAAGGACATTTGGGATTAGGGATTGGATACAAGCGTCTATGTCCACCTCGTCCATGTGATGTTCAGCTCCTTTGCTGGAAATGAACAGGGGGTTTGAGAAGATTTCAGAAATGAAAGCAAGCATATTTATTCAGAAAAACTAGCACAGATCTCGATTTCATAAAATTTCAGATCTTCAGAATTAGAAATCGGAAATACCGTAAAATTTGTATTAGAAGGGACTAATTTCAATTCGTATGAATTTGAAGAATGTGCTCTTTTTGTGCTCACCGGGCTGCCCTTCTCATACCTTTTTTTTCGGTAGATACAAAACTCACTTATGCTGATGCTCCGCAAAGTCGCGACAAACTTTCAATGCAGCCACTTCCAGTGCCACCTCAACTGACGATCTCCATGCAACGTGACTGAAGAATTCGTCGACGACTTGTTCGTGAAGATAGATGAAAGCGGAGGAATCGGTCACTTGGAGTTCATAGACGGATTGAGGCATGAATCTCATTCGCATTTCTAGTCTGGAATAGTAGGAGATGTGTAGAATAAATTGATTACTGTAACTTCAGAGTCATCAATAAACATTCAGAATTCTTTTGAAATCTTCAAAATTCTTCAGAAGCATTCAGAATCTTCGAGAATATTCCAGAACCCTTCAGAATCCTTCAGCATCTTGGCATATGAAAATTTTAGAACCCAAATACAGTTCTGGCCAAAATGAATGCGCGCATTGGTGTTTTCAGATGAAATTAAGTCAACTTTAAGGATTTGAAAAGTGATTTCCTGATTTCCTATTTCTCTAAAAATTTTTGGATGCATTAAGCAACTCAACAACTTTACTTTTGTAGTTGACAACTTTTTCATAGAAACGCGATAGAGTTATTTAGCCCGCGTGGAAGGCTAACAGCTCCAAAATAAGACGAAAAAAAAGTTGATACAGCCGCAAAATTACAGAGGAATAGGATATCTGGAAACCACTGTTTCAGACCCTCAAAATTGACTTATTTCAACTGAAAACATCAGCGCGCATTCATTTTTAATACTACTGTATCTACGAGTCTTTCAATCAGATTCTCAGAATTTCAAAAAACTCAGACGCTCAATTTTCGAATGTTTTTGATATCGAAATTTGCCTAATTTTTTCAATGTTCCCTCCAAACGCCTTACTTGATTTCATCGCAGACTCCAATCGGAAGATGTTTCGCATAAATATGTGGTAATTGTGCAATCCGGAGCATCGGATGAAGCCAAAGTGAATCTCCGGAACCTAATAAAAACATTTTCTTATTATTGACCCCCCATTGTTCCAAATTACCCGCTGTCTGTGGAGATGGACCAGTGACAAGTCGAAGAGCAAAGTGAGCAACAGCCACTTGTGAGATGCCGATTCCTCGCGCGACGACATGGATAACACGCTGCAAAAACAACGAAAACATGATTTATGACTGTAACACTTGTAGAGGGACACAAGACACTTGGGATAGATTTATGAGTTGTGTGACACAAAAAGTTGTTCGTTTCGGATTTGGTTTGTTGTCATAAAGCTCAAATTTGTGAATAATGATTTTGTTGGTTTCAAACTCAACTTTTATGGAGCACAGTTTACAGTTTTAGATGATAAAACTTTAAGGACTGTACATTGATACTACGGCATTCAAGCGTGAATAACTTTTTCAGGGAAATTGGTTAAAAATACGGTCAACAGAAAAAATCTTCCTTATTGAAAAAGCTATCGATTAGATGAAAAAACCGTCAAATTTCATAAAAAATTAACAGTGTTACGCCTTGTGTTGCCGAATTTGCCGAATCGCCAACATTTTGGCAACACAGGCCCTAACTCTATTTACGTTTGAGGAAATTTGACGGTTTTTTACCCAATCGATAGGTTTTTTAATAAGGAAAATGTTTTCTGTTGACCGTATTTTCACCCGATTCACCTGAAAAAAGTTTTGAATGAGTTGCCGAAAATTAGTTAGCTCAGCCCTGCTCTATTCCTTTCCATTAGACTTGACGTTCTCATATTCTACACTTTCAGAGTTTTCCAATATTTTGAAAGGAGCTCTTGCATCATTTTTAATTTCCAGAATTCCTGCCTTCCCCAATATTTTCAACTACCTTCAACTTCCTTCCCCAACTAAAAACTATTTTGTTTGTTCACACAAAATCTCCCAAATTTCTTCTTTTATTTTTTCGATTCGAAGCACAGGTGATCAATCAAAACCACACCGCTCCTCAATCCATCCCAATGTCAGCAGCTCTTTTTTGTTTGACAAAGAAAAAACTGAGCGAAAAGTAATTGCTCCGATGTTTTTTATTTTCTCTATAAGAGCAAATATGTGCATTTTCCGGCCTCTACTTTTTCATGCGTATTCTTATTGGGGGATAGAAAAAACCGCTGAGGAAAGGGAAAAGTTGAGGGGGAAGAAAAAATAAACACATTCAAAACCGACACATAAATTTTATTGGACTCGCGGAGTTTAGTGGTTTTGGTGGAGAGACCAGAAATCTAATTTCTGAGTTTTTTCAAGTGGCTTATTTACCGGGAGGTTTTTTTTGGAAGAAAAACATGATCGGTACGAAGTTCAAAAAAGAATTATGGAATCTACAAGTTTTGAAATTATGAAGGCTGGATTCATAGATTTTGAGATTTTCAAGATCCGAAATTTCTACAGTATTCCAGAACTGGAAAATTCGAAAAGATTCTTCTAGAATACAGAATTTCATAAGATTCTAGATAATTTGAGAGAATTCAGATGGAAAAGGTTTCGAGAGTTCAAAATTTTTAAGGATTCTGAAATAAGAGAATTCAGGGATTCTAAATTTGAAGTAAGGCATATTCCAAAGTCCAGAAATTCTAGTATCTTCAAAATCAGAAGACGTTGATATTGAATTTTCGTTTTTATTTTGGTCAACTTGACTTTGAAAAAAATATGAACATGAGAGGTTGAAGTGATTTTTAAGTATCTGAAATTCCGGATTTTTAGTTCTTTTTCTCGGAAATTTTTTCAGAGTTTTTCTCGAAACAACTTTTTTGAGTTCCCAACTTGTTTTTTTCTAGTATTATCTCAGTTTTTTGTTTGAATTTAAGATTTTCGGAAAACTTTTTTTTACTCCCCCGTTTCACTTTTTATTCCTTTCACTCTGAAAATTACGACTCCCTCAACTTTTTCCGATTCGGTTTCTTCTAGCTTTCAGATTTTGGGATTCTCAAACCCAAAATTTAACGGGGTCCACTAAAACAAAGTGCTCTTTGCCTCCCCCAATCCATTAGAATGATCAAATCGTTTCCTGTGTCCATGGACCACTCTCTATCCGTTTTTATTTTATTAGTTGAAAAGAGCAAAAAGATATACAGACAGAGGAAGGAAAACGGGAACCCCCTATTTCTTATATTGATTGATTAGAAATTTCTCGCCGTCTGAAGAGTGTGGGTGAAAGATACGAATTCTTGTCTCTCGAGATAAGAGATAAGAGAGCACTTTTCCATAGGTCACTCTCCAATGAAATCGGATATGAAACATACCTCGATGGTCGTTTGCTCATCATAACGAACTGCTTTCGATGCACCACCAATCAGGAATACACGTGCCAGTCCTTCCATTACATGACTAGTTTTAGAAGAGGAATGCTGAAATTTGGGAAATTTCAATCAAGAAGTGAAGGGGTTCACAAAAGAGGCAAGAGTTGTGTTGGGAGTTAAAATTTAAAATTTCAGAATGTCAAACTGAAAATTTCGAAATCGTCAAAGATGGTAACGGAATGTAGAGAATGTAGAGAATGTAGAGACTTTTTTTCAGGGGAATCGGGTAAAAATACGGTCAACGTAAAAACTGTTCCTTATTAAAAAAGCTATCGATTAATTAAAAAACCATCTAAATTCATCGAAAATTAACAGAGTTACGCTAAGTGGTAAAATTTTTGGTTAATTTTCATCAGGTAACTTTTCAGTTACAAAGCACAAAAAATTTTATCAATCGAGATGCTCTTTTAGAAATTTTACGGAACTTTAAAATCAAAAAAAGTTTCTCATATAAAATCTTGAAAAATATCTTTTTTTAATGCCTCCCAAAAGTCGAGTAGGAGACTTACAAGAACATCCTTTTTAAAATAGCAAAAACGTTTTTCACTGAAAAATTTAGATATTTATGCACACATAACCAGTAATGTAACAATGAGCAATTAACGGAAGAAACAAATCGTTTTCGGAAAAAAAGTGACAGATGAGATTTATGATGGACAAAGGGGGGTTTTTAAATGACAGAAAAGTTTTGAAAATGAGATTTACAGAAATTTTAATAACTGTAAAATTAGATTTTGAGTTGATTTTAAAGATTTGAATCCAACCTCAAATTTTCAGGTCCAGATTCTTGGAAATTTGGAATCAATTCAAAATTCATATTTCGAGTTCAGAAACTTTTTAAATGTGCAACTTGTCTAATGAATCACATTTTGGTATTCTAAAAATAGGAAGTTTTCAGAACAAAAACAGAATTCAGAATCTTCCGAATCCTGTTTGAATTTCACTTTCAATCCAGAAATGTTCGAAAGTGTGAAATCTGATTCTCTAATTTCTAATGGTGCACTACGATTTGAAAGACAATATGGTTTCGGATTTCAGAAGTGGAAGAAACATTTGAAAAGGTGTCAAAAACAAATTGAGAATAGAGAGGAGAAGAAAAAGATAGAAAAGTGATGAAGGGTATTGGAGTGTGTGGGGACCATCTGTCCTTTCGGACGACCATGAAGAAGAAGAGAAAAAAAGGGGGCGGTGCAATCAGGCAAAGAGCATTCTCCGAAGAAGAAGACGTCGTTCTTCTTCTTCTTCTAAACGTCATCAAATCTATCGACACTGTGTGATGACAAACAATAACACATACTGCTGGCTGCTCTAAGGCAAAAGAGCACAAAAAAATGGGGGATGGAAGGGCGGGGCAACACAGAGAGCAAATGGCAAGATGGAGCAGGAGAGAAGGGAAATGGATAGAAAAGAGAAGGGAAGAGAATTTTTGGGGGGACCCGGAGAGCTCCAGGCGATAATCGGATGTCTTTCACTCTTTTTCTGTCACGTTATGGAACCGAGAGAGAAAATGGAACGGCAGTTTTTTGGGGGGACCGGAAACGAATGGAGAAGAATTGAGATGAATATGGAATTGAGAGACGAGATGAAGAATGTGTGAAACTGGAATTCTTGAAAATGGGAACTTGGGATTTTGGAATTGTAAAAGAGTTTCAGAGTTTCAAGACCGGGGTTGAAAATTTAAAAAGTAGTAGATTTAAAATTGTTTGGAAATATGCCTTGGTTGTTTTTGAGTTAATTGAGAACAAATAATTACGTACCCAAAGGTACAGTATCCAACTTCACACTATAATTAGAGACAGCAGCAAAAATTTCAAACTTGTCGTACTTTATGTAATACGTTTATTGAACGTGAATGGAAATAAGTGTGAATGATAATGATAATGAGGATAAGTTAAAAAAAAATAGTATATCGAATAATCTTAAATAGTAATCTTTTTTGTATATGAATGTATTCCTCTTGTCAAAAATTTTAATTTCCCAAAATTTCATCGAAAAATATTCACCAGTTATGAAGTTATAGCTGTTAGCAAGTTTTAGTGCCGGAGTTTCTATGCGGCGGGCTCGGAAAAACTTCAGAACCACACAAAACCCGCTAATAATGATGTTCAAAAAGTGTTTTTCTATGAAAACAAAACAAGAAAAAACTATTGAAACCATATTGGAATTGAACCTAACATGTGTTTTTTCATGGTCACGGCTACTATCCACTAGACCATGGAGGTAAATTCGGCGAGCGACACGGGACTTGTATATGAAGTGGGACTGTCGGCGGTGGGTAGCAGCCATTTTCTCAACGAATTTTCGCATTTTTCAGTAAAATTTTCGTAGAAAAACTTTTTTTTTTCGTAGTAAAAAAAATTGAAAGAAATTGAAAGAAAAGGAACCCTAAGCTTTGGAACTTCAGCAAATGAAGCTAGGACACATTTCAATTTGAAAGAAAAACTGTATAGTAAGTACATGAAATTCAAATGCAGTATTTAACAAGGCAATGAACCAATAAAAAACTTTTTTTACCGTTTTCACAGCTTCGGTAAACTCAAAAAGCATCTGACGGTTTGGTTAAACAATGAGAAGTCCTGAAGCTTTTTGTTAACATCATGAGTCTATATTTGTTTGGTTTTTGAACCTTATTGTTTAATGGTAGGTGTTTACTTTTATTTTTTAGATGATTTCTGACTAAACTCACTGGAAACTTTTACCAATTTATAGAACCAATTATGGAATTTAGTACTGAAAATCGAGCTCAATTCTGAACAAAAACAAATATTAAAATATGTAGAATACAGTTAGTTTCGAAATATACAAAAAACACAAGAAGAATAGAAACAATTCAAAGTTTCCCAGAATCATCAATTCCTGCTGTCCGGAAACATTAGAAAACCCATATTTCTAAGCACTTACGATATATAAGTCAGGTGAGAAAACGAAGGAACGGTCAAGGATGAGACAGTCTTAGATAATAAGAGGAGTAGAGAAAAAAAGAGAAAAGGTATTTGCATATGGGAATGAGTAAGAAGAAGAGTGAAGGACACACAGAGTGGGGGAAAGTATGATAACATTCGGAAGGTTATTCCTCATTCTTCTTCTGGGTACTTTTTTATGATTCATTCTGCGTTTTTTAATGATGACTGGTCAAAAGATGCCGCGACACGTGGCACCGCAAACACACAGGAAATGAGATTCATTCGGGAGGAGAGAGACAGAATGGGTTATAAAAAATCGGAGAGAGATGGAACAAACAGATATTTGGAAACAAAAAGAGTTTGAACATAAAGATATATGTTGTAGATAGGAAGCATGGGTATGAAAATTGAGATATAATATTGGGGAAATGGGATTGAATTTCATGTTGTTTGGTGATTTTAATATCCAAGTTGAAAGTTTCGAGGACTAACGAAATTCAAATTACCGCCGGTTTCGATGGAGCGCAATTGCGGAGTCCAATTTTTGCATTTTTTTTTCATTTTTTTCATGGATTTTCTTAGCTTTCGGCTCGTTTTCTTCAATTGTGATTCGAATTTTTTGTCAATTTCAATTCAAAAATAGTGAAATTAATAAACACTAAAATTTTGCATATGAATATGCATCACAATTCAGCTTTTTCCAGCTTAGAATCCATATAAAAGAAAAAATATAATTTTTTAGCACAAATATAATTTTTAGCACAAAAAACTGTTAGAATTTGTTTTTTTTTCGAGCATAATTAAACTAGAAGCTTTTAATTTTCATTTAAAAAACCAGAGAACCTTTCCCATGACCTTATTTTTTCAGAATTTAGAATTTTTCAGCTTCAAAATCGATTTATTCATCAAAAAACTTGACGGATTCTCGGATTTGGAGGTTTTCGTGTGTTTAAATCAATACTATACTAATTTTTTGGTAATTTTGTCCACAAAATATTCCATGTTTTGTTTGAAAACTTTCCCCAAAAATTTTGAATCCAATTTCAGCATTAAATTTTTTCTTTTCAAACTTCGCGGCATGAATGCTTCCATTTCCCCTCCGCATTCGCGCTCTATCGCTCTCCGCTGCGGCGAGAGACCAGGAATCGATCTCGTCTGGTTTACACGCCTGCCAAAAATAGTTGTTCTTTCACCTCCTTTTTCTCCATTTTTTCAACGGAAACTGCTGATTTTTAACTCGAAATTCAACTTTACCGCATTCTTACTGCTCCAATTCGTTCTAGTTACCTATTTTTAATAGAAAACTTCCATTATTTTCAGGGTATTAGATTGCGAAATGGGAGAGTTCTTGTTCAACATTGACCACGGATATTTGGAGGCGCTGACTCGCGGACTCAAGGGAGGACTTCTCGCCCAGTCTGACTATGCCAATTTGGTTCAGTGCGAGACTTTGGAAGGTGAGATTTTTCTGATTTAATTGAGATTCAAAGGTTGTTATTTTCAGACCTGAAGCTCCACATCCAATCCACGGATTACGGAAACTTCTTGGCCAACGAGCCAGGAGCAATCACCGTTCAGGTCATCGACGAGAAGCTCAAGGAGAAGCTTGTCACCGAGTTCACTCATCTCCGTAATAATGCTCTCGAGCCACTGGCCACTTTCTTGGACTACATTACGTTAGTTTTTGATTAGATTTTTCCGTCTAAAATTCCAATATTTTCAGTTACTCGTACATGATCGACAACATCATTCTGTTGATCACCGGAACTCTTCATCAGAGACCAATCAGCGAGTTGATCAACAAGTGCCATCCACTCGGATCTTTCGAGCAAATGGAAGCCATCCATATCGCTTCCACTCCAGCCGAGCTCTACAATGCCGTTCTTGTCGACACTCCATTGGGTAGGTGTTGATTTTTCAAGTCGTGTTCTCAATAGAGCGCGGCGAAACTTACGAAATGTCGCTAATAGTTTTCTTCGTTCCTTTAAAGCTAGAACATATTATTTCCAGCCAACTATTTCGTCGACTGCATCAACGAGCAAGACTTGGACGAGATGAATGTTGAGGTCATCCGTAATACTCTCTACAAAGCCTACATTGAGGATTTCTACAAGTTCTGCGCTGGACTTGGAGGAAAGACCGCTGAGGTCATGTGCGATATTCTTGCTGTGAGTGGGAGCGTCTAGAAAATGAAATTTGGCTATTTCGGGTCCTCGATTATCTCCACTTCAAATTCAAATTTTTCGGTCAATCTTCACATCAAAATGTAGAACTCGATGAGACCTATAAAATGGTACTAGTATCACCAAGATTGCCTGCCTCAGTTTTTCTCTAGAACTTGTAGAACACCCGGGTCGGCGTTTTCTTCTAAAAGCTCTAGAAAACTTCTGAGACAGGCAATCTTGGGGATTTTAGTACCATTTCTTAGATCTTATCGAGTTCTACATTTTGGTGTAAAGATTGACCGAAACATATGAATTTGAAGTGGACATAATCGACCCGAAAAGGCCCGAATCACATGTATTTGATAGAGTTTGATATTGATTTCCGCATTATGTCATCAGTTGAAAAATTATCAAAGGGACGGTCTGCGTCTCTAGTTTAGAGACTCTAAACCAAAAGCGCAGAAAAAACACTCGCTATCAATAATCAAGCGTAAAAAGTGAAATTCCCCACCTCAAAATTTTTCTTTCCAGTTCGAAGCCGACCGCCGCTCGATCATCATCACCATCAACTCATTCGACACCGAGTTGAGCAAGGACGATCGTCAAAAGCTCTATCCACGCTGCGGAAAGCTCTACCCAGACGGACTGAACAGTCTGTCGCGTGCCGATGACTACGAACAAGTGAAACAAGTTTGCGAATTCTACTCCGACTACAAACCACTATTCGAGGGATCCGGAAACGGCCCAGGCGAGAAGACTTTGGAGGACAAGTTCTTCGAGCACGAAGTCAAGCTCAACGTTCACTCGTATCTTCATCAATTCCACTTTGGAGTCTTCTACGCATTCATCAAACTGAAGGTTAGTATTAGGGGGTCATTTTTGAAGTCTTTGGAGACCCCAGGGAACTCTCGCTTTACTGAAAAGTGTGTTTTTAGGAACAAGAAATGCGTAACATCATCTGGATCGCCGAATGCATCTCGCAACGACACCGCACCAAGATTGACAACTACATTCCAATTCTGTAAATCAGACTTTTCTTTTTTGCACACACCCACACACGACACAAATTGATAGTCAATGCTAACGCTTCTTCTCTGTCCTATATTTCTTTTATAAAAATGTTATTCGTATTATTCCTAAAAATCTAAAAAATCCATTGCTCCCTCATCTAGTTTTCCTGTGCGATTGTGATTCATTATCATTCCATCATTCCCCAAGTCCATCCCCGAGAAAAGTAACATCTGTTTTGTTGAATTACTTTTCGCCTAAAATGTATGTAGAGATTTCTTTTATTATCAAAAAGACAACTTTTTGGCTGTCAAACTTACCCCATATTTTAGTGAACCTTCTATCATTTTTTCCTGTCTTGAGTCTTCAAAATTTAAATTTCAGTAAACATTTTTCCATCGCGTTAAATTTCCTAATGTTGCCAGGGGGCCATCACCTAATTAGCAAATGTTCCGAGAGAGAAAGAGGGGACTTCTCTTCTTCTTCACAGCTGCTTGGACAGAAACCAAAGCCAAGGTTGTTTCGACTCCTGTTGCCTCCTCGTCCGGTTTTCCCTCACTTCTTCTTCTTTTACGGAATGTGGTAATTCCAAAAATTAGAAGATCCGTTCCTTTTTCTGGTTGTTTTTCTATTCTTTGTTTTCTTTTTTTTTCAAAAAAAAGCTTTCAGAGGAAAAAATCAAAACCTGGAGACGGTTGGTTTGTATGTAGTAAAGTAAAGGTGTGAATCATTCTCTTGCCTCAATTCTATAATAAAAAAAACTCATGCACTTTCAATTTTATCACAAGATTTCGAGTTTTTGAAAAAAAAAACCTTGATTTTCGAATTAAAAAATGGCCTGTAATTCACTGTTTCCGAAAAAAAACCCATTTTGTCGTAAAAACGGTTGTTCGCCGTAGGGAAAAAGGTAGAAGGACAAATGTTTCGAATTCTTCCGATAATTGTTCGTTTTTCGTTTGAAAAAGAACCGAATTTTTGCTTGAAATTTATTTTTTGTAAAATCCCAGAGGTTACTGTATTTTTAAAGGCGCATGTGCGGTTCCTTTCTAGGAGGTCTCGAAAAGAAACAATATTCTTTGGGTTTTGGAAGCTTTTCGGTATTTTTGAGTGAACAGCGATGTTGTAAAATTATAATAATTATTTTTAAGAATTTGAAATTCATGAATTTAGCAAGAAAAATAAAGTTTTTCGGTATTATTCGAGAAAAAACAGCTCGGCAGCTGGATAAAAAGGTTACTGTAGGCGTGAAGGCGCATGCTAACTTTTGTCTGAAAATGGATTTTTTTTGCATCAAAAAAAATTTTTTATTGGAAAATGCAATTTTTCTGACAGCCGTCGCATTGTTCCGGCCACAAATTAGACATGAAAATTGCAGTGAATACCGGATTTTACGAAAAATTAAAATTACCAGTGAAGTTCACCATTTTTTGCTGTTTTGAATTTCTCCGAACTTTCGAACTTAAATACCATTTTCGATGCAAATTCTGTCAAAACTTGTTTACTTTCATAGCGGAAGTTATAGGAAACACAATTTGTGCATTATTCTCCATTAGCGAAACGGACAGTGAGTTTTAAAAAGTATTAGCAAATTTTCGTAAGCTCGAAACGTAAGCTCGAAAATCGAAAAAAAACAGCGTTGAAAATCAACGACTCATTTTCCAGCCATTTGAAGCGAAAACAGCCAAACACCGCGGAAAAACAGATTCACAATTCATCTTATTATCAAAATAAACAAAGCGACGTCTGGCTAAATGTCGATTTACGAGGCTCCGCCCACAAATTTGCGACTTGTTCCGCACTTTCAACCGAACTTGTAGGCAACCAATTTTGTGGGCGATACCGCGTATATCGACGTATATTTTGATATTACTCCCAATGAAAAACCGTACTCCCCAGTCTCCATTCTCCCCAATAATACATATTTTTCTCTGTCGAAGTCATCTTGAATTATTGTCCATGGAGGGTGCCTATAAAAATGTGTATGTATGTTTGTTGTCATGTGTACACGACGTTCGCCTCCCGTTTCATGTTTTCCTAGTACTTCTTCTTACTCCCCATTTTCCTTCATTCAAAACTCGCCGAATTCGTTGTGAAGTGCATGTACGGATTAGAGTAGTAGTAGCCATTGCCATTGGCTTTTCCTTTCTGCTGTCAGGTACACCTCTATTAATCAAAACGGAAAGAAGGAACACCCCTCTCTTTCCCCTTCCTTTTCATGTCTCGATCCATAAATCAGAACGGGAAAATGAGCTCTTCTCCTCTTCCCTCCTATTCTTATTCTTCTTTACTCCCAAAAAGTTTCATATTTTTGTTTGTTTTTTTCTATGTGTATATTGTTTCATTTTCTCTCTTTCTTGTTATTCCCGAGATATAATTGAGGACACATTTCTTCGGGAGACACCTGGGGTAATTGTCAGTTTCAATGCCATCAAAAAGAAACTAGACGCCTTATATTTTTTCGCTGCTTCTTGACACTTTTTTGGAGAACTTTTGTGGGAGAAAGGACAATGGTTCGGTTTTCTAACGACCATTACGGTTTTTAGAGGAATTTTTGGGAGGGAAAAGATGGAACAATGAGGTGTAACCTCGCTTCAAGGTAGATAAGGTGATGATGAAAAGTGAAATTTTTAGAAATAGTAATTAGAATTTTAGAATAGTACTGTAAGCGATGTTTCCATTGAAAGTTAGAGTTTTCCTACAGTTTCGTGCCATTCCTAGCAAGGCTGTTGAAAATATAGCCGCGGCAAAGGCCGTGGGGGAATCCGGCCGTCCTTTCAAAAAAAGATCTTTGGCTCGAAAAAGGCTCAGGGCCCGCGGTCGCCGAAGCGCGGAATCCGAAGTATTTTATCTCAATTCCAATCCCACGTATTCCTCGAAAATAACTCTCCCAAGCCTGAATTCAAACCTGGACATACCCCTCAATTATCCTGAATTATGAGAGCCCAAGTAGCGCGAAAAGAGCTTGAAAGACTTTCCAAAATTCTATACGGATAATAGCGTTCCTGATATTTCGACGAAGCGTAAAGGGAGTATGTGAGGCCTACTTCTATGTATAGAAAATTGAATTTTTGCACTTGCTCTCAAGGATTTGGATTTTGGAAGTTGGGTTTGAGGAAGGAACGAGTCGCTAACTTAATAAGTACTAATATTGAGTCAAGAGAGTTCTAGAATTTCAAGTGTTTTAGAATGTGAAAGCTTCAGGCCCCGAGAGTTCTAGAACTAATCTCAAGATCTTAGTGTTGACTTTTATTACATTGAGAATCCCAATTTGTTTCGCTTTAGAAGACAAGAGTTAAATACCTGTAAGGTCAAGACTCAAAGATTGAGAACTTTTTGAGCCCGAGCCTTTCTGGATTTTGAAAACTCCCATAAAACAGAATCAGGGAATCTAAGCCTGCGTACCATGCATCCAACCTTACGACAGTTCATATTTAAAGCCTGTTTCCGAACGGAAATCAACTAACATATAACTGTTGGCATATTAGAATACGCTTACACTATCTATAGCGTCAGTGCAGAGGAGGTTCGGAAAAATTGAGGACGATATTCCTGTAATTCCTGCGTTAATTGCTTAAGTCTGCGTCATTTTTGTTTGACCATGTAAAAAAACCTGTCGCGATCATCTTTCCTACCTGTTAACCTTCCATGTCCATCTGCTCTTTCTTGAAAACCCGCTCAATTTTCGAAAAATCGCCCCTAACCACCTGCGCATCATCTACCAGCTGACAAAAACAAAAAGATGGTTTGCGTGAGTCCTTCCTCTCAAAAAAAGACAACATGCAACATATTGTCTTTCTCTCCAGAAAGAGAGGAACACTAATGCAAAACGGTTCCAAGCGAGAGAGGTGTATTTGCTCAGCGGATGTATGGCATTCGAATATCGAGTCTTCTTCCGTGGAGCAACTCATGTACTTGCTCCTCCGTTCCGTTTCTTTCTCAATTAATTCCACTTCTCCGCCGAGGTCGTTTTCTTATATGAATCATGATATCGGAGAAAAACGACCCTTTCAGGTTCCCATACTCGATTGCTCACTTCATCGGAGCATCATCCCCTTTTGTTTCTGCTCGCTATTATTTGTGAGTAGTACAATTGAATAGGTGGTAAAGTCAATATAGAACTGTCCCTTTCTCGGGAGCAACGAGATGCTCATCCATATATTATGCTCCGACTTGTATGGATGTGACTATTCAATTCCTTTTTTTGGTTTCAGTTTCTCTGGAACCTCAATTTAAAAAAAACTCTCCAAGACTTTTTCTAGTGAACAACTTAATTTAAGCAGATTACATGGTCACAGACCACTAAACTATCAAAAAAAGTGATCGTAAGGAACTCCTTTAGAAGGGAAGAGAAGGTGAAGGAAAAACGATTAGAAAACGAAAATCAGCAGAAAAATTATGTAGAAACCAATTGTCTAAAGAGAATCAACTAGGCATGTCTATTTTCTCTTTTTTCTTTCACTCAATGACCACTCGAAACTTCTTTGTGTAGCTGTATATGTATGGATGTGTTCATTTTCCGTATAACGTCTTCTTTTTTGGATAATTATAAGGAAAATGACAGTTTTTGGTTCTCCTGGTTTTGGAGTGAAGGATTGTACGAAACAGAATTTTGAAGAAAGGAGAACTAAGATTCCAAGTTCTTTTGAGCTTGGATAATATCTAACTTTCAGTTCTCCACGGATTTTAAATTATTTTACCTGAACGTTTTTCTGGTTCCGTGACATTTTGAAAGCAAATTTCCAACCATTCTAGGGAAAAATACATTTCAGTACAGGTCAGCATCTGAGCCCGTTTCATAGATATTTAAGCAAACGGCTCAGAAGTGCTGCACCGTACTTTTCCCTAGCATGGTATTAAATTTTTGCTTGCGAAACGTCGCACTTTCGAATGAATTTTCAAAAATTTCTATGCAACTTTTCCTACTGTTTTTGAAAGTTGTCGGCTACAAAAGTTTAGTCTAGTTTTGACTGGTACTTTCAAAAGTTTCCAGACTGTTGAGACTACTGTAACTGTTTGTAGATCAGTTCCTCTAAAATAGATACCTTGATCTCTCCATTTTCTTAAAACTAACCCAAGGAACTTTCTTTTCTTTGCACGATTAACACATCAATCAATTTCCCTTTCCCCCCTTCAGTCATCATTCACATAATCAACATCTTCTTATATAACCATGATTAGCTTCTTCTTCTCCATCTGATCTCCGTTCTCTTTTTATTTTTTCCCTTTCATCCTATGACCATTCTCTCTCAAAAAGTACACATTCCTCTTCTTCCGCCTTCCTCCCATCTATAGCCATTTTTCGTACTAAATGTGTCAAAAAGTGGTAGGATGGGGCTTGAAACCTGACGCCTTCTTGAAAGAAGAAGGACTGCACTTTTCAAGTGTTTTTGTCCACTAGAATTATTTCTGTTTCTCGTCTAAGTCTCTTTTCTCTCGGATTATTCTTCGTCTCCTAATTTCAAAAAGATAACCATCAAAAAGGTCATGAATGTTCGAGAAAATGACAATTATATTTCTTGTTCATCTTCTTCTCGTTTCCCATGACGTTCGTTTGTTTTACACTTTCCTCTCTTTTGTTTGATTTTCATTTTTGCAAGATTTTTTTTGAGGTTTTTTGGAGGGAGTAAAAGACGGTCAGCTGTCTCTCTTGTTGGTTGGGAATCTGGAAATTTGTGAATTCGAGGTTTTCGGAACTTCGGAGTCTCAATGTAAAAAGAGTTTCAGTATCTCTGAATATCGGATTTTCGAAATCTTGGAAATTAGGGGTTTCGGAACTTCGGATTCTGAGGATTCTCAATGTTTGGGAATCTGGGAATTCAAGAGATTCGGATTCTCGAAACCTTAAAAATTTGGTTTTTTGGGCTTTGGAAATTTTAAATTCTAAAAACCTGTGAGTCTTAAGGTCTCGGACTTCTAGAATGTTAAGATATCTAAATATTAAGATCTTGCCATTTCTGTACCAGTAAAATCCAAAATCTCCATAAACTTGAATTTTAGAATATAATAATCCAAGGAAATCCAACATTTTGGAATGGTATTTTGACAATTCACCAGTTCAGAGATCAATAAATGAAGTAATTAGCTCCGGGACGTTTCGCAAGTAAGACATTTCGAAAGTGAGCCATCTCAAAAGTAAGACAATTGGAAAGCGGGCTTTCCGAAGGTGTCACTTTTGCCTAATTTTTTGAACTTTGCATATATTTATGCATTTAGATCTATATTATATTTGGAAAGTTTAAAAAATTAGGCAAATAGCAATCTCATACTTTCGAAACGCCCACTTGCGAAATGTCACAGAGCAAAAAAATTTGAAGTTTAGAATTTTCTTCCATTTTTTTTCCCAAAAACGCGACAAAGTCACCCCAGCCCACCAACTGCCACTTGTTACTTTTATTTTCACACTTGTCCACCCAAATTGTTTATTTTTTGTTTTGTTTTCCTCTTCGTCCACCACTTTCTTCGCCGGATTAGCTTCTAGTAAAGTAGAGTGTCTTAGTTTTGAAAAATGAGTCAAATGAGTCAATTTTGAATTTCAGAAGACGTTAGCTTCTGTTTTTTCTTTCGATTCAGAATTCAGATGACTTTTTTCGCCATTTTTGGTCTTGTCGAGAATTCAGAATCCAGTCTCTCTCTAGGTTACGCCATACGCATTCTTTGCTTGATAAGAAGAATCAGAAGACGTCAGAATAGAAGAAGAAGCTGCCACTCCCTTTCTTTTTTCTAATTATTCCTAATATAACGCAACAAAACGAGGCCCCTCTCTCCGATTCTTTTCATTCATGATAACACATAATAATAATAATAATCATTCGATTTTTGTCTCTTTTTTCTTATCACTTCCTTCCAAATTTATTCTCTTTGGAATTTTTGCCGACATTTTTGGGTTGAGTCATTCTTTGAATTTTTGTGCTTTTTGGAAAGTAATAGGGTTTTAGAAAAGTAATAATACTGCAAATGATATTTTATGATTTCTGGGTCTTTGAAATTTTGAAATTTTGAGTAGAGTGTATAAGGGAAATTCTGATTTTGAAAGTCTGAAATCCAAAAATTTTAAGATACTGGGTTCTGAGATTTTAAAGAATTCTAGACTCTGAAACTTCGATATTTTAAAATTAAAAATTCTACAATCCTTCTAGATTTCTAGACCAGTATTCTGAATTTCCTGTTTTTCATTATTCTCTATTTTCCATCTACACCATAAATATGCCATTCAAATCAAATTGATCCTAATTAAAATGTCGAAAAAAAGTAAAAGTTGCGGTATTTGTGTAATATCTAATCTCATTTTGCATTTTTCTTCTCCCTTTTTTTTACATTGAGGTTAATTATGTGTGATGATGGACAAATTGTATTATATACATTTTTGGTGTACGGTTTTTAGATAGGAAAAACCGGGCGATTTGGTATTTTGTTATTACAAAGTCATTGGTATTAGAGAACAATTGAATTTCAATGCGAAATTTCGAGTTTTCGATGTTTTAACATTCCAGTTTTGAGATTCTGATTTTTTTCGAGATTCTGAAATTTAAAAAAATTCAAGGGACTCGGAAAGCTAGAAGTTTAGGATTGTCATACTTTTAGTTTTAAAAATATTGAGTTTTTTGAAATTCTGAAATTTTGAAATACTGAGATTTTTCTACTCCAAGTTTTTAAGATTCTGAGTCTCCGAGATTCTGAAATTCCCTTCAAAATTCATAGTTCCTGATCTTCTGACTCCTTATTTTTTATTTCCAGAAACCAACATCTGAAACCTATTTGTTTTTTGCTCATTTGTCCTCTTCTTCTTCCCAGTCGTCATCATTTTTACGATCCCTTTTTCCCCTATAATTTTCTGTCGTCGTCATTTTTAAGCATCCCTAGTCATTCGTATAAATCTCATTTCTCCAATTTTCCCTCCTATGGATTGGCTTATACAGACAGATAATTGTGTAATTAACAAAGGTAATTTATATTATAGGAAAAAATTGAATGATTAATTTTCTTTCTGTATGAATACATGGCATAGGATTCCATCGGAATCTATCGGAAAAAGACCTTGCGGCAAATTGGAACCGTTCTCTTTTCGAAAGAAAAAGAGAGCCAGAAAAAAGAGAAAAAGGTATTCATTTTGAAATGCCAAGGTCGCTCTAATGCCAATCTTTTCTTTTGTTAGCCGACGGTTTTTTCGAATTACCGCAAGAAGATTTATCGAGATTTTCTTTGATTGGTATGGTTAGGATGGATGAGATTTTTTCAATGGGGGGTTCGGAGATTCTGAAGACTCTTGGAACCTTCTGAAATTTTGGAATTGAAAAATTTGAGGAACCTTGAAATTCTGAAAATCTGATTCTGAGATTCTGAGTTTATAGGGAATTGTAGGATTCACAGGTTTCAAGATTATGGGATTCTGAAATCTTGTAATTCTGTTATTTTGGAATTTTCGAATTCTAGGATTTATGTTTTTTTGGAGGATTATAAAATTCTTAAGATTCTATGTAGAATACCGAGATTTCATATTTTTGAAACTCTGAAGAAAATTAAAAATTATGTTGTTTCCCGATTTCTAGGGCATTGAATTTTGAATTTTGAAAAATTTCGAAACTTCCATCACGAGTTTATCAAAAGAAAATTTTAGTTGAAAACCTTTAAAATTTCGTTTATCCAGGACCGTGACAGTTCGAAAGTGTGATATTTCGCATGTGTGACATTTCGCAAGTGTGACGTTTCGAAAGCGCGATTTTTCCCAAGTTCAACGTTTTGCTTTTGAAGTACCACACTTCCGAACCGTCACACTTTCGAAATGTCACACTTGCGAAACGTCGCAGAGCAGTTTGCTTCGGAACTATTCTTTTAGAGATTCTGAATAACTTTGGGCTGTGTTTTTTCGAACTTTAGGCCATGTTTAAGTTTTTTTCGATATCTCGAACGTTCCGATTCTTCAGGTTCTGATTCTTCAGAATTTCGTTTTCTTCATTTTTTCTCTAGTTTTCCAACTTTCAAAATTTCAGCTCTCCACTCTTGTTTTTTTCAAATCCTCTTTCTCTCTCTCTCTCTCTCTGTCTCCTCTAATCTTGCAATCTCTCCGAATTTTAATGAATCTTCAATCAACACAGGTAGTAGTAGTAGTATACACACATCTTTCAAAAGAGAGAGATTGGATTTGATAATCATGTAACAGAGAGAAAGAAAGATAAGAGAGAAAAGAGAGAAATGGAAATGTGTAAAAATGAACGCTGATGCTTCCGTCTTCTATTGAGAGAGAGAGAGAGCTAGTTGGACATTCTGCTGTAACAGACGGGTTAGATGCTTCTTCTTCTTCTTCTCCTCTCAATCTCCCGCACGGGAAGAGACACTAATGAGAGAGAGTGAAGAGAGAGTGGAGAGAAGTGAGAGACGCAGAGACTCTCTCCCTTTCAACTGGCCACAGATGATGATCCAAACTTCCAAAGGGTCCAGCACTTTTTCACTCTTTCTGTGCGTGTTTCGTACAATTTTCGTACAGCCAATATACCTACGGCTATCACGTATCATTTTTCAATGGTCAGAGAGCCTTGGGTCAGGAAATTAGGGTTTTTGAGCCCATAGACCATGGTTTTAGCTCCTTTTTTTTACAAAGTTGAGCTAGAGTCGATGAAATTTCAGTTCGAATTTTTGAGTTTGACTCTTTGAGATCTGGTAGTGAGTTCGATCTTCTAATATTTGAATTTTAATTTTTGAGCCTCGAGCTCGATTGTTCTGGATCGGAACACGAAAACGTGATTTTGTATTGATTGGAGTTCAGTTTTAAAACTAAATTTCAGTTTTTTGAAATTTGAACACGATTTTTCAAAACTTGAATTCAATTTTCTGAAAATTGAGCTAAAATTTTAGAAATTCGAATTTGAGTTTCTAGTTTGATATAATGAGATTTGATTTCGCTTGTTCGAGATTTCATTCTAATTTTTTGAGACTTGAAATCCTATTTTCAAAATTTGAGTTAAATTTTTTTCAAAATTTTCCAGACAAAAATCTCCTGTTTTTCACCTTCCTCCGTTCCTCCTCACTCCTCTTCTCTCCCGCGATCGCCCCTCTTTCGTATACACCTTTACCCCTAACCGTTCGACTTGCACGAATGGCGCAGTCGGTAACGCGTTTGACTTTTGCCCGTCGCGCCCACCCTCCTCCCTCCCTTCTTTTTCCTTCACCTTCCCACCTTATCAACAAGTTCTCTCGGGTCACATTCTGTGCCTGCAGAGAGAGAGAGAGAGAAACTAAAGTGAATAAGAGAAAAAAAAACGATGATTATGCAAACACAAACAAAACGGTAGGAGCTTCTCCTCCTCCCTCTTTTCTTCCGATTTGACACCGAGAATCACGGCATTTTTAGTCTCTGTTTGTGTTTGGAGAGAGAGCAAAACCGTTCGAACTTTTCATTGATTCGCTATCAATTTGATAATCATTTTGGTTTTTTTCAAACTTTTGAGAAAAGAGATTCTTGAAAACTGATATGTTTCAAAGTGTTTCCGGCATTCTTTTTTCTATGTTTTTGACGTAGTTTTGAAGAGTACACCTGTTTTTTCTCTGTTGGTGGGTGTGTGGGCTTATCAGTTGGTAAGAAAGGTTCTGGAACATTCCAAACTGGTTTCGTCATTTTTTGAAATCTAGAGGGGTTTTTGTTTCGAACACGGGGCGCTTTTGTGTTTCGACTGAATTTAAAAAATCAATTTTTGAAAATTTGTAAACTAAAAAAACTGACTTTACTTCTTTCAAGAGAATACGATCTTTAGAGTCTAAATTTTAAAAAAAGACGAGGGTCCCAGTCTTTCAAAATTGTAATTTTTGAAATAAGGAAAAAAAGTTTTTGGGATTTTAGAAAATCTGAAACGAATTATTTACTTCTAAAAATCAAAATCAATAAATCAGATTTTCAGGAGTTTCAAAACATGAAAACCACCAGAAATTTCAAAAATTCTGAATATCGCATTTCCAGATAAGGAAATTTCGTAAAATTTCGAGATTTGACTTTTATTGATTTGAAAGTTTTCTCAATACCCCATAAACCCAAAAACTGTACAAAAAACCATTAATGTCAAAAAGTACGAAAAATTACCAGTGCCTGAAAATAACCATTTCATAAGCCTAGTATTCTCTTTCTTATTTTCGTAATGCCATACTTATCAGTGTCCACACCCCAACACACATTCCAAAAAAAATTGATTCGATTTTTTTCGAACTGTGATTATCATCGTAACTTTTTTTATATTTGAAAGTGGTTCTAATGCGCTCCATCGCAATTTCTAGCGATTGGATTTCAAAATTTTCTTAAGAGCCGTCTTCAAAATTTTCATCTCACTCACAGTTTTAGAAACAGAGCCACATTCTCAGGTTGGCAAAATTTCAATGATATTTTTTTCATGTTTCCCAATATTTTACCCAGATCATTTTTCCCCCTAGTTTCCCATCTTCCTGCTCCTCCAAAATCAGCTCTTTTCTACATAGTACATCAGTAAAAGTTTACTTTCCCTCAACTGGTTATATCCTCGAAAGAATCTCGACCTTTTTTCTCGTTTCTCTTGGATTGTTCTAACCCTCTTGAGATATGTTTTTTGGGGTGAAAGTAAGAGACGCAGGTAAATCCATCTTACTGTATTTGACTAACAGAGCATCATCCCCTGTTGAGCTCTCTCTCTCTCTCTCTCTTTCTCTGCTCTGCCGCGCAACCACTTTTTGTTGGAAATCCCCCGAGATTTGTTGCTTTTTCGTTTTTTTTGCGTTCGGAAACCACCCCCGCCTGGAGAAGTTTTATGTGAAATTTGGATCAATGAATCAACAACACGTGTTATTTTTGTGGGGGTTTGAGTTTGCTAGATTTCGCCAGGATTTTGAAATTTTGTAATTTAAAAACTCTTGAATTCTTTGCAAGATATTAAAGACTTTTTGGTTCTTCATTGAATTTTAAATTTTAGGGTTTCGAGATTCTGTGAATGTCAGATTTTGAGTTTTCTGACTTCCGGTGAATTGGAAATTCTGATTACGAGATACTGAAACTTTGAAATTTGAAAAATCTAGATCTTTGAAGAATCTAGAATCAAGATTTGAAGAAATTTGAGAAAATGTATTTCGATTTTCAGGTTTTTGAAGAGTTTAAAATTCAGAAAACATTTTGTATCTCGAATTAAGTAAAATTCAATTAGCGATATTTCTAGAGTGTTACCGCGCTCCATTGAAAAATCAGCTGGAATTTGAAATTTGAGTTTTTTTTCGGTTTATCCTTCGCGGGAAACTTGAGATCGCTAATCAAGAAAAATCATCATATTCGAATTGACTTCCAGGAGAAACATTTGGGCGGGAAAACTCAAGTTTAAACTTTCAGTCATGTTCTCAATAGAGCGCGAACTCTGATTCAGATATTTCGAAATTTTTTAAAGGGAACCCAAGACTTTGAAGTTTTTATAATACCTAACTTTTGATTCCAGTATTTTTGAATTCTGTATTTCGGAGTTCTGTTTTTTTGAAAAACTTCTGAAATTCTGAAGTCGAGATTTGAACAAAAGTAAGGTGAGAAGCTCATTATTATTCTTCTTCTTCTTGTTTCCTATTGTTTGTGCAGATTGACCAAACTCTGAACAAGTTCTTCTTTTTCTTTTCTTATTCTTCCAATATGAGTACTCATCCCTCCGCTGGTTCTCTCATTCATCTCTCGTTTCTTGACACTTGTTACTTTTCTGATTTCTGGAGAAGACCAAGTGTTCCAGTTTTCCGGAATGCCACTTTTCTTGGAACATTCAAAAAATTGGGAGTGATAAAGGTGTTCAGACGTTACTGGACATGAAACTCAAATCCAAGTTTTCTCGCCATATTTTGTTTATGTTTATTGCTCAAACTAGTCAGAGGCTGATCCTAGATTTTTAATTTTAATATTCGCCAAAATCCCGAACGCCCATTTTTTATATGCCACTTTGCTTTTTTGTTATCTCATTGATCCTCTTCGTTTTATTTCCGTTAAGCTTTGATTCTGAATCCTTTCAATTTTCACAATTTCAATAGTCATATGTTTCCAGAAATGGACGACGACGACACATTCACCTGTCGAATACAGTATATCAACGATGCGGATCCGTTCGCCACCACCTCTTCATCATATCTCGAACCGATGCGACCGGTTACTTTCAAGTTTCGACTACACGAGTGTATTAGTGAGTTTTTTAGAGTGCTCTGATTTTAAAGGAGGGTTCCGACCAAAATGATTCTGTGGTACATTTTGCACCAAATTTTACGCTGATTCCGATTGTCACAACGAAAACGCTCAAAAAGTATTCTGCAAGGCAGAAAACGCCGTAAAAGGGGTCGAAATGAGACAAAAGTACACAAGTTTTTCGTCAAAAAAAAGTTTCTTGCGAAAGCTCCTAGATAAATTCGGAGTAACTAGATAAGGAGTACGATGCATTTCGGTGGTTTTAGTTAAAAAATAGTTACCCATTTCGTGCCTGAAAAAGTCGATAATTTTAAATACAAAATTGAAGACATAAGCTGTTAGCTGGTATACTAATTTTCAAAGTTTTTAGACTATTATATTTTCATTTTCAGACACAAAAATGTGTACTATATTATCAAGAACACCCAAGTAGGATACGTTTTATCTGATACCAGCCTGCTTACCGCAGGCTGGATTCGCGGCTTCGCCGCTCAATTTTGCTTAGGAGTCTCGCATTTTTATACGCCACCGACACCCTCAACTTTGTTACACGTGTGGCGCAGTTGGTTGTGGGCTGTACTGCCACGCGATAGTCGCGAGTTCGGTTTTGTGGCGCGACAAAATTCTTTAAATTTCGGAAAACTAAAGCGGACATCGTGACCAAGAAACGGACAAACCTTCTAGCGGATTATATATAAGTAAGATTGTATATACGAACATGACTGAAATTTGAACTGCTAAAATTTCTGACCGCTTTTGAAGCGCTGGACAAATTGGTTCTTGACTCGCGTTGTTTACGAGGAGGACAAGAAGATTCCATATTCCCCTCTAAACACCGAAAATCCCTCCTTTTTCTAGGCGACCAACTCCAAGATGTGATCCGAACCCTTCGAGCGCCTCACAAAGCCGGTGATTCTTCTCTCCAAGTATATCGCGGCCTAGAAGGAGGCGGAGGAGAACTACATACATATCTGGATAATGATATGACACTTTCTGATCAGCAGGAAGAGCTCGATATTTTGAAAGCAGACACGTTAGTTTTTTTTTGGTTTTCGAATTTCTGTGTTCCCGGGTTGCAAAGGCATTTGAAAATCTGTATTAGAAGACCATGCTCTTTATTTTTCTAGCACCTTAAAAGATATTTTTAAATTCTCGAAATGGATCATAACATCTGTTGGAGAGTCAACTATTGACGAGGATTCTGAATAGATTAATCTCAATCCGTTTAAATTTCAAGAATCTGCTCATTTTGAGCCCTTCTAATACTGATTTTACGGTATGCCTCTTTTGAATTTTGAAAACCAAAACTTTCGCCTCAAATAGAAAGCGAACGGGGAAGATGATATGAGTGATAAGGAACGGAAAGTGATAATTAGGGGAAAGTTTTGAATATTCGTATCTCTCATTGGGTATGATGATGATGATTGTGACAGTTTTGAGGAAAGGGAAAAGTGAAGCGAAAATCGGGGTCAGAGATGCTTTTGGCAATAAAATATATGTGAAAATCAGAGAGTAATATAGAAGGTTTGATTGAGATTGCGTCATATGGAAGATTTCAGAAGATTAAGGATCTTAAGAAACTTTCGGATTCTGAATTTACTGGGCGCTATGATTCTGGAATTCTGCAGAACTTCAGTTTTAAGTTTCCAGGATTCCGAAGCTTCAAGATTGCAAGTATCTGATATACTAAGATTCCAATATTTTCAAATTTTGAAATCCCTAGAATCTCGAATTCGAAGGTTCTGCAATTTGGGATTCGTAGATTCTGAGATGCTCAGTTTATCTAATTCTGGATTCTTGAGATCCTTCAATTCTCAATTGTCGAGATTCTGAGAGTTACGAAGTCTGAAAAACTTCGGAATCCCTTTCTTGATATTTTTGGCATTTCCAGAATCTATGGCATTCATAAAAATGAAAAAGATTACACTATCATTTTTCTCTCCCCCAAATCTCCCCTCAAACCAAAACCAATTCCAATTTCAACACTTCGGTTCGAATGCTTCCCCTCGATATCTCCGCTTCTTCGTCATATCAATTTGTCTGCGTCTCTCTCCATTCCACACTATTTCTCCACTCCATCTGATCACCTGAATTCAGATCTCTCTCTCAACTGGAGATCTCGGGGGCAGAATCCATACCAGAATTTCGGGCGGTCATTTCTTCAAATTATTTCATTATAAACATAGAGAAAGAGAAAGACACTTTCCGAGAAGAAGACTGTCCGATTAGACTCCGCCCACTTTTCTTCCTTGTACCTGAACAAGACCCCCTCTTTTGCATTGTTTATGTGCAACTGTACTTGATTTGTGTCTGCGTCTCTTGCTCTCAGACACACTCTCGTCTTGAGAGATCTCACACTTGTTTCGGAAGAGAGCAAACCGTATTTACTCACTTTCTCATTTGCATGTTTTCATTCATTTAGGGGTACCCCACCGGGTGGTAGTCTAATATTAATAACAATTGTTTTGATTTCCACGACCGTTCTTGAGATGGTAATTTATGGGTTTCTTTTATTAGTACCTAGGATTTCATGTGAAATTTATGGTCCAAAAAGTATTATTTTTCTCTTTTTTTTTATTTTCGGCTGACGTTACACTCATTTTTCAACGAAAATTTGACTGAAAAATGCGAAATTCATTGAGAAAGTGGTGGCGGCCCACCGCCGACAGTACCACTTTCGTATAGAAGTCCCGCGTAGCGCGCCGACTTTGCCTTCGTGTCCTAGTGGATAGTAGCTATGACTATGAAAAACACATGTTAGGTTCAATTCCAAAATTGTCCCAATAGTTTTTTCTTGTTTTGTTTTCATAGAAAAATACTTTTTGGACATCAAAAGTAGCTGGTTTTGTGTAGTTCCAAACTTTTTTCAAGCGTACGCCAAGAATGAGCGACAACGATTTTCGGCAACTCATTCAAATGTGAATAACTTTTTTCAGAGGGATCGGGTAAAAAATACGGTTAACAGAAAAAATGTTCCATATTAAAAGAGCTATCGATTGGTATAATAATAGTCCAATTTCCTCAAAAAGTAACAGAGATACGTCTTGTGTTGCCGAAAAAATGATGATTTCGGCAAATTCGGCATTTTTTGGCAGTACAACGTAACTCTGTTCATTTTCAATGAAATTTGACAGATTTTATATCAACCGATAGCTTTTTAAATTATATACATTTTTCTGTTAACCGTATTATTATCAGATCCCCCTGAAAAAAAAAGTTATTCACACTTGAAATGATAGCCCTGGTGCCTATCAACAGTTTTTGAGCTCAATAAATAGAACCATCTATTCAATCTGTGGCCTAGAATCCCCCTTCAAAAACTAGTCCATCTCTTGATCTTTATACTTGTCTCCTTCATTTCTTTCCTCCTTCTTAACCAATTGTTTTGCAAATCCCAGACTCACCTTGAACGTTTCCTGAGGACTAACACCATAATTATGCCTGTGTACTTTAGTCGTTCCTTCATTTCTAAAATAGTGAACACTATTCTGGCAACATTTCGATTTATAGAAGTTCCTTTAATTTTCTAGTATTTACTTTTTAGTATCTCTATTTCGTTATCATTCCTCGATTTCTCGAATTACGAATTCCTTCCTAAATTTTCAGTCCCTCTCTGAATGCGGTCGCAGTCCATTCCGGCGACCGCTTCATACGCTCCGCCGGTCGTCAAATCTCGCGGACTCCGAACTTATGATATCGATGTGGGCGGAGCGTGTCTTCAAAAAGCCTCGGCTCTCCGAGCTACTCCTATCGATCTAGACGTTCCGGTGATTCAGAAGAAGAAGACGTCAGCTTCTGAAGTGCTAGCGAAGCCCTATGGGTGTTCTAGTGGAGCGTCAACGTCTTCTGAAGTTTTTGCGAAACCAAGTTTTGCCTCGAACAACTTTTCGAAAAAGTCATTCACCCCGTCAAAGTTCTATGAGCCTTCCACGTCTTCTGATGCATATTCCAAGCCATATGGAGAGACTTCTGGAGGTTTAACGTCTTCTGGAAATTGTTCTAAATCATATGAAGTAGCTAAAACGTCTTCTGATGCGTACGCGAAGCCAGAGTCTTCTGGAGGCTTAACGTCGTTCGCCAAACCATATGCACCTGCCTCGACGTCTTCTGATGTTTATGCGAAACCATATTCTTCCAATGGAAACTCAACGTCTTCTGGAAGTTTCTCCAAGTTTGCTCCAACGTCTTCTGAAAGCTATGCTAAGCCATATACGGTTGAAGAACCTTCTGGAAAACCTTTTGGAGGTTCTTCATCTTCAAAAACCTATGGCACAACGTCGAAATTCGCAAAACCATATTCTGAAGGCTCAAGTACCTTCGCGAAGCCCTATTCACCTTCCGGAGCACATCCTGGAGGCACCACGTCTTCTGGAGCCTTTGCAAAACCATATTCGAGCTCCACACCATCTGAAGCTTCCATGTCAATGTCCTCAAAGTATCCAGAAATCTTCACAAAGTCTTCAGTGGTTCCCGAAACTCCTGAAGCGAAGCCTACCGTACCTTTGAACACCTTCTCCAGAAAAATGTTCACGCCGTCTTCCTCTTACACACCCTCCGGCTACACCCCGTCCAGCGAATTCACAAAGTTTCCTGAAATTCGATCAAAAGCGAAACCAATTGAAGTAACTCCCTTCTTCCCTCCATCCGAAGCTCCGCCCCCTTGTTCCAGTCTTCTCTCCACACACGTTTCCGATGAATCATTGGCCAGAAATGCGAGTTTGCTATCGGTTTCCAATGAGTTACCACTCATCGTGAAGCCCCTCCGAAAATTCTCGATTCAAAGGAGGAAGACGTTGGTTGAGCCGCCTACGGTTCCAGGGAGTACGGTAATGGATTCTTCCAGTTCGTTGCCGCGGAACTTCCATCGACCTACCGTACTCCACTGTGCTGCTCCAGTTGTCATTGACGCTATTCCATATATTGATGATGATGTAGCGCCCCCGACGCCTTCTAAACCATCCCAAACTACAGTACCCCAAACCACTTCTCTCCATCGTAGAGAAGACAGCGGGTACCGTTCGATGGAAAATGTTCGAAAGTTGAGTATCCCGGAAATTTCTCAACCTCAAATCGCCATGGTTTCTCCGTTTACTTCTGCGAAAGAATCCACATCTGGAAATCGAGACGGCCATGAAAAAGAAGAAGAAGAACCATTTGATTGGGGAGATGAATATCTAAATTCCAGGGTGAAGTGAGTCATTCGTAAGAAAACCGGTTTTTGAAAATTTGAAGCGCCTGAAAAAAAGTGATAGGGGATTAGAGATTAGACACAATCATCATCATCTTGAATGGGGAAAATCTTTTTGAAATTAAAGAAATTTTGAAATTTTCAGAAGACGATGCAGTTTGGTACTTCGGACACAGACGTCGTTGCGAGTCAAAACTATTATTGGTAAGTTATTTTCTTGAAAATTTTAGTCTCCAATGGTCCCACGGCCTAGTTTTCCAAATTTCGGACTTCTAGGCCATGTGAAGTTAGGTCAATAGTGATTCATCTAGTTTTATGGCCATGTATACTATCCGTCTATGTACATAGTGACCCTGTCTAGTTGTAATAAAATTTTGAAGCAACATTCCTGAAATGTTATGAGTTTTATTGCTCTTTTCCTCTACAATATTTATGGACTTGATGCTGTAGTTTTGATGGAAGTTACGAAAACAGAAAGAAAAGAATTTCGAATTAGGATTTCAAAGAACAGGAAAATTTACTATAAGAGAGTCGGAAAATTAGAAGGTAAGAATTTCTGAGAACCAAACAAATTACATGATTCTGATTTTTAGTACCAAAATTATAACTTTTTTAGCGGTCGCAAGATTATGAGAGGTTTTTTTGAATTTTGAATCTCCCAGATCTCGATATTCAAGGATTTTGAAATTTCAAAAAAAATCATAGGAATCTGAAGTTCCAAAGTTTTGCAGTTATGTGATTCTAGAGGATTTTGAAAATTATGGAATTCTGGGAATTCAAAAATCTGGGATTGCGAGATTATGACAATCTCAGATCCTGATTTTGTATCTTTGAATTTTTAAAGTACCCTTAAATGAAATTTCTATCCATTCTGAACTCGCTTTCCTTTTTTTCCAAAAATCAAAAGACGAATTCTTCAATTTTTTATCCCGCAATCTTTTTTCTTTTCAGACAAGCTTCTAAATTGTTCCGGACGCGATCAACGACGCGCATTATTCTCTTTGAAGCAGATATTCCAGGTATGATTTCCGACTTCAGATACAAATCTCTCTAATTCCTTTAGTTCGAATTCAGCCAACCGAATAGTTCTTTTCTATTTCCGATTTCTTTTCAGGATGATCAAGATTTGGTCCACGAATTCGTGCAAAATCAGGGATTGGATTGTATGATTCGTTTGGGAAGAACCGCCGATCAGAATCATCAGAATTACATTTTGAGAGCATTAGGACAGTTAATGCTTTATGTTGATGGAATGAATGGAATTATTGCACATAATGGAACAATTCAGTGGTTGTACGAGTTGTTGGATTCACCGGTGAGGACTTAGGGGAAAAACAATTCTTAAGGGATTTGGCGGGAATTCAAATTTTGAAAAACTGTAACCTTATCGGTTTTTCATTCAAGATATTTCCAATTCTTGGAGAAATTGATGTGTTGCAATTTGGGATTCAACAGAATTGTAATTCTAGAATTCTGCAAATTTAAGATTCTTAGATTCTGAAGTGAGATTTTCAAGAATTTTGGTAGTATTGAACCTCGAGGTTCTGAAGTGTTGAGATTCTCAAATTCTGTAGTTTCAAAATTTTGAGACTCTGGATTTCAAAGATTCAGAGATTTTGAGATTTCTAGATTTTGAATATTCCAAAGTTTTTGATTTTTTTAGGATTCTGAGGATTCTGATATTTTGGAATCTCAAAGTTCTGAAAATTCCAAGGTTTCTGAAGGATATTAATTGAGATTTTCAAGTTCTGCTGTTGTGAAATTTAGAGATCTCAGAATTCAAAGATTTTGAAAGAATTTGAAATTTTGAGTTTCCGAAATTTATAACTGGAGATTCCGACACTCCGAGAGTTTGAAACTTCAAGTTTCCTGAAGATTTTGGAGATTTTGGGCATTCTCGGATATCCAAAAAAGCTTTTTCCTTCATTAACTCTAAAAAAACCAAATTTTGAATTCCCGCCAAACCATAAATGTTATTGTCCATGTCCATGTCCGCAATATAAATTTGTTTTTTGTCCAGTTGTACATCGAGGAAGAGCGTAAAGAAATGTCACCGTTTCGTCTTGAATGGGTATAATTTTTGTGGGAATGTTATGTGTTTTTTTTTCTGAAAAAAATAGAATGAGCATGATTTGAGTTTTTGTGTTGCATGAATAATTAGAGCTACTTATTTTTCAACGTTTTTATCTCAAAAACCAGAAATGTTATCGAAAAATTATTAACTGTAAAATTACTCAGCTTAAAATTTTATACATTTTTGTAGTTTTCAACTTTTTCGTAACTCCAACCCTTCTAGAGATACCGGTGCTCTAGAGATAGACGACGAGATTGCTCTCATTCTCAGGGAATTTTGGGCAAGCAATCGGCAAGCTGCTGCGCGTAGGGCAACTTGCTGGAAAAAACAGCAACTTGCCCGAATTATTAGCAATTTGCTGGCTGAATCGGCAACTTGCTGCTTCTTGCTGCGCGATTTGAGACTAGCAAGCAAACGGCAACTTGCTGTCGTTCCGGCAAGTTGCCGATTGCTTGCTACTGTAGTAGCAAGTTGCCATTTGCTTGCTGCATGAGCAGCAAGTTGCCGTTCGCTTGCTGCCTTCTGATGACGCGTCAGTTTGCAAGGCGCATTATTCGTTCTGAACATTTTTTTCAACTAAGTCCAATTTTTTCGTTTTTCGGCTTTTGAGATTGTAAAAACTATGTGAAGGACATGAATCGACCAATGAGGTGGATGTTATCAAAAGGTGAGTTGAAATTTAAGGTCGTTTAAATGTCCGAATGTTTGTTTTTTCAGCATGAACCTCAGTATGACAAAACTATCCACACCACAATTGTAAGCGCGAAAGCATGGGAGAAAACTGACAGAAAACAGAGAAGACGGAGGATGGTTTCGAAAGTGCTTAGGAGTTCATCGACCTCCATCGACTTGAAGCCTGTGCCGATTTCGTTTTTGGATTTTTCAAAGAAATTGTAAGCGCTACTTGTAAAAAACTTTAATCAGAAATTTTGAATTTAGGACATATTTGGCACTCCACGAAGGATAATACCAAAAACGATAGAAAGGGAAAATCCAACAATAGATCCAAATCGCACTCATCAAAGGAGCCGGAAATCATTGGAACAGGAAGCAAATAAGAAACTGTCATGGACTCCTAATTTTTTCATAATTTTTACTGTTACCTTGTTGTATTTTTCTTTTTTCTCAATAAATTGTTGTGTTTCAGTTGGCTTAAATCTTGGAAATGCGAGAAAACAATTTTAAATTCGGCAAGTTGCTACGCATCTAATGACCAGAATCGGCAAATTGCCGCCGAAATCGGCAAGTTGCCGTGCAAAAAAGTTTGCTTGCCGTTTGTCAGCGGCAAGCAAACTTTTTCACGCGGCAACTTGCCGTTTTTTGCGGCAAGTTGCCCAAAAATTCCCTGAGTTGTCTGCGTCTCTCTGAAGAGAGAGCGCCTCCAGAAGCGGTGAAAAGGGAGTAAAAACGGGGAGATTTTTAAAAGTTGCAATTTTCAAAAAATCTTGAAAATGTGACAGCTAAAATATGAAGCTAATTATTGAAAATCAGAGAATCTAGGATTTTTGAGATCCAAGGTTCAGAAAAAAAAATGTATAGAGCATGTTCACTACGTCTACATGTTTGAAATTTTGATTACATGTTTCACTGTGTAGATTTATGTACCATTTTGAATCTCCCTTTTTCAATGTCTAACATCTTCCAAAAACCTAACAACATTTGCTCGAAGCACGCTCCATTCTCCATTTCTCTCTTCAAATCTCTCAATTTTTCAGTTCCGATTGGTGGTGAAAACAGCGCTGAAACTCTTGTTGGTATTCATTGAATACAATGACAATAATGCTCTTCTCGTATTATCTGCAATTCAAACTGTGGATAAATCAAAGGGACAAGCCGATTGGTCGGGACTTATGAAGGTTCTAACGGAGAAGGATTCTCCGGATGCTGAGACGCTGGTTTATGGAATGACAGTGGTTAATAAAGCACTTCATGGAATTCCGGATAGGGTGAGTTTTGAAGCTTGAAAATTTTCAAAATGTTGAAAATTTGGTTCCGAATCTCAGAAACGTTAAGTATCTCGAAATTTCAGTGTTTTTCAATACGTACAAGATTCAGAGTTTTTTGGATTCTCAGAATCCCAAATTCAGAAAACCAGAACTTCTGATTGAGAGATTTCTATGAATGTTTAATATTTTGAGATTCTGAGATTCAGAAATTCCGAAGCTGTAAATTTTGAAATTGAAAGTTTGAGATTCTGAAATTCTGGGAAACGGAAGTTCTGAGATTATGGGGTGCTCAAAATTCCACTTTCTAAAATATTGGGTTTCCGGCAATTCAGAGATATGCCCCACTGGCCAAAATGAATGCGCCCAAAGCCGTTTTTAGTTGGTCAATTTTCAGGGTCCGAAAAATAGGTTATCAGATATTCGATTTTTTTGAAATTTTGTGAATGTATAGATTAACTCAAGGTATTTTTTTTGTAGTTGACAACTTTTTCATAGGACCACAATCCAGTGAGTTAAGTCGCGTGGAAACCAAATGGCTCCGAAATGGGGTGAAATACGAGTTAACTTGGTCAAACTAACTGGATCATGATCCTTTAAAAAAGTTGTTAACTACAAAAATAGAGTTCTTGAGTTGCTCTATACCTACACAAAATTTCAGAAAAATCTGATTTTTGGAAATCACTTTTTTAGACCCTCAAAGTTAACCGGTTTTCATAGACAATGCCGCAACGACTCTGAGACTCTTAGATTTTGAAATTTCGAGTTTTCAAAAGTTCCAGGACACCTACTACGACGCCGTAGACACCCTGGACACCCTCGGAATGGAAGATGCGATCAAAAGTATGGGTAGATCGAATAATAAAGAGCTCGAGGAGCAGTGTCGTCTCTACGAAAGAGAGCTGAAAGAAGAGGATGAAAGAGGAGATAATGATGATGATGTTGTCAAGATGAGGTAAGTTTTTAGAAGTTTTCAAGCATGATGCACTTTTTTGAGTGTCATTTTATAATATTCTTGAAGTGTGCTCTTCTTTTTTCTAACCCAATCATTCTAGATCCTCTGAATCCTTCAAGGATCAATCGAGGAGGTCCAGTCAAGGATCACATGATTCTGCAATCACAATGGGATCCGAAGAAGATGGCTCACGGAGTCCAGATAGCTACAAGCAAACTCCGTCAACACCATCTCCGGCTCCGCCCACTCCGATTTCCCCGCCGGCTCCGATAAGTGCCTGTAACACTTTGGAGCGAAGATCCAGAGCATATGAGCACGAAATGCCAGAAGACATTGAGACGGCTTTGGAGAAGTTGAATAAGGCATTGTTGAGTCGACGAGAAGCGGAAAAACAGAAGGCCGAAGAGGCGAGACGCAGAGAATTAGAACGATCGGAGGAGATAGAGAGAATGAGACAACAGGCAGAGGAGAGGAGACGCAGAGAGCGAGAGGAGGAAGAGAGGAAGAGAGAGGAGGAGATGCAGAGAAAGAGAGAAGAGAGGGAAGTCAGGTTTGTTGTTTTTTGGCATGGTTGATTATTGTAGTAGCATGGTGGTGGTGTGACGATTCTTTGATGATGTAGGAGGATCATAAAAAGAGACTTCTAGATTTGCCAAGAACGATATCGTGTCTCCAACGACATCATCTGGAGGAGCGGATGATAAGAAGGCGACGATGAGAAGACGTCATGAGGAGGCGAGAAGGAGACAGTTGGAGCATGAGCAATTCACAGCGAATCGAACAATGTTTAACAAGATGTGAGTTTACAGGATTCAGAAACTATAGTATTTTCTGAGAATCGGGAATTCTGAAGTCCTCGGAATTTTTGAAATTGAGAATCTGAGGTTCTTAGGACTTTCGAATTGGATAATCCAAGAATCTGGGGCCTTCAAAATTTGGCTCCGCGTCATTTCGAAAGTGTAACGTTTCGCAGGTGTGACGTTTCGATAGGACGACGTTTCAAAAGCAGAACGTTGAACTTGTGAAATATCGCACTTTCGAAACGTCACACTCGCTAAACGTCACCCTAGCGAAACGTCACCCTAGCGAAACGTCGCACTTTCGAAACGTCACACTTTCGAACTGTCTTTTTGCGAAACGTCGCGGAGCCTGAAATTGAGGATCCCAGATTCTCATGACTACAGAATTTCGGTGTTGGAAAATTTGAGAAACTTCAGAAATTGCAAATCTGAAAATTATAGAATTCTGGAGTCTAGAATTTCAAAACTTAAAAATCTTCGAATCTTGAAATATGAGAATCTCAAATTTTCAGGGACACCCCCGAACCTCCACGCATCCCATCACCAGTATCCCCCGCTTCCTCTTGGCAGCCACCCGTTCGAGATGATATTCAACCGGTAAGTCGTTTTCTTTTTTTTTAAGTTAGAAAAACTAAAACAAAACTTTTCCAGACCACTTCCACCTCACCAACCTCTGAATTCGGAACTCTTAATCGATCCAAAAACATTCCAGCACCGATTCAACTTGTTCAGGAGAAAGAGAACGAGATGCCAAAGGAAACAGACGACGATGAGAGTTCGAAACCGGTGAGAAAAAGAGGGAAAAAAGGTTTTGCCCGCAGGTGGAATTGAACCTGTGGGTGTTTTTTCGGGGTACCGCGCGACCACCGGCTGAACCACGCGGTCGCAAACTCGCTCGAGTGCACATTTGAAGATGCGTGTTCTCGAGGGTGGCAGTGAAAATGGGAATACAATTTTTTCCAGGTAAAAGCGCCTGCTCCATCATTCCCGACACTTTTCTCTCCAACCGAAGCAAAAACCATGGACTTTTCGGAAATCCCCGAACCAGAACCAGTTGTAGAAGAAAAAGCACCTCCGCCGAGAGCCAAAATCGAGCCGGACCTCGGTAGTGGTAACAGTTTCGCAGACATGCTCCAAAAACGGGCGGCTCGATCGGCAGCCGCTAATTCTGGAGCATTCGAGAAAAAGGAATCGGAAGCCGAAGTTCAATGGAAGAAGGCGGCGGAGAATCTGGAGCATAAACCATTGATTATTAACGATTTGGATTTCTCACAATTTCATGGAGTTGAGTATCAGCAGGATCCATTGCAACTGGCAAGGATGGCAAAGATGAAAGAAATGGCTGAAAATGGAGGAAGAGGTGGACCCATTGGTGTTGGGGTACCACCTCCACCGCCGCCACCGAGTGCGATTCCGTTGCCACCGAGATGTGAGTTTATAGATCTTTGAATATAAACTTTTATTCAACTCTTTCCATTTTCAGTACAAGGAGGCATCCCACCACCCCCACTCGGCATCATTCCTCCACCACCTCCACCAGGAAATCTTCTGATGAACGGCGGATTGAATCGAGGTGATATCAGCCCGGCAGCCAACAAAGGAGTCTTGAAACTTCACTGGAAACCAGCGACAGTCGAACAACCTTCCATTCCTTCGCTGAAACAGAAGGGAAGCTTCTGGAATACTGTAGATGGAGCTGTGCCGACTTTCGATGCCAAGAAGATTGTGCAGTTGTTCGAGACGAAAAAGGAGAAGGAGGGAACTGTTAAGGTGGGGTTGGGGATCAAAATTTGGTTGGTGATCTTTTGTTTTTCAGAAGGTTGCTGAAACTAAGACGCAGACACTGTCAGTGCTTCCGTTGAAGAGATCGCAAGCGATTAACATTGGGTTGACGAAGTTGCCGCCAATTCATTTGATTCCAGGAGCCATTATGGTAAGTAGTACAGAATTATAACTTTAAGTGTGTGAAACAGTCCTAAGAAACTGCATGCGCCTTTAATGGGGAATTACAGTCTTTTTTTTCTCAAATGATCGTCCCAATTCCAGTATTTAAAATTAACTACTTGTTTTTCATAAAAATTGATAAATCCCGAGAAAATCGATTTTTAAATCGCGAACTCACATTTTTGACTTATTTTTAAAAATGTAGAATTTTTCGCTGATTCAAATGCATCTAATATCGCTGCTCAAAACGCAATAGAAAAATTGTTACGAACAAATTTACACTTGTCGCGCTCGCCGCCGCTGACAAAAAAATCGTTATTTTTGTAAACACTGGAATTGGGACAATCATTTGAGGCAATTTTTAAAAAATGACTGTAATCCTACTGGAAAATGCAAATTGATTCGGCAAATCCAACCCAATTCTTTCATTTTTCCAGAAATTCGATACCAATGTTCTGAACAAAGACGGAATCGAGAAAATCCTCAAAACAATGATGCCATCGCCCAAAGAAGTCGAAGAAATCGAAATAAAATCCGCTGCGAATCCAGAAATGACATTGGGAAATGCAGAACAATTCCTTTTGAAACTCTCCCAAGTCCCATGTCTTCTCGAGAGACTTCGTCTTTGGTTATTCACTTTGGACTATAAAATCGTGGAAAAGGACATTGCTGAACCATTGATGGATATGCAATTGGCAATGAAAGAAATGGAAGAATCGAAGACGTTCAAAGTTGCAATGGGAATGCTTTTGGCAATTGGAAATTCTCTATCGGGAACCGATATCAAAGGATTCTACCTGGATTATCTTACCAAGGCATCGGAAGTTAAAGACCCTGTCTATAAGCATACTTTGACATATCATTTGGCTGAGTACATGGTAGAACACTATCCAGAGGGTGCTGATTTGTATAAGGAGTTTTCTGCGGTATCTAGAAGTGCCAGAGTGGATTACAAGGAACTTCTGGAGAATCTACAAAAGCTGGAAAAAGACTGCAAGAGTTCGTGGGAGTGTTTGGCTGTAATCAGCAAGAATGATGCATCGAATATGAAGCAAAAGATCAACGACTATTTGACGGGTGTTGCACAGAGGATTCATCAATTGAAGGCAATCTATACAGTAACCAAGAATCGATGGCATGCTTTCCTACTGTACTTTGGATACTCGGTAGAGGAGATTCCAAATCAGACACCTAACGATGTATTCAAAATGGTCACCGACTTTGCATTGGAGTACAGAACAACACGGGAGAAGATTCTGCAGCAGAAGAAGAGGTTAGCAGAGAAGAGAGAAAGGAATAAGACACGTGGAAAGATATGGGCATTGGAGGGAAGTTCGGCGGAAGGAGCAGTTGGAGAGACAGCGCCATTGAGGAGAAGGAATCATGGAAATGCTCCAGTTGTTCAGAATTCACAGCAGAGGCACGATGAGATGTCGAAAATGTTAGCTGCGATGGCTGATGATAGTACGCTGAGAAGACGGGCGGCGCCGCCGACGAATGGAGTCAATGGGAAGAGTTTTGGGGGGAGTGTCAAGGGTGAGTTGGAATAGAGCGCATTTGCAGTGGTAGTCAAAATTGAACTATTTCTACTTCTCAAAAGATAGAGAGCATCGTAAATTAAAGGGATCATAACAAAAACTGCAAAAAACTATTCCAGACCTCGTGGACACTGAATCCCCAGAAGATGAGATTCTGAATGGACTCGTCAAGGCGGCTACACTTCAAACGGATCCAAGAGATCAGAGAAGGAGAGCAAGACAGTTTAATAGAAAATCACGTAAGTTATAACTCCAGAATTCTAGAATATAAGATCAGCTGCGATTGCGAAAATTGAGATTCTGAAAGTAGAATGACAATAATTTTTTATTTTTACTCAAATAGTCGTCCAAGTCTACCTAACATCATTGCCTGAAACGCTATAGAAAACTTTAAAGCCACTTTTTTTATTATTCGCACTGAAAATTTAAAAAGCCGCTTGAAACTGTTTTCTACCAAAAAACGAGTCAAAACGGACCATTTTGAAACGAGTTATGAGCGTCTGAAGTTTCTGGAAGAGAGACGCAGAGAAAGCAGACACTCTCGTTGTCGAAGAGACGCAGAGAAACGAGATAGTGTCTGCGTCTCTCACAAAAACTTCCGACGCTCATGACTCGCTTCAAAATGGTCCGTTTGGACTCGTATTTGCGGTAGAAAACATTTCACAGCGACTTTTTAAAATTTCAGTACAAAAAATTTAAAAAATTGTCTTAAAGGTGTTCTATAGCGTATATATTTTTTGTGTTGTCGAAACTCAAACCAGAAGTTTAGAATGTGAAAAAATTGGATATCAGACCATCGTGAAAACTTCAATACTAAAATTTCAAAATCAACAATATTTTTTAAATTTCAGTCCGCCGTACCCGTACCCTCAAAATGGTCGATGGCCAACTCGAAACCTGCAATTATTAAAATCTCCTTAAACCATTTTCAGTCCCTGTACTTTCCCTTCTTCCTCACACATTTTCCGGTTCCCCTCACACAAGAATTTCCTGTATTTTTGTTCCATTTTGCCATTCATTTCCCTCTATTCTCTCTTCACAACACAAAAAATCGACATTTTCAAAGACCGGTACTTATACTTTTTTTGACAATTTCCTCCCCTTGAATTTTCAAATTCTCTTCATATTATTTTCCTTATGTGTTTCTCTATTTTTCTCTCAGATTAGCTCTATTTCTATACTTTGAGAAATGACCCCAATTTTATATTCTTCATTATTTTTGTTTCTCGATTCAATGAACTTTTCTCTTTAATTTGTGGATTCCTTCACTGCTAAAAATTTCCGTTTCCCTCAAAAATCTGTCAAAAAACATGCATGAAACTGTCAAAACAATAACAGACAAAGGAACAGGAAAGGGAAAAAGAACAAAGAGTTTGAAAGTGAAAAAGAGAAAAAACAAATAGAAAAATGTAGGTGAAAACAGAAAGTAATAGCTGCTCTTCTCTTGTTTTCGATTTCTGAACTTTTCTATTGTGGTTTCAAAGTTTTTCAATTTGATTTTTTTTGAGTGAGGACGGTATTGAAAGTATCAACCTTTTGAGTGTGCTTCTTGAGACAATGTTTCCAATGTATAAAGTTCTGAAGGATTTGATAAGATTACTGTATCTATCGATGAATTATTTTGAAGATTTGAAAAAGCGATTCAAAGCTTTGCAAAAAAGTTTTAAGATTACGAAAAAGTTCTGTGATTAGAGGATTCTCAAAACATTGAAGGGATCGGTACGCATTTTGGATTTTTAAAAAATATTCTTACAGGTAGATCAGGTCTCCCAGACTTTATAACTTTCAGTTGTTCCAAAAGCCCAATTTTTGAATTTCGGAGGGTTTTGAATTTGAGAACAAGAAAATTTTCAGGTTTTTCATTAGTTTTTTCCCTCGCGTATACAAAACACGGAAGAGAAATCATATTTTCTTAATACAAAAAAATGTAGATAATGAAAACTCGAAATCTTGAAAGTTACGAATCTCAAAGCCTCATAATTTGTAAAGCTCGCTGGCGTCTTCAGTTGAAATAGTTCAACTTTGAGGATCTAAAAAATTTTTTCCAGAAATCCTATTTTTCTGAAATTTTGTGGATGTATTGTCGCGGCAGCAGAGTTTCTGCTCCACGACTTCCACTCAAGCAATCTAGAAACACTTCTAGAATGACGCAAAGTCATAAACAGTTATTCTTTCTGTAACGGATTCTCCGTGACCCTTTCTTATCTTGATCGCACTGACATCAACCTTGACCTCTGGTCCACCTCCACGTCATCGTCAGTCGCTATAAAAGAAGGGAGAATCGCCAGAAAGATGGATTTTCCAAGGAGTAGTCCCTCGGAGGCACTGGACGACTAGTCCCTCGGAGTTGATGGATGCCAAAGAAGGTCCAAGCCGATTCGATCCAAGGAGATGTCTACAGATTTGTCAACCTGCACCATCCTGCCGACGCCGCCCGGATGCGATCGGATCTCTACTGCGGATGACCGTGCCTCTCCCCGACAATCCTCTTCCTCCGTCAATCAATTGCCTCCTGCCCATCCAACAACCGTCTGAGGAAGTCCCCAAGTGTGTATAACGCCGTCAACTCAAGGATTCCGTCAAGAAGAACCAATTGAGGAACTCCCGTTACTGAACTAATAAACTGTGCTAAACCCCTATCCTTGTATCTATCTCGACACTGGGTCCACCAGCCCATTAAGGTGTCTTGAAATGTATAGAGAAACTCTGAAACTCTATTTTTGCAGTTGGCAACTTTTTGAAATAATTGCAATTCAATCAGTTAGGCCAGGTTGACTTAACACACCACCAATTTCGTCTAATTTTGGAGCATTTTTTCCTCCTCGCCACCTAACTAACTGGATGGTGGTCCAATGAAAAAGGTATCAACTACAAAAATAGAGTTCTAGAGTTTCTCTATACATCCGCAAAATTTCCGAAAAATCGGATTTTTGGAAGCTACTTTTCAGACCCTCAAAGTTGATCTGAAACGCCAGTGCGCGCATTCTTTTTAGCCAGTACAGTATTACGATTCTAAGCCCTAGCTCTTCTGATTTTCGAAAATTCTACATCATCCTCTCTCTTGTCAAATCTCCCTATGATAATAAACATGTCAATCTTCTGATTCTCACCACCCCAGACACATATTCCCATCTTATTACACCTGCTCCATCTTTCCTCTTCAATTTCTCACTTTTCTCTCGGAAGAGAGTCTGTTATCCGGATCTTTACCCATCAACTACTACAACTATCGCAGTGGCGGCTCTCCCGATCAACCATGTGCTCTTTTCGTATCTTTAAACTTTTGGGAAAAGAAAGAGACAAGAGAAAAAGAGACACATATGCACACCCACATAATCAAACAGATAGACGAAGGAGACAACTCCGAGAGAAAGAGAATAATCATTTGTTTTCTTATCATTTTTGGCCCCCTGGTCTTGATTATTCGGAGCGTCGAGGTTGTAAAGTTTTCTGGAGATTTTTTAAAGATTGTTTTTGAGGATTTGAAGCAGATGGCGATTCAGAATGTTTTGGGGGAAAGGTTTTGGTTTTTAAAGGTTGTCCTGTTTTTGTTTTGAAAATGAAAAGTTTTGAGAGAAAAGTTTGGAAAAGATGTGAAAATATGAGATAGTTTTGACTGGTTCCAATTATTCCAAATTTCAAGAATTAGAAAACTTTGAGATGACATTTCCATGAGGAACTTTCGAGAATTCGGTAAACTCGAGATTTTCAGGTCAATAGATTTCAAGATTTTGAGTTTTTCCGTTTTTGAAAGGTTCTGAAAGATTTTGAGGTTCTGATTTTTCAACAGATTCTGGTATTCCGAATTTGTTGAAAATTCTAGATTCTGATATTCTGAATAATTTCATGATTCTGAGATTCTGAATATCTGATTCTAAAACGCTAAGGTTCTGAAACTTTGAAGATCAGAAAATTCAAAAAACAGAGATTTTGTAATTTGTTATACTGTAGTTCGAAATTCCGAAATTTTGAAATGTTGATTTTTTTTACAATGTCTGAAAACTCTGTCACTGTCTTCGGTTTTTTGAAATCTGAAATATTGAAATTAAAAAACTTTAAGATTCCGAAAAACTGGGGTTCGGAGATTTGGAAGTTCTGAAACTCTGAGTTCCGAAGATTTTTGGAGATTCTGATTTCACTTTTGATGTTTTCCTTGTTCCCAGAAATCTGTGTTTTCATTAGAAAAATAGCAATTTTCCAGTCACATGCGCTCTGTCTGAAAAGAAAGAAGCTCCCTCTAAAAAATAGAATTTCGCCTCCATTTTTCCCTCCAAAAAGAAAAAAGAAAACAAAAAATGCAAATGCATGTTTTTTTCCTCCTCCTTTTTTTCCTTTTTCTACTCCTCAAAGAGCCCTTCCTTCAATTTTTCAGGCTCCGCAGAGCTCTTTTTTCTTTCTTTTTCTCTGGAATCTCTCTATCCCTATCATCTGGGAGGCCCCCTTACACTTTTATTATTCCCATGAATTTCACTTTTTTCCTTGACTCTTTCACTAGTCCCCGAGACACTTTTTCTGTCAGAAACAAATTATGTGATATTATATAGAGAGTATTTCTCAATTGGAAAAAAGTGTGTCTCCTTCCGATTGACAGACAAATATTTACATAATCCGAATAATAATCGCTTTCACTGTTTTCTCCCCCAAAGGGACCGCCCATCAGGGAAGAAAACAAATAGAGAAAGAGGGAAATCAGGGAAAATGAGCGATTGTTTCTTTGAAAATGAAAGAGTGAAATCAGTTGATTTTTTGAAACTTCAACACTCAAAATTTGAAAAATATACTTTTAGACAAGCGTTTCATTATAAAGCTAAACGTATTGTGTTGTTGAATAGTTGAGGATTTCGGCGATTTCGGCAGCTTTTTGGAAATATAAGGCGTGACCCTCTTAATTTTTTATAAAATTTGACGGGTTTTCAACCAACTCGGCTATATGTCCGCAACTTTAGGGCGAAGGTTGAGCCATTTTCGGCTTTTGAGCGAAACTTAAGAAACTTTTGGGCGGACTTTGTCCAAAGTTCGGCTTTTGAGCGAATGTTCAACAACTTTTGGGCGAAGGTTGACGTATTCGGACACCTTCGTATACTAGGCGAAGGTTTGGCATTGCTACGGCGGCTTTAGAGCGAAAGTTAAGCGAATTCTGGGCGAGAGTTTCGTACCAAGCACACGAAATGGTGGGGAGCTACTTCTGGGCGGAAGTTTGGCGGTTTCTGGCCGAACGTTGCGCGAAAGTTTGGCGAACGTTGGGCGAACAAAGCGTTATGGCTGTGGAGTGGAACACTTCTCCTGCTGAGCGATGTTTCAGCGAACCTTCGGCGAACCTTGAGCGAACCTTGGGCGAGCTTTAAAGGCGAGCGGCTGCGTCGCGTCTGCCGAAACATCAAAACATTTTTTTCGTGATATTTTTCATTGTTTATATTGTCGTTTGGCATATTGTATGACAACTATCTGTTAAATTATAGATCTCACTCACTGATTCAAGTTTGGACAACTTCACCTCGACTACAGTACGAAAGTTTTGAGGACTTCAAAGAATTTTCGATTCGAATAAAAGGAAAATATTGATGTAAGTGGAAATTGTGATAATTGGTTGCTGAACTCATCTGTTTCAGAATTCGACAAAAACTTCGGCTCAATCTATAGTGCTAAAAAGAAAACGATAGTCGTAAAATGAAGACTGTCCAAGGTAATTTTGACAGAAAAGACCAACTTCTATCAATTTTTTTCCAGAAGATCACCGAATGAAGGGACTACGGAGAAACCACAAAACTCATCAAACTATTGGAGGAGCCAACAACAGATGGAATCAGCAAAAACGAGGACAAAACTAAAATTAATTTCGACTTTTTGTTTTTTTCTCGGGTTCTTATTTGTTTTTTCTTTTTTTTTTTCAATGTATTTCTTGTAAAAGTTAAATAAATTGTAATAATGTATAAGTGTTTTTGTTGTTTTTTGAAGAAATTCAGCAAGAATATGAAGGGGACCCCTACGGCCGATGATGCAAACGGCGAAGGTTAGGCGAAGGTTTGGCGAAGGTTGGGCGTCTTTTGAGCTGATCTTAGGCGGCTTTAGTAAAAAAATTAAGCGACATCCGCCCAAGGTCCGCCCAGAAGACGACCAGACTTCGCCCAAAAGTTGCCGAGAACAGCCGAGAATCGATAGCTTTTTTAGTAAGGAACATTTTTCTTGTTGACCGTATTTTTGTCCGATCTTTCTGAAAAAAGTTATTAACATTTGAAGGAGTTGCGGAAATTTGTAGCCTTGCAACAAATGAAGATATTGACACAAAAACTTGAAGTGACTAAATTTTTTGGCTCTGAGACATTTCGAAAGCAGACACTTCGAAAGTGTAAAGATGTTTTTTAAACGCAACTTCTTCACAAAGCTACCATGAAAACCAGAGGTTTATTTACGGTTGAGTAACGTTTTTGTTGTTATAGTTATTGAATAGTTTTTAGTGTGTCAAAGTATCAGGAAAGTTATACTATTTTTATACTTTTTAAAAGGGTGGGCCCGGGGCTCGGCCTGCGGTAAGCCTGGTTTAAAAATAAACTTCATAAACTTCAAAAAAATTAATTATCGGTCAATAAATTTAGTTGTCTTGCTATTTTTATGCTCGTCTTGTTTTCAAAAGAACCTCAGAATAACTGGGCCGGTCCGGCCCTGCCGGCATCATACTGTATTAAATACTAGAAAAACTCTAAATTTATTAAAAATATTGCCAACTTTGAAAAAATGCATATTTTGCTAAAATTTTGAACTTTAAATTTCCCGATTAATTCTTGGGGTGCCGGTTTATTTTTTGAAATTATCATTTGACTGCCGGTCTATTAGAATAAATACGGTAGTCCCCCCCCCCCCCCCCAAAATACTATTACACAGATTTTTGATGCATTTCAATGCATAACCATCATTATTCATATTCCATTCTGAGTCACCGTATGTATGTTTTTAGTTTTCTCGTTTTTTACTATACTATTGGCTACCGAATATCATTTAAAAAAGAAAACATCGATCTTTAAGAAATTGTTATATTCTAATGTTTTTGCTCATCGATTATTAACCGTTGATCTGTTGATAGAATTGGTTATCAGTTAGTATTTGTTGTGTAGTATTTGAGAGTAAAAATTAGGAAAACGATAACAAAAAGTGGCCAAAAACCCCGAAATTTCCAAGATCGAGCCACGATCACATTTCCCTATTCCAATTCTCCACTATACACCTCATTAATCATTCCATCTCCTTCCGAGTTTACATAGCTATAAAGCGGATCCGAAAATTTATGCGCGAAAACTAGGGGGGCCATGAAAATGAGCATTTTCTTGGTTTCTCTGCGTCTCTTTGCTCTTTTATCTTGTCAAGTTGTTCCCTTTTCTTGTCAAGAGCATTCACTAATTTGCGGTAGGCTCGAGCAGCTCTTAATCCTCTACTTTCCTTTTATTCGTTAGCTTTGAAGTACGGGTGTTCTATGTATGTAAGTAGTTGGATCTCGATTTTTAGAGAAATTTTATTAACAGTTTCAGCTTTTTCTCTATTGATAAAGAAGCTGAAGTTTTGTTAGTTAACTGAGAATCTCAAAAAAATCCTATATTTCAAAATGTCTTAAAATCAGAATCTCAGTATCCCCGAGCCAAAAATAGCTATAGAGCCCATTTCTCGACTTCCAGCTCTCAAAACTTTTTCTATTTTCCCTGCGCCTCTCGTTTTCCTCTACTCTATCTACCCATCTCACACTCCCCCAAACCTTTTACTATTTTCAGGTTACATTTCTTTCTAGGTCGTTTTTTCTCGTATATCATCAATCACCTGACACAATTTTCTGCTTGTTAACACTACATCGTCAGCTTCTCAGACGGGTGAAGAGAGGTGTATGTCAATTTAATAATCTTCTCACAGAATTGCTAGTCTACTATTAGAGGAAAATGACAAAGAAAACGGAAGCGACGATGGAGAAGGATGAGGAGGTAAGATTTTCCTTTTTGAAACCAAGAAAAAGTTATTGAGACATAGGAGGGGTCGAACTCGAGACCCCTCGCACGGCGTGCGGGCGCCTAACCTAATGCACCACAAGGGCGAAACGAGGAGAGGGTGCGTTAGCTATTATGAGATGCGGGCGACATAGGAGGCGCGTAGGGACTCTCATGCGAAGTTGAAAGTCACAAAATTGAGAATCAAAAAACTTTTCATTTCAGAATTCCCTCTCCCACTTCCCACTGGGAAACCTTCCCGATGTCTTCCTCAAACACCTCTCCCCATTTCTCAAATGGTCATCACTTCGTTCTCTCTCCCAAGTCAACTCCAGATTTCGCTCACACTTCGCTTCTCATCTCCACTCTGCGTTCTCTTTGTCCATCAAGGGACAAGTTTCTGTGGGCGTAGGTGACCTAGAAAATGTGCATCGTGCCACATATCTTTCTGAGTTCTACACGATTCGTGTCGAAATCGATTCGGAGATGTTCGTCGAGTGGACGCTGAAAGTGGATAGTGGAATTCGGACAGTGGTACAGATACATTATGATGGAGAAGGATTCACGGAGACGACGAGATCAGTGTCGTTGTCATCGAGGGATTATTTGATGAAAATTTTGAAATGGATTCTGGGAAAGTATCAGTTTAGGAAGATTCATTTGGGAGTGGTGAGTTTTTTCAATGGAAAAATTGACCCTTTCGATTTTTAAATTTTAAATTTTCAAGATCCTGAAACTCTAAAATTTAGATGTTAGATTGTGGGATTTTGTGGTTTGGAATATTCAAGGTTAAAAAATTGAAGTTTTGAGAGAATGAGATTTTGTTTAAAAAAAATGAGGGTTTAGCTGGAAAAATTCCAATCGAAGGTTTTTTGGACTCTGAAACTCTGAAAGTTTCAAGGCAGTACTTTTCAAGGCTTTGAATTTTTGGTTCCGCGACATTTCGAAAGTAAACATTTCAAACTATTCTGGACACTTGAGCTCGTTTTGTAGTATATTCAATCAAGCGGCTCAAAAACAAATTTTACTTTCGAAACGTCGCACTTCCGAAATGTTGTATTTTGGAAACGTGACACTTTCTAAATGTCGCGAAGCCAAAATTTTAAAAAACTCATTTTTCGCAAGATATTGAAACTCAAAAATTCTGAATTTTTTGAGCTTTTGGGAGTTTAGAGAAGCTACAATTTTGAGAATTTCAGAAAAAAATTTCACAATAATCTCAAAATGAGAAATCATGTTTTATTTCAAAAAAATGGTTCGGGAAGATTCTTTAATTATAGATTCTGAGACATTGAGAATCCCAAGTTTTGAAAGTTTCTTGAATTTCGATATTTTACGATTTTGAGGCAATTCAACTTTTTAAATTTTCAGTCTGGCCTCACTCCTCTCTTCGACAACTACAAACACAAAGTTGACGACGTCGGCGTCTCAGATGAAATTGATTCTCTGCAACTCGCCGAAAAATTTTCCCCAAAAAAGTTGTCTCTGTTCCAACCGAATCATCTCAACTACAAAAGAGGGAATTTCGATTTAGAGGTGAGAAATCGAATAGAAAAATGAAAAAAAATTATGTTTCAGAGGTTTCCAAGACTGGAGGAGCTCCGAATGTTTGGTGTTCCTGTAGATTTGGATCAAGTTTTGGAGTCGACACTGGTGAAAATTATAGCCGATACAATTGTAGGGGAGATAAAGTTGAAGCACGCAAAAAAGTTGATTCAGGTAAGAATAATTCTGAAATTCTGATACCTAGTTTTCTCTTTTTCAGAACTGGAAATCGGGTCAGACCAACTACAAGAAAATCGAAATCACATGTTCGCCCTACCGTAATCCCACGTATGTTCCCCATTCAAAATGGTACGAACTTGGGCTTGACAATCTTGATGAATTCTACGATAATATTCTAAATCCTGAGGACAAAATTGGCACATTGAGTTATTCTACAAGGCGGTTAGAGTTTGCTTCATGGGAGGACAATGGTGGAGCTCCGATTCATTTTTGGAATTTACGTTTTTAGAGTTTTTTTTTTTGAAATTAGGCTTTTTCAAATCATCCCGTTGACTCATTGCTCCATGATTTTTAAATGTAAATAGATCTCTTTTTACTTCAAAATAAATCAAAAACCTTTATCTTTAAAAAATATACATTATCAACACCTAACAACCTCATAGCTCATTCCATCGTCACTCAACCTGAAATTGATATTTTTGTATCCAATCACATTGGATTTTCGTTGTTCATGAAGGTATTGAGTGATGTTTTCGATGGTCTTCATGTATGGCCATTCTTCGAAATTTCCCAATTTCGCGATTCGAGTCAAGTATTCCCATTGTTCGGATTGCAGGAGATGGTAGAAACGGGTTTCGAGGCCGCGCGATTTTTGGTGACTGAAAAAATGAAAAAGTTGGGAAAGTACATAAGTTAACGTATTTACTATAATAGACCGGCATGCCGGTTCCTTTTTCGTGGTCCCAATGTTGATGCCTGATTAAAGAGTGCCGGTCATTTAGAGGGTGCTTAGAGGGTGTTTTTCAAATTGATCATTGGACTGCCGGTCTATTGGAGTAACTACGGCAATTGACGACAGATCACTCCACAAAAATTTGTCAACAAGAATTATCCAAAAATTTAATTTATGCCTCGCCAAAAAATTTGATACGAAGCAAAATCATTCAAAGCTCCATTATTTTAACTTACTCAATCTGATTTTTCTCATAATCCATTAGCGTTTGCTTATTCGGAATCGGTGCTTTTCCGGTTGCAAAAGCCAATGCCATTTTAACTTGATATTCGAATAATGGGAAAGTGATGGTGACGAGGTTGAGGCCTGAAATAGCTTACGGTCTTCTGGAAATTGGCCCGAAAGACTTACCAATAAAGAACAAACTATTTGGATATTCTGCATGGACTACATGCTCAAAAATGGGAGATACCAACTGATTGTTCTCCTTGACTTGGAGAATCTTGTCATTGAGGAACGGGTACTGAAAATATACAGTACTGCACAAAAGTATATCAACTTTTGGTGGTATGAGGTGGATAACTTTTGATATGGCAAAAAAGTTTTTTTTCCAGAAATTTTCAGTAAAACGTTCAAATATTCACAGGAACAAGGTTTATTTTATTAAACTAGGACTAAACAAATTATGAAACCTTGTTTCTGTGAAGGTATGAATGCCTTCCTGAAAATTTCTAAAAACCAATTTTTCCAAGTCACTTGACCCAAAAACACTTACCTTATAAAAATACCCAGTACACACAATAATAGTATCCGCTGTGATCACAGTCCCATCATCTGTCTCACATCCATTTGATAACACTTTTTTGACGTGTTGACTAATTTGAGTGATATTATCCGGGAGAGTTGGATAGGTGGCTTTCCGACTGATCAAAGTGATTTTTCTAGCGGTTTCTGAGAGTTGAAGAGCGATGTCAATACCAGATGGACCTGCTCCAATGACAATGACTTCTTTGTCGACGTAGTCTTTAGCACGACGGTAATCGTGACTGTGGATTAGGGTGCCTGGAATTATAAAGGATTCGAGTGTCTAAACTCAGATACGCCAGAGCGCGGCCGGCCGCGGCATTCTGCTGAGGGTACTTCTGATCATGGAAACATACGGCAGCCGCGCGGCCCTGAGTTTTTTTTTGGCACAAAGAGCTTGTTTTTGAAAGCCACGGCCCGGGACGCGGCCGCGGTAGCCTTGCTCCAGGACCATTAAGCCATGTCAATTTCTCCATAGCCCTACTCACCTTCAAACTCATTCTCCTCATATGGATTATTTGACTCGAAATAATGTCCATTACACACTAAGACAATATCAAAAATGTGTTCACTAATGCCACTGCCATGATGTGTTGTTACCTGAAATCATATTTCCTCATCATAATTCTCCAATAATTTTCTCTCACCCTCCATTTATCATCAACCCTTTCCACACTCTCCACAGTTTGATTGAAATTGATAGGAAGACCTCTGGAGAATTCCTGAAGGTACTCCAGAACGTCTTCGTGTGTTAGGAAAGAGGGAAGTTCGGAGCGGAAGGGAACGTCACGAAATTGCATTACTTCTTTTGGAAGGTTTGTTCTGGAAAAATGGAGAATTTTAGAGGATTTTGGTATGCTCCGTGGTCAGGAGACTAAATCGAAAAATTTCAAAAAACAAACTCACTTCAAATCTTGATACATACTGGAATGGCAACCCGTCTGTTCTGAATAAACCCATGTTCCTCCGACTTGATTCGTTTGTTCGAATACTTCGACCTGGAAAATTTAGAATTTTATAAATTTCATATATAATATTAGCGATATTTTCCAAGTTTCATCGTGCAAAAAAAATTTGAAAACTGAGATTTCCGGTTTTCTTTTTTTCTCTCCAAAGTCACATCGAACTAAATTTTGATAATTTTGTGGTTTCAGTTGACTTTAAGGAAAACTGAACGAGCGTGATTACTGAAGTTTTAAGTTTCAACCATTTTCTCACCAGAGCGCGATGAAACTTGGAAAATGCTGCTAATAGGAGTTATTTTCTATTTTCACCCAAATGACCGTCCCAGGTTAAGTATTTTTGAGAAGGTAATGTTAGAAAATAATGTTAGCCATTTAATAAATTTAGAGTATTGTTACTCGCGCTCCATTGAGAATACGAATGATTTTTGAGATTCTTGTTTTTCCCGATTTCGCCTTGTACTCCTCGTGAAAAAGACGAATCTCGGAACGACAGGAAATCTAAACTCTTCAATTTTCAACAAGCCGCTAATAGATTTTCGAGATTTTGGTTCAGTATTGAATGAAAGACGCATGCTATTCACCTAAAATTTTTCCGTGTCATCTGGAGATAAGGAAATTGCTCCTAATTGTCTGCCTTGAATCTAACTGCAGTCCCATTTTCAAAAAAAAAGAAAGTTTTCCTAAAGAATTATTTTGAAATTTCTGATAGTTCGAGAATCTCTAGAAACCCTCGCGTTTTACAAACCTGTTCCCCCAGAAAAAAAAAACCAAAATTCAAATTACCTCCAATCCATTTGCCAACGAATGTTTCGCAGCTGCAAGACCCGCTGCTCCAGCTCCAATCACACATACTTTCTTCACCATTTTGCCTCCGAAATTATGACCTTTCTGAAATTGGAAGATGCTGCAAATAAATGTGCCTTCTCTATCTTTGTGCACTCCTTTCAAAGAGAGGGTTTAGCAGAGAAAAAGACACAAATTTCAAGATAGCAAAAAGAAGATGACATAATTTTTTTTCGTCGAACAATAAAAGTTTTGAAATTAGAACGATGGGAGATTAAAATTGAAAAAGGAAATATGGTAGTAAATAGATAACAAAATTTGGGAGGAGCAGGAATCTTTTGTTCTTCTAAATTGAATTGATTACACTTTTTGGTTGTAATGATTTTTTTTGTGTTTGGGATGGGAAAAATGCACTTTTTTTGGGACAAATTGTGTTTTTGGGTCTTTGAAGTTTTAGAACTGCCAGAAGTTTTATGTTTTCGATTTTAAAATTGCAGCCGTAACTTCGAAAAACTTGTTATGTCTATAAATGAACAAATTTCTAAAAGGAGGGTATTTTAAAAATCCAAAAAAAAAAAGATGACGGTAGAAACAAGACAAAATGGATCATCTGCTAATAAAACAATGGATTATCAACAATTGAGAGATAGAGAGACGTAGAGAGTCAGAGAAAAAAAAATGAGATGAACTGTTCTGATAAGTGTACTCTGGTTGGTTGGTCTTTCGGAAAAAAAAACGATAAAAATGAGTAGGCGGAGGTGGGGGAAATTTGTCATTTTGGGAATACATAATTGCAACTTGTAGTTATTGATTGATCCTTTTTGAGTCTTTATTATTTGGGGTCATCCAACCATTGAACAATAGAAAATAGAAAACAACGAAAGAGTCATAAATGATCAGAATGTGAAGAATTTTGTTATGAGGATTGCCTATTTTCTGGTGTTGCATCTTCTCTCTAATAAAATATTTCAGAGCAAAAATGTAACACCAAAAAATAGACAATACAAAATTCAATTAAAAGTTTTTGCATAACATTTCGTGACTTCTCAAAATTTGTTCTTCCGATTTCTAACCTTTTTGCTCACTTTCATTTGTTTCTGATAAAACGAAATTTTTAGTTCAGGAAGTCGTTAAAAGTTGAAAGAAACTACGAATTTTTGTGTATTTCGATATTTGGGAAGTTGAACTCAACACGTATGCATATGGAATGAAAGATCAAGGAAAATTCAAGTTTTTTTTTGGTTTTCTGGGATTCTGAAATCTTGAAGGTTTTGAAGGTTCAACAGTTTTAGTTTTTTGGGTGTCGAAATTACCGTTCTTCAATTCTGTAGACCTGCAAATTCAAACTTAAAGATACTAAACTTAAAATTCCGATTTTTGCTTTCCAAATTTCAAAAAAATTGAGATGCTGGAAATTTGAAGTTTTGAAATTTTCAGGTGATTATGAGATGACTCCAAGATACCAAACTTTTTGAAAGTTTGAGTTTTTGGGAATTCCAATACAGAACCTCTGTAACTTTCAAACGTCCAGGTTAGCGTTTAAAATGTTTGTTTTTCAGCCCATAAAATTTTCAGGTTCATAAATTATAACTTATAAAAGTTCTTCTGCTATAGTTTGGCAAGAATGTATTAAACCCGAAAATTTTCATGTATTCTAAAATTATGTCCCAATTTTTGAAAGAACAATGAACATGAGATGACATTTGTGTCTGTTATGTTGATAACGCAAAAAAAGGGAGGAGAAGAAAATAAAATATTTGTGATTTTTGTAAGTAATTAAAGATAAGAAGAGTATGGAAGAAAGAACACAAAAAAACACAACATTTGAATATTCCAACAATTTTTGGAAACGGAAAACATGAATGAAGTATTAGCGGCATTTTGCAAGTTTCATGACGCACTAACCTGTTTCTTCTAGAGGTCAACTTGAGATTTTAAAAAATTTTACAATTCAGTGTCATGTTCGACTCAAAACTCAAATTTTTGCCATTTCTTCAATACTGTCGCACGGTGATTGTGAGGCTCATCGCGCAAAGCCTGTTGGTCGGAGTGTGTTGTGTCAGAAGAATATTCTCGATGAGAAGCTCTCGGGCACTTCGGCCTTTGAGCGACGAATGCGGTGGTGGTTCAGTGAATATTAGCGTAGAGAATATCTTTGGCACTGCTTTATTAGTAGGAAACAGCTGGGGGAAACAATGAAGAGAGAGAATGGTGAATTACATCACCATTCTCGACGGGGAGAATTGGGAAGAGTTGGAAGAAGTGAGTAAGAACAAGTGAGTGAGATTTTAGGCCAAAAGGAAATTATTGCGAAATCTTTCCCGCCGGTTTTGAATGAGTGTTTTGGCGGGAAGTGCGGTGGAGCGCGCCGTCTTTGTAGTCCTCTCGGAGAAGACGATGAAGAAAGCAAGTCTGCTTTCCGTCGTTGGCGATGGAATTGATTGGGAAAGATGAGCTTGGGGAATGATTAGTGACATTGCGAACATTTGAGTGACTTCGCACTGACGTTGGAAAGGTCGCAATTGCCAATAACGTATTGGCGGTTGCGACACTGGGGCCTCAGAAAGGAGCAACTTTGGGGCCAAAGTTGTGATAGTGCTTTGTGAAGTGCGAAAATGTTCGCGACGTGACGATGTGAACGACGTAGATGCCACTTTTAGAAAAGGTCGCGGCTATCGCCGTTGGATGGGCGCGACACTGGGCGGGCCAGGAGAATCTGCTTTCCGGAGTTACTGGAGGAAAGCGGATTGGCCAGTTCGTTGAGTGAGCATCGTCTCCTTCCTCGAGTCTTATGTTGTTGACCTCGGTTTTGACCGTCCTCGGAAGGGATTTTCGTGTTCGTTTCGGACTCCTTTCCTATCTTTCTGGTCATTTCAGACTCTGAAGGTAGGTCCCTGATGTACTCGACCGGCTTCACCATTCGCGTTCGTGTACTTCCTTCCAGAGCTGGTAGTAGAGGAAGTGCTTTGAACAGGTTGGATGGATGGGCATCGCATCTTGGATTTGAGTTGGAATTGAGACACTTGTATCCTTTCTGGAAGTCCACCACAGATCCTATCGGTAGATCACAGTTGGTCTTCGACTATGCTCCTGTTTATGACCATCGCATCCTTCCTCGAGTTGGCTTTGAGTGGACTTGTACTGTCCTCAGAAGGAATGCACTGCTCTTTTGGAGTTCTCTCCTGACTTTGGATCCGCATCCTTCGCTTGGACACTAGTTAGACACGTGTCCTTCCTGACAGACCACCACAGATCTTAACAGCAGATCAGAGTAGGTCTTCACCTTCGCCCTTGTTGGCTTAACTGGGAAATACCTTCCCTTGGCTTTTGTTCCTTGACTGCTGGGGGTCTCTTTCCTTTGATTGGACTTCCTTTGACGTCGTCTTGGCCCTTTCTGAACTTCGTCAGGTAGGCCTTGATGTGCATCTTAGTGCTCCGAATCTTGCTTGGTTGACATCATAACAACTGATGATTTCTCCTTGGCTTTCTCCTCGAGTTACTTGATGTGACTACTGCTCGTCCAATGCCTTCGGACAAGGTTTCGTGTGAATGTGGGGAAAAGCTGGGGGGGGGGGGGGGGGTGTAAAAAAGAAAGATAAAAATAAGAACTTAGGCTGAAGGGAGACAGGAGAAATCTAAATTTAAGGTAAAACCTGGAAAAAAGAGGGGGCAAGACAAAAAACGGGTGGACTGGTACAAAAGACGGGTGGAGAAAAAAGGTGGACTGGTTAATCCTCAAGTGCTGATCCTATGTGTTACTGCTTGCTCCTTCTTTGAATGTTATTTGCTTAACTTGAACTGGTCCTCCGTGTCAGTTTTGTCGACAAGAATGTTTGACTTCTGCTTCTGTAGTCCTTGCAGTTGTTCCCTTGGGCTTGCTGGGGTTCTTGAGTCTTTCCGACATTGACTTGTCTTCACGAGACTGTCTAACAGCAACAGCCTGTGTTCTCGATCCTTGAAGGTGAGCCCGTGCTGTCTTGATCTTATCTTTTCGTTGACTTCTTTGATCTCCTTAGGATGACTAAATTTTGATCGAGAATAGTGATCAGACGTCGATTTAGATTTGGATCGTATCGTCGCGATGATCACCATCTGAATGCGAGAAGTGCTTGTCTTAAGTCGGCGTTATTTGTAAAATGATTTGGATCGTTTTCCGTGACGACTCAATCACTTCCGCATTGATTATCTCTTTGATTCGAGATCTTATTTAGTCTTCCGACTATCCTTGGTCAGTGGCTTCAAGACTTCGCTTGCGAACCGTGCTGACGTATGCTTGTCTTGTCGTTATGTGACGAATCCCTTGGCGAATCCTCTTGATGTTGACTTTAATTTGTGCATTTGGGTCTTGCTCCCTTCAAGAGCTCAACTTCGTGCACACTGCTTGGGTTACTATTGTGTCTCTCGTACTTTCTTTGCTTGAGCGGACACTTCTGATGAAAATGTGATCCATTGCAGATCCAGCACTCTCATAATGTTGCGTAGCTGTCACGGTAGCTTGTCGATTGGACTGGATTTTGAACCTGAGTTCGGTGACTATCAGTATCACCGTCCTTATGGTTCAGTTGGCTCGTCATGGTCGATAAAGACTTTTGCCTTGGAATGAATATCCCTTTGACGTTGATTGATGTCTTTTCTTGTCGTCCTTTGTTGAACAAAATTTAGGTGAGTTAGACGGTAGAATCGTAGATGGGGAAGTCGTTCGAACCGTTATTTTGCTCTCCTCCACGGGAACAAGTTGATTAACGGCTTTTACGATTCTGACCATTCGCCCTGACCATCGCAGATCTGGGAGAGCCGTCTGACGTCCTTGGTATCGTTCTTGACTGTGAACTCTTTTCCAGGTGCACCGTCTTGTTCCTACGTCCGAATCCTGAAGTCTTCTCGATAGGTCTTATCAGCTGACTCTAATCGATTTTCGTCCGTATTTTGCTGGGGCTTGGTAGCAATGTTGGCTAACTTTTTGCCGATTCAGAGATCCTCTGTTGTGTAGACTTTGGACCGCGTTTTCCTTGCGAGAAGCTTCTTCATGATTCCGGTTGTTATCATTAAACTTTGTTGTGCCTGTTTTCCTTTGTACTACTTTCCGGCCATGGATGGCGACTGCTTCATACTGGACGTCGCTGGGTGATGACTTCCTGGCATTCCGTTCTTTGCAAACGACTCCTTTAGCAGACATAAGAAGAACTCTGTTGACACCGTTCCAGCAGGTGTTGGTAGCGATAGGACCTCTTCCTCCTCGATTTCCTCGAGTGCTGGGGTCTCAGCTGACTTAGTGCGATATGATGGCCGGCGGGGGGATTCTTCATGTCGGTGTCGGCAACTTTTTCCATGGGTTTCACCATGTATGCTTCTTGACGTCTGGTTCGATTACACGAATCCAGTCTCTTTGCTTTTCGGAAGATCCGTTTTGAGCATGAGTAATATTGTCCCACTGACCATAGCAGCTTGTCGTATTGATGGACTGTTCCTCTCTGATCTTCGTCGTTGGCAAATTATCGTGGAAGCACTCCGTAGGCAGAGTTGAGCGTCACGCTCGAAGCTTGTTTCTCCAAACGAACACCTCGTGAACCATTCCAGGTCACTTGGCTATACATCTTGGATTTCCGGTCATTCGAAGAGGGATTAGGTCTCTTCTTCTGTTGTTTTCGGCCGGTTGCGTCTTGTTTTCCGTGCGAGCGTGGCTTGCTTTTGCAGGAACGGTTGTTCTAGCCTTCCGTGGATTCGTGGATTTGCTTGGAGGTCATGCTACGATGACTTCCTTGCTTTTCCGATCTTGGTGTGCAAGTTGTCCACGATGACGTTGGCATTGAAGCTTCACTGTGTCCCGTTTTCCGACTTGCTCTCCTAACAGAAGAGGGCAAGACGTATGAAGAGACGACCTTCTTTTGACGACGTTAACTTATCGTTTTCCACGATAACCTTCGTTTCGTGACGTTGTCGATCCATCTTCCTTTCGTGTAGCTACCTTTACAGATAGTTGGTGGGTTCTTCACTTCCCTGCTTGGGCATATGACGGGAGTCCTGATCCTTTCTTGTATTGATAGCATTCAGGCCTTCTTAACAACAGAAGGCCGAGCCGCTACCTGCAAATGAAGTTGCATTTTGATCGAGACGTGTCGGGAATTCTCCGGCGTGTAGCGGCTACTCGACCGACTTCCAGTTATGAGCTTTTCGCGTGAAGAAGTGAAGATTTTGTGTCGGCAATGGGCGATTGTCGGGAATTCTCCAGTGGTGGCTACTCGACCGACGTGCACATATATTCGACGACACGACGACTACGCGCCGTGTTGGTGACAACCTTTTCGCTCTTGATCCGTGCTGGTCCAATTGGTTGGCATTGACGAAGATTGTTTTGGTCATCGGTGTCCTATTAGCCCTTGAAGCTGTTGGTAGCTTCTCGGTTGTTTCCGAATTGACGTAACGACGACTACGCGCCGTGGCCATTGGATCCTTGAAGCTATCGGTCGCTTCTCGGCTGCTTCCGCCGGTGGACAAACCGGTTTTCTAGGGAAGACTCTTTGATGTACTCATCGCCTTTCCAGTCGGCGACTTTCCAATAACAGACGTCATTGCCGGGGAGATATGACTGGAACCATATCCTTTCCTTTTCTTGAGTGACTCCGTTGATGCTTTGAAAGGGTGTGCTCCCGAATTGCTTTGAAGGGTGTGCTCCCAAGGTGCTTGGCGAGGGTGTGCTCCCGAGTTGCTTTTCGAGGGTGTGCTCCCGATGTGCTTGGCGAGGGTGTGCTCCCGAGTTGCTTTTCGAGGGTGTGCTCCCGACGTGCTTGGCGAGGGTGTGCTCCCGAGTTGCTTTTCGAGGGTGTGCTCCCGACGTGCTTGGCGAGGGTGTGCTCCCGAGTTGCTTTTCGAGGGTGTGCTCCCGATGTGCTTGGCGAGGGTGTGCTCCCGATTTGCTTGGTGAGGGGCCGCTTCGGGCCCGTCGCGTCCATCTTCCTTTCCCTCTTCCTATCGTTGCTGGGGTTTGGCTGTTTTGTCCTTGTCTAGCATTCAGACACTCGGTTTGTGTCCGCCGTCGTGTTACCACTTCGCTCCGGTCTGATTGGGAGCCCACGACGACTTCCGATTGCTCGGCATTAGCGCTTCGGCTATTTTCGGATTCCCTGTTTTCACAATGGTTCATCGGCGACGAGCTCTTCGGCTCGCACTGGGATTTTGCAGGTTTTCGTGCTCGATTTTATTGGTTTTGGCTCCATTCCTCGATTCCGCGTCCGGCGTCGATTCATTTTGCTTTCCGACGAGTTTTGTACGTGATTTTCCCGTTAATCCGTGCATTTGATGACCAGTTTGCGTGAATTTCATCACTCCATGGCACTTTTCCTTCGTTGCGGCGACCGATAATACTCCGATTATCGATTTTTGGCATTTTGCTCATGGGAAAATGCTGCTGGGGAAAATCCGACGTCGATTGACATCCGAAGCTGCTAATTTGGTTGACTCCTTCTTCTTCGTGTCCCATTGTCAGCGACTACGCGCTATCTCTTCTGAAAAAATTTTTTGTTTCCCTACCGAAACAATTTTCACTCGTTTTGGCGTCGGCGACATGTAAATTCCGCGATTTCTCTCTTCCGATGACTTCTTAACAGCAGAAATCACCCGAAAAGGAGAATTTTCAGTTGTTTTGGCGTCGGCGACGAGTGAATTTCACGAAATCTCTCTTCCGACGACTTCTTAACAGCAGAAATCACCCGAAAAAGAGAATTTTCCTTCGTTTTGGCGTCGGCGACAAGTAAATTTCACGAAATCTCTCTTCCGACGACTTCTTAACAGCAGAAATCACCCGAAAAAGAGAACTTTCCTTCGTTTTGGCGTCGGCGACGAGTAGACTGCGCTGTTTTCTCTTTTCCGACGACTTCTTAACAACAGAAATCACCAGAAAAAAATTTTTCGACGTTTCACTCCGATGGCGGTTCTTTTCTGGCCTATTTGCGACGACTCCATTTCAGAAGCCGCCGTTCTGCCATTTCCGGTTGATGCACCATGTCGCACGGTGATTGTGAGGCTCATCGCGCAAAGCCTGTTGGTCGGAGTGTGTTGTGTCAGAAGAATATTCTCGATGAGAAGCTCTCGGGCACTTCGGCCTTTGAGCGACGAATGCGGTGGTGGTTCAGTGAATATTAGCGTAGATAATATCTTTGGCACTGCTTTATTAGTAGAAAACAGCTGGGGGAAACAATGAAGAGAGAGAATGGTGAATTACATCACCATTCTCGACGGGGAGCATTGGGCAGAGTTGATTGGAAGAAGTGAGTAAGAACAAGTGAGCAGATTTTAGTCCAAAAGGAAATTATTGCGAAATCTTTCCCGCCGGTTTTGAATGAGTGTTTTGGCGGGAAGTGCGGTGGAGCGCGCCGTCTTTGTAGTCCTCTCGGAGAAGACGATGAAGAAAGCAAGTCTGCTTTCCGTCGTTGGCGATGGAATTGATTGGGAAAGATGAGCTTGGGGAATGATTAGTGACATTGCGAACATTTGAGTGACTTCGCACTGACGTTGGAAAGGTCGCAATTGCCAATAACGTATTGGCGGTTGCGACAAATACAGCGCGGTAAGACTTTTAACCCTAATAAGCGTTCCGAATCCCTTTAAAAAACACTGCATATGTTTTTGTGTTTAGGTATATTTTAGGTATAGTTTTAGGTTAGTGTATAGGTATAGTTTTTAATTTTGAGGCCATGGCAAAATAGAAAATTCAAGTTTAAAGTTTTCCAGAACCTTTCTTTCATTTTTAACCCTTGACACTTCAATTCCAATTTCCTTCATGACCTCCTCCGTTTTCTCCTTGTTGTCTGTATTATCTGAAAACGTGTAAAACATAAAACTTGAATTGTTTCCTTATCAACATCTGCTCCTCTTCAGACCCCACAAAGATCGGAAAAAGCGGGTTAACATTCCGATGAAGTTTTTTTTAGCCAGAGTATTTGAGAGTTTTTCAGAGACAGAATCAAGCGGAAAATCGAGAGCTGGGGACGAGGAACATTCGATTGTTGTTGTTTTTTTTTCAGTTTTTGTATTTTTGAATGACAAATTGAAAAACCGATCAAACTGACCAATGCTCAGATCATCACCATTTCCATTGTCAAAAATTAGACAAAAATTAACAAAAGAAGTGTCCATAAGCGCGAGCCTGTTTAAACACCAATCACAAAAGAACAATTCCAGAGTGTTACAGAGACATTGTGTATTCAGGTGATAGACAGATCGCCACTTGCAAGGGATAAGGCAAATTGAGAGACGTAGAGAAATGGAACATGCGGTATAAAAGAAGGTGTGAATCTGGGAAGAGATCATCAAGTCAATTTGATACAATGCTTCAATCGGTCTTCCTCATTGGTTCTCTTGTGGCTATTGCCTTTGGACAATCATGTGATCCTACGAAAATTACAGCTCGTGAGTTTTGACATTAAAGCTTAGGATCACGATTCCGAACCTACAATCTCGGCTCTTCTGTTGAAAAGAAAAAAGGCCAAAAATCTCAAATTTTTTATAAACTATTTTGAAATCTTCCCAATGTACGGAAACTCTGCGTTTTTCGAGAACAAGGCCAAACAATGAAGAAAATCTAGTTCTTATAATGACAAGGAAGATCAATGAGATATTCAGCATGCGACGGCCTTCCATGCCCCACTGGATCCACCTGTGACGTCGCTCTCGGATCTTGCTGCTTGGATGCCGATCTTAGTAAGCCCCTCTCCCGAGACCCCTCTCTACTATATCCATTTCAGTCACCACCACGGTCCCTTCCATCGACCCCACCGCCACCACCGTCATCTCCGGTTCCACCGTCTCCAGCGCTACCGTAACCTCCCGTACCGTAACCTCCAGCACCGGATGCGTCGATCGTGTCAACCCGGCCACCGGGACATCCGATTGCGCCTCTCGTACAGCTCTTTGTAACGACTCCAACTACTACGATGTGATGACTCAACAATGTCCAAGAACTTGCGGAAGATGCTCGTCAGTCTCTACCACACCTTCAACTGGAACCTGTGTCGATTTGAAGAATCCAAAAACTGGATCATCGGATTGTGCCAGTATGCGTGCTTACTGTAATGACTCGAACTACATCGCTTTGATGAGAGTTCAGTGCCCAAGAACTTGCGGATTCTGTGGAAGTTCCTCGTCGTCGACTATTAGAACCTCAAGCTCTACTGTTGCTACTGGAAGTTAGTTTTTGGGGTAGTAGCAAAGATGTTGGATTTATATTAGTTTAGACAAATAGTAGTCGAATATTTGTCAATCAAAGATTTTCCGGCACACTCTGAAATCCAGACTAGCCAAGTTTTTGCGTTCACATCGTTCTTGGTAATTTCCGTTCACAGCACTTACAGTAGCCTAAATTTGAAAGAAATAGCATTTACCGTTACAAAATTAGGTCATCAGTATTCTTAGGCACTAAAGTTTTTACTTTTGGTTGCGAAAACGATGTCATATGTGAAAAGGTCCGTTCTAAGTACTACAATTCTTCAGAAACTCAAATCTGACCTATTTTAGAAATAAGAACGGCAAAATTGATATTCTTTTATCTAGTTTTCGAAGTAGAGCGTTATTGCTCACCCAAATTTTTGTGTTGGCAAACAACGTACAAAATTTCACGACAACGACAGTATTTTTGCTTCGAAAATGCAACATTCTGCATAAAACACAGTGAAAATTCTCGTCAATTTGAATTGTCGTCAATTTTGGTGCATTGCCTGCAAATACAAAAAGTACAGGGCGGATATCGAGCTTCCGTTTGCCGCCCGAAAAGAAAACCCTAACCGAAAATTAAGAGCCTTCTAATAACCTTTCAAAAAATTAAACCTTCTTCTCCAAAAAAGCAATTTCCAGCCTGCGTCGACAGAGTCAACCCATCCACCGGCCGTTCCGATTGTGCTTCCAACATCGCCCTCTGCAACAATTCCGCCTATCAAACCGTCATGCGCTCGCAATGTCCAAGAACTTGCGGATTCTGCTAAAACATGCAATGATTAGTGAGAATTGTCCTTCCCCGATCCTATAATACTAATTTATATATACAATAAATTGTGTGTTCGCCGCCCCAAAAAATGTGTTCAAATAACATGTCTTACCATGGAGAGAGAGAATGGTTGTACCAACATAAAAACAATAACGTATTGTGTCGAAAATCTAGGGGAATGGATATTTTTGAAACAAAAACTAGACTATTTGAGTAGCTGTTCAGAGAATAGCATTGGAGAAATGGATAACACAGAGAAAAACATCTAGATCGTTCCAGATAATTTCAGCTGATGAAGGACCTGGATGCCATGCGCAAAAATTAGAATTTCTTACTTTAGAAAGATATTGAAGCTATGATAAATCATAAAGACCCAGGCATCTATAGAAAGGAGCAAGGGAAAGTGGGTGGAGCCATTGCTATAAATTCCAGATTCAAGTTTCCCAGCACTTCCAGTTCAGGTCTTCAAGTTTCATCGAATTCCCAATCTTCCAATAGTTTCTAGTCCAATCCTATTGTTCTAGTACAATGGTCAGTTTTGTTCATAAAAAGGGAGGAATGTTGCAAGAACATTTATTTGCACAGGCCCTCTTTTCCAGTATAAAAGCAACAGATACAGAAGCAATTCCATCAACCAATTCCGTTCTTCTCCTTTCAACAATGATCCGTTCTCTCTTCATTTCCTTCGCCCTGTTCTCAGTGGCCTACTCACAAACTTGTGATACTTCGGTTTCCGATGGACGTGAGTTGCTGAATATCTGGAGATTTTCGAAAAAATTCACTTTTCAGCATGCTTCCCTGATCTGCCAGTTTGTCCAGGAACTCAAGTTTGTGATATTACCGCAATGCAGTGTTGTCCAGTAACAAGTAAGCTCATTTTTTAAACGTTCCATCAAATCTTTAATTTTTTTGAAACTGATAGTGCAAGCGAATTCTGAAGTTGTTCTATTTTGGTTGATTTCAGTCAAAAAACATGTCTAAAATAAGAAATGTCGTAAGGTATAATGCATAGTACGCAGACACGCTCACGCAAAAAATGCACAGAATTCCGTTTCAATTTCTCCCGAAAAACTGTTCTCCCGCCACGACTGGAGATTTGTCAGAGATTACGTTAATTTTTTTTCATTTTCCAGCCGCCGCCGCTGTTACCACCACCGCCGCCGCTTCCACAACCATCGTCACCGACGCCGACGGCTCCACCGTAACCGCTACAGTAACCACGGCTGGCACTGCCACCGTCACATCCAGCACAACCACCTGTGTCGATCGCACCAATCCTTCCACTGGTGTCTCCGACTGCCCCGCTCTCGCCTACCTTTGCAACGATTCCACCTACTACACAGTCATGACTCAACAATGCCCAAGAACTTGCGGTCGTTGTAATACCACCACTAGCACCTCTACTAGCTGCGCCGATCGTGTCAATCCATCCACTGGAGTCTCCGATTGCCCAGCTCGTGCCGCTCTTTGCAACGACTCCAACTACTACACTCTCATGACTCAACAGTGCCCAAGAACTTGCGGAAGATGCAACACCACATCCACCACCACATCTACTAGTAAGTATCAAGAAGGGTCCTCTCCCCTATTCAGATTCTTAATCCAAAAGTTGAACGTGTTTAATCCCTCACCTTTCCAGGCACAACTTGTGCCGATCGTTCTAACCCATTGACCGGAAGATCCGATTGTCCGGCTCGCGCCGCTCTGTGCAATAACGCAGTCTATTACACTATCATGACTCAACAGTGTCCAGTAACTTGTGGTCGTTGCAATACCACTAGTACTTCGACCAGTGAGTGGCAGAGTTGCCTCTTACGCTTGGCTCTGCTATAACTCTGCTTGTACCGCTTCTTGCTTCTGCTTTCTTCTTCTTTCTTCTTCTTCTAACACCTACAGTACCCATTTCAGCCACCTGCGCCGATCGTGTCAACCCAACCACTGGAGTCTCCGAGTGTACCGCCCGTGCTGCTCTTTGCAACAACTCCGTCTACTACGATCTGATGACTCAACAATGTCCAGTTACTTGCGGAAGATGCAACGCATCCAGCTCCACCGTCACATCCTCTTCCTCCACTACTGCCTCATGTAAGCCAGATTAGAACGTCTTCTAAATCTTCTTCTTGTTTTCAGCCACCTGCGTCGATGTTGTCAACCCAGCCACAGGAGTATCTGACTGTCCAAACCGTCGTGCCTTCTGTACCAACACCGCCTACATTCCACTCATGCGTACCCAATGTCCACTCACCTGCGGATTCTGTACATCTGGTTAATTCTTCGAACTTCTCGGATCAATACGAAACAACTAATTTATTTTTCATCTAATTTATTCATTGTCTTTCAAACATATTGTGAATTTTGACTTCTCTTATAAACTTATTGGATACAAACAACTTTTTACTATTATTCAGTAGCCGACCACTGAGCCTCCGCAGCAACGACACTCCGCAAGGATTTAGTGCGTGTTGTTTAACGTAAATCGACACAAGCTTTCGAAAAAACGTTTTCAGCTAGTTTTTTAATGCTTTCAGTAATTTCAAAAGCTTATTTCATGAAAATTCGTCAGTAATACATTGTACCTACTTCGAACTACGTGTTGTTCGCTAAGCTCGAGTTTTTTTCCTTGCGGAGTGTCGTTGTTGTGGAAGCCCAGGGGTCGTCGACTGGATAATATGATCAAAGCTTCAGCATCTCTCAGGAATACATTTCCAATTATGGAGTGACAATTCGGAGGGAAAAACTGGGAAAATCTAGATGTATCGAAAAAGGGTGCAAGACATCATTTTTGGGAGAATTCCGTGCATTTTTGCGTGATCGTGTGAATGGTAGTGTCTGCGTACCATACATCAAACCTTACGACAGTTCATATTTTAGTCTTATTTTCGAGTGGGAATCAAGCAAAATAGAACACTTGGCATATCAGAATTCTCTTAAAATATCTAGCTTTAGTTTACAGGAGTTTCAGAAATAAAAACAAATTTGCTATCACACCACCTTTGAAAATGTTTTTCCCCAACAACTATCGGATATTGTTATATGATTCATTTTGAGTCCCAAACAAAAAACTAGACCGTCAGAAAAAGCCTGCAAGCAAATATACAAATTGCTGCTGTTCTGTACTGACTGCAGATTGGTTAGCTGATATTTTGTTCCATGTGAGTCTGGAGCAAGGCTGTCACACGGCCGGCCCGTGAGCCGGATTCAACCATGGCAACCTACCCACCTGGGCCGCGGCCCTAGGGCTGGCCGCGGACTGGCAATTTGAGAGCCTTGTTCTGGAGAACCAAGAAAACTTATTCATTATTTTCAGCATTGCCAAAGAAGTGTCCGATAAGTATTCAGGTGAAGTAAACACGTGTCCCATATAAATCAACGTGGATCGAAAAAACAGTGTCGTTTACAATCAGTTCCCAAAAAAATCAGCTCCCTTGGTCCTTCTCCAGTACTAGGTTAGTTCTTTTCATGCTACAATGATCTGGAAGAAAGGTCGCGATTGCATCAAAGTAGAATAACAAAGTTGAATGCCCATCAGATTCTTTTGAATTTTTCAGAATGAGACTTCTAATCCGTTGGCTTTTGATTCCATGCCTTCTCTTTCTCATGACCCTCTACATGTGCCGATCCAACGACACGAAAAGTTATCAAAGAAAAGTGAAACACTTCGTTAGAAATGTAAGAGTTCTGAGTCCACATGGAAACTAGTCGATTACATTTTATAGATTTCTGAGAATTCCTGTGCCGCTCGACTCCAGAAGCGGATCTTACCGATGAGTGTCTTGTTGATTGATTTGGATTATTTGAAAGGATTCAATGAGAAACCGTGTGCATGGAATGAGAGCAAGCCAATTAAAGTGAGATTTTAAGATTTTCTCGTTTTTAAGTTAAGAGTTTCAGATTGGAATAGATGCAAAATACAAATCTAAAAAGCTTCAACTGAAAAATTTCAAGGTCTACTATTACATCAACAATTCCAGAAAAGATTTTTTCAGTTTCGATATGGATGGAGTTAGGAGATTGATTCCAAGGTATCATTACGAGATTTTCAGACCATACTTATTAACAAACAATTTCGGCTCTATTTGACTTTAATGGCCCCAAGCAAAAGTTTCGTGGCCCCGAAAGTTTTTATGGCCCCAAAAAATTGATTATGGGCCCCAAGCGTAGGTCAGAATAATTTTGTGGCCCCAAATAAAATTTTATGACCACAATAATTTTAGCCGACTAGAATTATGCTCTATTACGGGCTCTTTTATTAACCTTGTTTAAAATTTCACTCGACAGTGATTTACTACGTATTTCTGAAGAATTCTGTATAAAGAAGTATTTGGAAAGAGCCCGTAAAAGAGCATAATTCTAGTCGGCTAAAATTATTGGGACCATCAAAATATTTTTGGGGCCATAAAACAATTATGGTCTACCCTTGGGGCCACATTTATTTTTCTGGGGCCATATTTTATTTTGGGGCCATTAAACTTTTGCTTGGGGCCATCAAAGTCAAATAGAGCCACAATTTCTAGAAGATTTGATACTAAATGGATTGGAAAAATCGAGATCCCAGTGGATGTTGAAAGATTCGAAGAGTTTTGGAAACGCTCAAAGTTCATTGATTGTCTTGGCTTGGATATGCACAGGAATATGGCAGAGGTAACTTTTTTCATCTTTTGAGGCATTTTAAATTCTGTACAGAAGCCCTATTCTGATGCGCTGCCTACCGTCGACATTTTGGCTAGACTCCGAGACGATCTTCTGGACAGTGGAATGTTTCCTTCCTTGAATAGTGGAACTTTCCTTGGGTGGTACAGGGAATGTACAGTAATCCCGCACACAACGGACTTGGATATAGCGGTTTCCAAGGACAAGTTCAATCCAGAATATATTGAAAAAACTTTGAATGGGGAATCTGAATTTCGACTGATTAGAAAGTTGGGAAAGGTGAGTTTTTCGGTGTCCAAAATAAGGGTGCAGTCTTTTTTTCGATAATTTCAGATATATCCCACTTCCAGCATTTATGAAAACAACAATATTTCTCATAAAAATCGTTAAAACTCGGTAAAACCGATTTTTAAATCTCGAACTTAATTTTTTTCTAGCCGATTTCAAAAAAAAAAGTAGAATTTTTTAAACCTAGTAGTTTTATGGGCGTTTGAAGTTTCAAGAAGAGAGACGCAGAGAAAGCAGACACTCTTGCTGTCGAAGAGACGCAGAGAAACTAGGAAGTGTCTGTGTCTCTCACAAAAACTTCAAACGCTCATGACTCGCTTCAAAATGGTCCGTTTGGACTTGTTTTTGCGGCAGAAAATATTTTTAAGCGAATTCTTAAAAATTTCAGTTCATTTTTTAAAGTCGTCTGAAAGTGTTCCTATTGTGTTTTGATAAGCGATAATAGGCGCGTTCGAATCAGCGAAAAATTCTAAATTTTTTTGAAATATCCTACTTTAAAAATGCAACGTTTTTAGATCGAAGACTCATTTGAATTGACAGTTACTTCGAGAAAGAAATTCTTCTTCCAGTCTGGTACGAATATTGATATATTCATAATGTACGAGTTTATAGAAGATGGAGCATTAAAATATTATTATATTTCTGGACTTGCTGGTAAGCTTATTGATACAAGGAATCCAGTTGTAATCTCAATAATTTCAGGAGATGGAACGAAATACAGATACACTTATCCAATATACGATCCATGGTGTGTTGGTGAGATGCATGATCACTTCTTTTGGGTTCCGTGTTCTCCTGAAACTCTAATTCCGGTTCGTCATTTTATTTGAAAGCATAATTTCGAATCAACGTTTTTCAGGCGGAATACGGTCCGAATTGGCATTTGGATCATCCGTCATCTGAATATTCGTGGAACAGCTCTCCTTTTAATGTGAAAGAAGCTGGAAAATTCACAGAGGAAGAGTTGAAAAAGTATTATGTAACTTATTGAATCTCGTTTTTTAATAATTAGATGAATTTTTAACTTTTTTCTGGTGAAATTTTTTATTAGGCTGGTAAAATGAAATCGGAGTGCTGCACTCAGTTGATATTATCGGTATGAAATCCAGGCGGGACTCGAAAATCTGAATATTTCAGTGTAGAAGAGATGCTAGAGCCGAGTTGTTGGATGTAGAACTGAGTTTTCAAGTTTCAACAACCCAAGCTCGTGTAATTCCCGAGGACGAAATGCTGCAAACTCATCTCAATTTTTTTCATTTTTCGACTGACTTCTCGTTTTGTATTTCAAGGAAGTTCAGATTCCAAATACATTTATTCATCTTCAATTAAATAAAAAAAATCAGAAGACAAAAATATTCATAAAAATCTGGACGATCCCCAGAATCATATTAACTAAAAATTAAGAGGAGGTCATACAGCAGTTGGATCTTTACAGTTGCACTTATAATCAAATCCTGTACTTTTAGTACAATCGGCCGTTCGTCCATAACTATCCATTCTGACAATCTTCCCGAAACTCGCAGAATCAGCTTCTTCGTCGTACGTCATCATGGTTTGAAAGTGGACAGCACTTGGAACTTTTGTTTTCACTTCTATTTCGTAAGTGTTCCAATCGTTTGAATAACCGTATTCGAGTAGAGAGGGAACCTGGAATTGTTGAAGTTTGTAAATTTTGAGAGCAGATTTTTCGAGAGCATACCTCATCTAATTTGTAATGATGACAAATTTCGGTGATGTTTGACTCTTTGAATATCTCGTGTACACGATCGATAACTTTTTGTCCGAGGCGTTGCCTGAGAGGCTCGCTGAATGTTACGGTTGTACAAAAAGTTTCTTTGAGTTTTCTTTCGACTCACTCATTGATTCTGAATTTTTCCACTTGACAAATGCAATATTGTCTTGGTATCGGAAGAGTTCCACATGTTCTTGGGAATTCCGGTTGCTTACGAATCAAAGAGTTTCCTTTTTCGTATGGCATTGACAATAAATCTCGATCCATAAACTTCGTGTATGGTTGGAACTGGAAAACATGATTTTATAAATTCGAGAAAGCTATCCAACCATTAAAATATCCAACATGGTTGCTCGAGTATCATAATGGGTTTGTAAATTCTTGGCATTGGCCTTCAACATTTCCAGAATTCCAGTTTCATCGTCTCGAAGATTCTGTGGAACAGAGATTGCCAGGTATGGATTGTTTCGTTCGAAGGCTCCGATCTCAGTTGACATATGCTGTAACAGAAAATTGATGTCCGTTCATTCAAAAGAAATCTCACGCTTCCTTGTCTGAGGCCATGGTCCGAAACGAATAATACGAATGCATTATTCAACGCTTCTTTATGTTTTTTGAAGAATTCCACAAAATAATCGGCAGCTTGAGTGGGGCCCTCAATGTAGTCATGAGCAATTTCCTGAAGCCAGCTGAGGGCGAACAAGGGACGGTCTGGAATTACATATTCGGAATAGTTCCATTCTCAAATTAAAAAAAAACCTTTGTAAGCAAGCATAGCTTGCTCCAAATATTCCATCATTGCTTCATGAATTGCTCTGCAGTGCTTCGAATCTAAATGCCTCCTGGTTATATCCGTGCCATATTGCTGGTTAACAGATGAGAATGGACGGCCAATGTGATCGGCGAAAGTCTTCTCGGAGAATCCTTTACAAAATGGGAAAGAGTCCACCATTGAGTTGATCGAGTCTTCCGTAGAGAATGTCTGGAATTTTTTATGGAAATTTGAAAGTCCGTCGGGCATTTTTCATTCCGCCCCGAATAGACCCTTGGACCAGGGCTGGGCGGTAACAAATTTCGGCGCATTCAAATAGGAATAACTTTTTTCGGGGCGATCGGATAAAAAGACGCCCAACACGAAATAAGTTTCTTATGGAATAAGCTATCGATTGGTCAAAAAATTGTCAAATTTCATCAACAATTTACAGAGTTACGCCTTCTGTTGCCGAAAAGTTGTCGAATTGTCAAAATCGGCTATTTTTCGGCTTTTTATGAATTTTGACGGTTTTTACCAATCGATAGCTTTTCAGAAAAGAAAATTTTTTGTTGGCCGTTTTTTTATCCGATCCCCTTGAAAAAAGTTATTTTCATTTGAATGAGTTGCCTTCTTTCCCCGGAATCGGTACGGTATCCCTACCATCCTTGAGGCTCAACAAAATTGAAGATCTCCTTACCGTATACCCATAGTGCTTGAACTGTTTGAATATGTGTGTAGTATTATCCAAATAAGTCTCACATTGTTCCGTCGTGTTCCAATCTGCCACAATCTCTTCCCATGTCACTTTTCGTCCATCCTCAATTTGTTTACCAAAATATAAAGCGTATCCATTTGCCTGACTGTTTTCCCCAACTTTGTTGACGTATGGGAATTCGACGGCTTCAAATTCGTCCAGGAAATAATCCACAAACTTTGAAAAGGATCTTTTTGCCATGCCTGTGTTCATAGAGTCGATAATAAAAACGAACACGCTTGGTGGGTCAGGAAAAAGGGTTCGAGGTGGTGTGAGAGTTCTGAAAGTTGGTCCAAAATTTCAAAAATCTTTTTGCTGAAAACTCACTTGGGAATGACTTGAGTATGAATGAATCCATAGACTTCTTTCCCTTTTTCCCAACAAACGGCTTCCAAAAATTCACAGCTGACTTCTCCTGGACTTGTCCAATCGCCAAAAGTCACAACCGATCCGCCATCAACTCCCTCGAAGCATCTGAAACATAGATTTTCTTATTTTGAATTATCATATTCTCTATTAAAATGCCTCGCTGAACAAGTGGCCCCTTTCTTGATAATTCTCCACGTGGAATTCACTAATTCGGTCCATGGTGTCAGTGTCTTGTCACAGCCATCTTTTGGGAGTCTTTTACCCATCACTTTTTTGATATCCGGATGCCAGAAATCATAAGCTGGCAGAACGCAAATGTCTTTTGCATTCCTAGTGGTGTCCACGGAATAAAACGAGGTTTCTGAAAATCATCTTTACTAATAACATTTGAAAACTTTGAATGTTCGTTTGTGTGTTGCATGATGTAACTCTGCTCAAACTGGACGGATTTTGATGGAAGGTTTACAGAAAGATCAGAAATTTTTGTTAGTTGATTCCCGTTTCATGTTTTGATTTTTGAGCTCAAAAACGGAGCAAGTTACGGCTCTTTTCGTGACATTTCAGTACTAATTGCGGTACCGAAAATGTGTCGCAAGTTATAACTTGCTTCAAAGTTAATCGATTCTCTTCAAAATTTCACAGTTCGTTCCTGATCTGATTTGAAACTCTGCCAAAAAAACCTCACCTATTGGCACGATTTTTGCGAATTTAATTGACACGTACAAAACATACAAAAAACCATTGGCCAAGAGAAAAATGGCGATAACTAGCAGAAGCATTAACTGAGCCCTGAAATTTGAATAAAATTTGGTTTCTGGCTCTGAAAAGACTCACGCATTCATGTTGATGACTAAAATTTGGATATTGAAGCACTGCCTTGCTTCTGTCCTGTTCCTTTTTGAATATTCTCGTGGATTTCGAACAAATCGGTCACGTGGTCGAGTGACAGTTCTCTATTGATTGTCCCAGTTACAGTACTCACGTAAACCACAATTTTTTCATAAAATTTGATGGAACTGGAGTAATTCGATATTCGAATTTTGATTCACTGATTCATTGAAAAAATTGAACAAAAAAGAAAAAAACCAGCTCAAAAGTTCACAAACTGAATGTTCCACATTTCTGAAGAGAATCCGGATACATCGTGTCCATTTCCTTGGTGTATCGTTTATATGCCCTGAAAATCTAATGATACAAAATTCTGTTAAATAGAGTCATTGAGCACTTTTGGCACATTCTAACATAATGCTCAAAACTGGAATTGAAACTTGGAACTTCGCTAGAATGTTACTCTAGATTAGTGTTATTAACAAGAAAATTTTCAACATTTTTGGTTCACTATGAACAGAATCATCAAGCTTCAAAGTTGGATTGCATTAATTTTGTAATAAATAAAATTTTTTATGTTTCACCTGGTACCATAGTGTTTCATTGAATACGCAGATACCACTTTGGAGTACATTGTATTCCCTTTTTTAATTCCTTCGTGTACAGTAAACACCTGTGACAACAAATGAAAAGTGTAGTCGGCTCGGCAAAGACTGTAAATCTGAAAAATATTGTTATTTGAAGAAAGTTCTTAATGAATTGAGTACCAATGATTGCATGTCTCTAATTCTAGATGGGAAATAATCTGGATTGTACAAATCGTTTCGATGTAGAATCCCTTGAACTTCCCATTGCGCACCTCTGGAAATTCCAAAAATTTGAATGAGTTTTATAAAAATCTATTTCACTCATAAGGAATTGTCCATTCCATGATATTCGAATTCTTTGACTTATTGAACCATCCAATCACATCTGGGATCTGATGGCCAACAAAGAAAAACTGGTGATGGAACTCGAAAACCCTGAAATTTACAACATACAAGTTTTTGGGGAAAACTGGAAAGTCTACCTGCTTTGCTCGAAATCTTTCAAAAGTTCTGAATGATTCTTTGGAATTGTTGTAACGTTGGTTTCGAATTTCCTGAAAGAAAACAACGATGTGACATTTTCCTTCAGATTAGCTTTGCTGACGCGTTCCATTCCAACCAGGGCTGAGCGGCAATTCATTCAAATGCGAATACCGTAAAACCTCTAATAGAGGGACATGTCCTTCTATTGTTCAACTTCCTCAAAATCAAAATTTGAATTTCACAAAAGTATCCATAACTAATTTTTTAAAAGCAACTCATAACGTATTTCATATTGATCCTTGTTTATTTTTGATAAGGAATCGATTGAGACTACTTTCAGATGCACAGAAATCTAAGAAAGTGCTCTTTTAGGGCTCACTGGGGTGTCTTTCTATTAGGAGGGTCCTTCTATTAGAGGTTTTACGGTAACTTCTTTTCAGGAGGGTCGGGTAAAAATACGGTCAACAGGAAAAATGTTCCTCACGGAAAAATCTATCGATTGATTAACGAACCATTAAATTTCATAAAAAATGAACAGAGTTACGCCTTGTGTTGCCGAAAAGATGCGGATTTTGGTGCTCTATGAAATTTTACCCACCGAACTACTAGCATTTTCTTGTTTTTTCCATCGATCAATTTGTTTGCAATAGGCTTCACTTTCTCAGCAAATCCATCACTCATAATCATATCAGCATCGACGAGGAAATGAAGATCAGATTTCGCTCCCTTCCTAGCAATATTTCTCATCAAATTGATTGGATACAACTGGAATGGATCATTGATTGCAGAACGGAGTTGACTCTCTGTAAACACCAATTTGATAAAATGTTCACGAGCCGATTTTTGTATTTCTCACTAGTCTGGTAGAACTGTGAGCATGTCATTTCGGGAATTGGCACTGGGATAAGTGGGCACTCGGTCAGGAAAGGACTTGCTCTGAATGCGAAGTGTACTGTCACCTGAAACGTATTAATGTTTTCAAAACGAAGTATAATAGAGCAAACGAAAATGAGCTACTCTACCTTCTCTCTGAATTCTTGATCACATTGATGAAGTTGTGCAATATATTCCAGTGATTTTCTTGAATGGAAATCAATGAATAATCCCAATGAAATCGGCCCATCCCAATTTTTAGGCTTCGCTTCGAAGAAACTCATCATTTCCGCTGTTCCATGAATTGCAAGTGACACTGGTTCTAGACCATCGTCTCGGAATCTATAAAAAACTTCAAATGTTATCCAAAATATCCTAGGAATTATTTACGTCTTCTCGGCTTTCAAATAGTTGTAGGTGATGCAGTATTCGTCGTTATATTTTTGTCTTTTAGGAGTTACGCTATCGTTTATCGTCTGATTCTGAAATTAAATTGTTCGATTCTACGTAGTCGATTCCATAAATGTGCCCAATTTCATAAAATTGCTTCATCCGGTCTGAAGTTATACGCCTTCAAACATGCCGCACTCCCCTCTCCCGTTGTGATGCCTACGTATAACACACAAATTGATGCTCCAATGCAAACGAGTAGTAGGAAATATCTTGCGATTAGTGAGTTGATCTGAAATCTGATTTTGCAAATAAATGATTTCTCGAAAAAAATTTCATACCCGTGAAAGTAGGTGCGGTGTCGAAAATTTCAGAGTTGTCATATAAAATAGTCAATAGAGAGAAGTCCAAATAATTTGTTAGAAAAACAGTGACATACCTCTATTAACTGTTCACAAATCTGCTAATTATAATAACAAATGATTACACGAATAGAAATTATCATACAATGTAAATTTTTCTGGAGTGAAATTCACAATCGTCAGTATTTCTTCAATTGACACTCTAATTAGATTTCGAAAAACGAAAAACACCGAGAAGTAGATGACTGATTCATAAAACAAAAAAAAAACAAACAAAAAATCGAAATAAAAAAAATTGGTCCAAAAGTTCACATATTGAATTTACCACATTTCTGAAGAGAATCCGGATAACTCTTATCCATTTCCTCGGTGTATCGTTTGTTCTCTGAAAATCGAATGATACAAAACATTGTCAAACAGATTCGCTGAGCACGTTTGGCACTTTCAAAGTATAATAAGTTTCACCTGGTTCTCTCCTTTCACAGTGTGATGTTTTCCTGATGTAATTGACGCAATGTAAAACACGAAGGAATTGACAAAGAAAAAAATGACAATGGCTAGCAAAAACAAAATCTGAGCCCTAAAATTTGGATCAAAAACTTGTTTTCTGGTTCTGAAGAGACTTACGTTTTCATGTTGATAACTAGGACTGATACCAAAATTTAGATATTGAGACATTTCCTGGCTTCTGTCTTTTTCTTTTTTTTTATTTACTCGTGGATTTCAAAAAAAATCGGTCACGTCTTAAAGTGGGAGTTCAATCAAGATCCTGATCAATTGATTTTGTCGTGGATATCATAAAAATGGGCCACGCCTTATATTTTTCCATTATCTTTTTTTTCAGTTTTTTTTTGTACAGAGACGTTCATCTCGAAACTGGAACCGTTTCCGGATATCACAATGACAGTTAGCACAGGGGTCGAAATCCAGAGGTATGCAAATGCACTCTCTGGAGAAGCCGGGCCTAAAATTAATTTTTTAGACCCGAACTCCGCTCATTTTTTCGAAAATGTTATTATTTCAGTACTAACTTTAGTCGAGAATGGCTTTCGACCCCTGTGAGTCAGACCATTGTGTGGGAATACGACAAAGTGTGTGGACTAGAAAAATCATTCAGGGAAAGTTAGGCCATTACAGTTATATTATTCGCTAACAAGTGTGGATTATTTGTCTAAAAATTACAAATGAGTCGATTTTCGATGAAATCGTAAAGGACCATTTGCAATGTGGATGCGGATCGGATCAGTTTGGTGGACTCTCACTGAGACAGTTTGCTTTGTTTTGCTTAGATATTGCAACATCATGAAGAGCGTAACTTCAATTGTCTTAGCTCAAATTTCAGCTCAAAATCTTGAAAACAAAGAATAGAGCCATGAAAGTATATGTCGATTTCGGAACTTTTTTTCTCGATCTCACATTCTGATTATCTTGATTTTGAATTTCGAAATTTAAAAAATGCAAAAGTATATTTAGGAACCACCATCTGCTTCACAAAAGTTAAAATTTCCGAAAACTTTGACCACCATCCTCATTAATGGGATAATAGAAGACTGATGCCAAGTTTCCACGTGAAAAGAATCAGTAATGACCGAGATACAGCCATCAATGTGCCTTTTCGATATCAACTGATTTTCTATCAGTGGGCGGAGTTTAGAACAGAGAAAACCCTAATTTAGGGCACGTAGCTTTCACGTTTTCATCTTTTTCACAGTGGAAAATCATCTAAAAATGCACTGAAGATGATAGAAAAGTGCAATTTTCGACTCTTGGGCAAACTCAGATCAAAAAGTGGTCAACTGAAAAATTGTAGGAAATTGAAATTAGCATCTTTTGAGTATAGTTTCACGAGTGTGCATTCATGGTGAGATTCAAAAAAACATAAAAACTGTAATTACTGAATGGTGTGCCACTTAGATTCCTTCTTAGTTTCCTTCAATCGTGTCCGTTTGCCTTCTATTTTTCACAGATGACACTTTATTATATGTAAAATGTTTCGGAAGCTGAAATTTATTTTTTCGTCCACGCAAACTAGGTCATCTATAATGTTGAAGTTTGTCCTAGTTTTTCGTATTTTGGACAAACTAGGAACTCAAAAATAATTGTACAGTTACCTCACTCAATAGTTCAACTTCAAATAAATGAATCATTTACGAGTGTGCATAACTCGGATCTAGGTCAAAAATGCAATAGTAACTTTTGTTGTCATTTTTTCGAGGTACAGGTAAGTTAGCCAAACAACTTTAGCACAGATCGATTCCGCTATGTTTCTTACATGTACCCTGAAAATTTCATTCAATTTGGTTCATTGTGAGCCGACTTATGAGCCATCAAAGACGCAAAAGGTGAAACGGAAGGAAAATCAGAACGCTCCGCCCCTCACGTGTGGTGGTCCCGAGGTATAAGTCTTATGTCTGAACTCCACAGACATGTCTGACCATTCCCTAGTGAGCTAGGATAGGTTGGAAAAAACGTCAGATCAAGATTTGAATATCGAATGTCGTCAGCTCTTTTTTATAAAAAAAAATATGAAAAAAAAGGTTCACGTGAACAAAAAATCCACGAGTAAATTCAAAAAACCATCAAGCACAGAAGCAAGAAAATGTCTCAGTATTCAAACTTTAGTCGTCAACATGAATACGTAAGTCTCTTCAGAATCAGAAAATAAGTTTTTGATCCAAATTTTAGAGCTCAGTTGATGCTTTTGCTAGTTGTGGCTATGTTTCTCTTGGTCAATGCTTTTGTGTATTACGCGTCAATTAAATCAGCAAGAATCGGGTCCTTGACACAAATTAACATTGCGAAAGGAGAGAAAATGAGTGAGATTTTTGATTGAGTTTCAAATCAGAGGAACGATATTCAGACACTTCATTTTTTTCCGTGGACACTACTAGGAATGCAAAAGACATTTGCGTTCTGCCAGTTTATGATTTCTGGCATCCGGATATCAAAAAAGTGATGAGTGAAAAGCTCCCAAAAGACGGCTGTGACAAGACACTGACACCATGGACGGAATTAGTAAATTCCACGTGGAAAATTATCAAGGAAGGGGCCACTTGCTCAGCGAGGTTTTTGAATAGAGAATATAGTTCAAAATAAGAAAAAATATGCTTCAGATGCTTCGAAGGAGTTAATGGCGGTCCAAGTGTAACATTTGGCAATTGGATGGCTCCAGGATATGTCAGCTGTGAATTTTTGGAAGCTGTTTGTTGGGAAAAAGGGATTGAAGTCTATGGGTACATTCATACTCAAGTCATTCCAAAGTTAGTTTTGAGCAATTTTTTTTAAAAATTCCCAGTCAAGCCAAAACATTCCTTTTTGAGAAAAAGACACTTTTTGAACACATTTCAGATCTCGCTCCTCACCTCCAACTCTATTTCCTGACCCACCAAGCGTGTTCGTTTTTGTGATCGACTCAATGAACACGGGGATGGCAAAAAGATCCTTCTCGAAGTTTGTGAATTATTTCCTCGAGGAATTTGAAGCCGTTGAATTCCCGTACGTCAACAAAGTTGGGGAAAACAGTCATCCAAATGGATATGTTTTATATTTTGGTAAACAAATTGAGAACGGACGAAAAGTAACATGGGAAGAAATGGAACCAGATTGGAACACGACAGAGCATTGTGAAAGATATTTGGACAACGCTACACACATATTCAAACAGTTTAAAAACTATGGGTATATGGTAAGAGTTCCTCCCCTTTTCTTGAGACACCGCAAGACAAGCCACCCAAAACTCGCGCGCCAGAGGGAGCTGGATTTTCAAATTTTCAACAACACCATTGTCCCGTTTGTCCCCCAGGTAGAGCTGGATTTTTTTTTCAGACTTTGTCTGCGGAAGATTGGATGAGCACAATGGTGGACTCTTTCCCATTTTGCAAAGGGTTCTTTGATAAATTTGCTGATCACATGTTTCGTCCGTTCACATCTGTTTACGAGAGATTCGGCACGGATATAACCAGGACTCATTTGAAATCGACCCACTGCAGATCAATGCATGAAGCAATGACGGAACATTTGGAGCAAGCAATGCTTGCTTACAAAGGTCTGTAAAAATGAATTTTAGAATGCAAGCAATTTGAATATGCAATTACAGGCCGTCCCTTGTTTTCCCTCAACTGGCACGCACATCTTTCTCATGACTCAATTGGAGGTATCGCTCAAGCTGACGCATATTTTGTAGAATTCTTCAAGAAGCATAAAGAAGTATTTAATAATGCATTCGTATTATTCGCTTCGGACCATGGTTTCAGAATGGGAAGCGTGAGAATTGTTTTGGATAAAATGGACACTAACTTTCTGTTATAGCATATGTCAACTGAGATCGGAGCCTTCGAACGAAACAATCCATACCTGGCGATCTCTGTTCCACAGAATCTTCGAGACAATGAAACTGGAATTCTGGAAGTATTGAAGAATAATGCCAAGAATTTACAGACACATTATGATACTCGAGCCACCATGCTGGATATTTTAATGGTATAGTGTTGCATTGCTTTCTAGAACTTTAAAAATTATGTTTTTTAGTACCAACCATATACGAAGTTCATGGATCGAGAAATGTTTTCAATGCCATACGAAAAAGGGAACTCTTTGATTCGAAAGCAACCCGAATTCCCAAGAACATGTGGAACTCTTCCGATACCAAGACAATATTGCATTTGTCAAGTGGAAAAATTCAAAATCAATGAGTGAGTCAAAAAATACTTTTAAAAAAAGTTTTGTAAAATCGTAATATGCAGCGAGCTTCTTAAACATCGACTCGGACAAAAAGTAATCAATCATGTACACGAGATGTTCAAACAGTCTAATATCACCGATATTTGTCATCATTATGCATTAGATGAAGTTCAGAATCTGTTATCGGAACATGTTAAACTTCCAAATTCCAGGTTTCCTCACTACTCGAATACGGTTATTCAAACGATTGGAACACTTACGAAATAGAAGTGAAAACGAAAGCTCCAAGTGCTGTTCACTTTCAAACCATGATGACGTACGACGAAGAAGCTGATTCTGCGAGTTTCGGGAAGATTGTCAGAATGGATAGTTATGGACGAACGGCCGATTGTACTAAAAGTACAGGCTTAGATTCTAAGTGCTTCTGTAAAAATCAAACTGCTGTATGACCTCCGCTTTATTTTGAGTTAACATGATTCTGGGAATTGTCCTCCTGACCTTTATGCCTATCTTTGCCTTCTGATTTTTTATTTGATTGAAGATGAATGAATGTATTTGCTGAATGTATTTGCAATCGCAGGTGCGATTTTGTGGCGTGACACGGCGTCCTCAAATGGAAATTCAAATTTTACAATTTCCCCGTGAACTTCGAATTCAGGGAATTGTTCAATCTTTCATTGAGTTGAAACCTAGATATCAGAAAAAATGTCAGTCGTAGCAACATACCAAACATTTGAAATTCTTGATCATGTTCTTGTGATCATTTTGAATCTAAATTTGCCCATATTTTCTTCTGCTCAACAAAATATCTGTTGACTCAAAACCTTCAAGCTGAAATAACTCTGCTCGGGATGACCCAAATTACGAGATCAATATGTCAACTTATAGGTCTCACATGGGACTATAATTTAATCTCAGCCGATTTTTGAATGTTGTTGAAATCTATAGATAATATTCTCATAGACTATTACGTGAAAATTTAGCAAAATTTTAAGAGGTCATAACTCGATTCACGTAAACATTTCGCCAATTTTTATTTCAGATTCTGAATCAGCAGAGTCGGTTCTATCTTGACCCAAGTTATGGTAAAAAGTTCAACTCGCGTCCTCGCGTAATCCCCTTGTTAGACCTTCTTCCACGTCTTCTCTTGTTTTACAAAAACCAACATGGCATCCAAAGTAGTCATGACACCCCCAAGAGATAGGATTTTCAGCTATAACGTGATTCAAAAAAATAAATTCAAAAATCGGCTGAGATTAAAATGTTCAGACGTTTCTGAGCTACCTGCTGATGTAAAAATTGTATAGGAACGTCTAATGTCAACTGAGTTATTTCAGCTTGAAATTTCAACAAAAAATGTACTGAAAATTAAGATTTTTCAACCTAAAAATTTTAAAGGACCTAATTCAAAAATCGGCTGAGATTAAATTATTGTCCCATGTGAGACCTATAAGTTGACATATTGATCTCGTAATTTGGGTCATCCCGAGCAGAGTTATTTCAGCTTGAAGGTTTTGAGTCAACAGATATTTTGTTGAGCAGAAGAAAATATGGGCAAATTTAGATTCAAAATGATCACAAGAACATGATCAAGAATTTCAAATGTTTGGTATGTTGCTACGACTGACATTTTTTCTGATATCTAGGTTTCAACTCAATGAAAGATTGAACAATTCCCTGAATTCGAAGTTCACGGGGAAATTGTAAAATTTGAATTTCCATTTGAGGACGCCGTGTCACGCCACAAAATCGCACCTGCGATTGCAAATACATTCAGCAAATACATTCATTCATCTTCAATCAAATAAAAAATCAGAAGGCAAAGATAGGCATAAAGGTCAGGAGGACAATTCCCAGAATCATGTTAACTCAAAATAAAGCGGAGGTCATACAGCAGTTTGATTTTTACAGAAGCACTTAGAATCTAAGCCTGTACTTTTAGTACAATCGGCCGTTTTTCCATAACTATCCATTCTGACAATCTTCTCAAAACTCGCAGAATCAGCTTCTTCGTCGTACGTCATCATGGTTTGAAAGTGAACAGCACTTGGAGCTTTCGTTTTCACTTCTATTTCGTAAGTGTTCCAATCGTTTGAATAACCGTATTCGAGTAGTGAGGAAACCTGGAATTTGGAAGTTTAACATGTTCCGATAACAGATTCTGAACTTCATCTAATGCATAATGATGACAAATATCGGTGATATTAGACTGTTTGAACATCTCGTGTACATGATTGATTACTTTTTGTCCGAGTCGATGTTTAAGAAGCTCGCTGCATATTACGATTTTACAAAACTTTTTTTAAAAGTATTTTTTGACTCACTCATTGATTTTGAATTTTTCCACTTGACAAATGCAATATTGTCTTGGTATCGGAAGAGTTCCACATGTTCTTGGGAATTCGGGTTGCTTTCGAATCAAAGAGTTCCCTTTTTCGTATGGCATTGAAAACATTTCTCGATCCATGAACTTCGTATATGGTTGGTACTAAAAAACATAATTTTTAAAGTTCTAGAAAGCAATGCAACACTATACCATTAAAATATCCAGCATGGTGGCTCGAGTATCATAATGTGTCTGTAAATTCTTGGCATTATTCTTCAATACTTCCAGAATTCCAGTTTCATTGTCTCGAAGATTCTGTGGAACAGAGATCGCCAGGTATGGATTGTTTCGTTCGAAGGCTCCGATCTCAGTTGACATATGCTATAACAGAAAGTTAGTGTCCATTTTATCCAAAACAATTCTCACGCTTCCCATTCTGAAACCATGGTCCGAAGCGAATAATACGAATGCATTATTAAATACTTCTTTATGCTTCTTGAAGAATTCTACAAAATATGCGTCAGCTTGAGCGATACCTCCAATTGAGTCATGAGAAAGATGTGCGTGCCAGTTGAGGGAAAACAAGGGACGGCCTGTAATTGCATATTCAAATTGCTTGCATTCTAAAATTCATTTTTACAGACCTTTGTAAGCAAGCATTGCTTGCTCCAAATATTCCATCATTGCTTCATGCATTGATCTGCAGTGGGTCGATTTCAAATGAGTCCTGGTTATATCCGTGCCGAATCTCTCGTAAACAGATGTGAACGGACGAAACATGTGATCAGCAAATTTATCGTAAACAGAGGAGAACGGCAGATGGATATCCGAACATCTGACCCATATATTTTACAATAAGAGGTCGGAGCCGGATCGAGATTCGAGGAGAACACTGTGTGGACGCACATCAGTTGGTAGTTCAGAGATGCCGTGAATATCCTCCGGATTCGTGTCTTTCATTTTGTCTTACCAGGGAACGTTCTCCAGGGGGGTCAAAAGTTTTTGATGATATTCTGGCAAAAGATAGTAGGCAGTGTGCCAAGAACAATCACAAAATATTAGCGGCCCGTTTTGAGGTTCCGAGGAAAAAATTGAATTTTTGTGATTTTCGAAAAAAATTTGGTTCGAGCTGTTCTAACCCCGATATTTTCGTTCATATCAAAGATTTTTGCGATTTCTTTTTTGTGTTGTGTAGCTGATATGACGTTCTTTAAAAAAGTCTCTTGGCTCAACATTCCATCATGCACTGGAAAAATGATATTGTACAATATGCGGAGTCATCCAAACTACCACTACCTCAAAAATCATATCCTAGGGATAGGAGCAGTGGTGGCATCATGTTAGATAGAAAGCTGATGGCTAACAAAGCATAATAGCACACAAAAACATATAGGTCACCGCGAAGTTACGAGACTTTTTTCGATTTTTTCTAAAATTTTCGAAATTTCATCGTATACCTATACGTTGCATTTTGTACTAAAATTCTCAAAACCGGAAAGTTGCTGAAATAAAGAAGTGGGGTGCTTTTTTGAAACAAATAAGTGCTAGTTAACCACAAAACGCTAAAACGGAGTAGCTCTGAAGCGATTCAATTTTTGCAGTTTTTTCGACAATCGACGTATAGGTATACGATGAAATTTCGAAAATTTTAGAAAAAATCGAAAAAAAGTCTCGTAACTTCGCGGTGACCTATATGTTTTTGTGTGCTATTATGCTTTGTTAGCCATCAGCTTTCCAGCTAACATGGTGCCACCACTTCCCCTATCCCCAGGATGTGATTTCTGAAGTAGTGGTAGTTTGGATGACTCCGCATATTGTACAATATCATTTTTCCAGTGCATGATGGAATGTTGAGCCAAGAGACTTTTTTGAAGAACGTCATATCAGCTACACAACACAAAAAAGAAATCGCAAAAATCTTTGATATGAACGAAAATATCGGGGTTAGAACAGCTCGAACCAAATTTTTTTCGAAAATCACAAAAATTCAATTTTTTCCTCGGAACCTCAAAACGGGCCGCTAATATTTTGTGATTGTTCTTGGCACACTGCCTACTATCTTTTGCCAGAATATCATCAAAAACTTTTGACCCCCCTGGAGAACGTTCCCTGGTTAGTTTTCGTCTTTTACC